>JZKD02S1886104.1:388941-420964 GCA_000966675.3 Picea glauca | reverse complement strand
ATGAATAATAGGTGCACCCCAGCCTCTTACTTATACTTTTCCTTCTAATTCTCTGTTGAGTTAGGTTAACTCCCAGGGTTAATCTTCTATTTTTCTATTGAGTTATCTTTTACTCATTTATCCTTTTCCTTTCTTAAGTCAACTTAAAAATATAACTTTTAACTTCTTGACTTTTCCCCCCTCATTGTGAGACTATGACCTAGTGCGGGTGCCCAGGCCACTGAGTCTCCTCATCACCTCTCTAAGAGGTGGGGGACATTACACAGTAGACATTGTACAAGGTTAGAATTTACAAGGGGTCCTACCAAACATAAACTTTAAAGGGATGAGGCTTTAAAATAAATTTAAAATCTAAGGCTTAAAAAAGGATTGAAAACAAACAAAAAGACCCAAGGCAATTAGTGTGATAACACCTTCTACAAGTTGGGAATCAACTTTATGATGTGAAATACCCCATCCAACAATGGTCTCAAGTACATCAATGTGGCCATATATTACTTCACCAAATGGGCTGAGGCCATGCCAACATTAAACAACAAACTGGACATTGGCACCTGGTTCTTCTTCAATCATGGCATCACTCATTTCAGGGTCCCCCAATATATAATTTTAAATCATGGAAAACATTTATAGAATGAAGTGTCCCAAGAGTTGTCCTCCCTTCTTAGCTTCACCCATGAGTTTTTTTCCCCATACAATCTGCAATAAAACAACCTAGTTGAGGTTGTCAACAAATTCCGCAAAACCATGCTATAAAGGAGAGTCAATAAGGACAAAACCAATTGACACCACTTTTCTATACAATTTGTGCCTACCAAACCACAGTCAAAATTTCCATAGGATTTACCCCCTTAGACCTTATCATTGACCTGGAAACCATTTTACCAATTGAGTGCAAAACACCAACCATATGGATAACATATGAGCTATTGATGGATACTACCCCTAAAACAATTCCTCTTCTCCTTAGAGATCATAGATGAAGATAAACTCTTTTCATTACAAAGTAATGAAGCAACCAATAATTTATCTAAGGCCACATTTGATTGCCAAATATTCCCATGTTCATTCAGTGAGGGTGATCTTATTCTAGACTATGATATCTCCCATGATGCTCAAGGACCAAAGATGTTAGAAACACTTTAGTGAAGCCTCTTCATTTTTAAGCACTACCTCACTCGAGGAGCATACATCCTTTCTTAACCTAAGGGTGGCCTCTTTAAGGACCCCGTAAACTGGTTGTACTTCAAGAAATTTTATGTAACTCCCCCAACCCCCAACAAGTTGGGCAATGTCATGGAGTAAACATCTTTCTTCTATGATACCAATTTGTAACATTCTCGGACACCCATGTCAGGCCATGCTACTCCAAATAACACTCATGCCTGAATATACATACATACACACACACACACACACATATATATTTAGTGCAATTTTTAACGAGACATAAACATTTTGTTCATACATATATTAATGTGGAAGCGACAATAACACATACAAATTTATAGTTGATTGACATTCTGCTATCATAAAACATAATGCAAAAATAACAATAAAACCATGCATACAGTATTCACAGGAAAAACCCATAAATATAACAACATATACAGACAATACGTATCATTATATCATGTACAAATACACAACATCTAAATTAACAATGGATTGGTACTTATCTTTTAACTGAAGTACACCAACTGCATGCAGACCTTCCACGAACCTCCTAGTCTTAGACCATGCTGCTCCCACGAGATGGGACTAAACTCCATCGGTCAAGGGATTCCTATTCTAGGTAGGAACAACAGGAAGTTTCACGGTACAACACGAAGGATATCCTCCAATGAGACACTTACACCCATAGCTCACAAAATCTCATTCCCCACATGCATGTCCCACCCTAGGAGTGTACACCTTCACTGTCACGCAATCCATCGACTGCTACACCTCCCTTTCCTTGGGCTTTAACAATAGGTCATATCAGGAATTCTCAAAGCTCTGTAGCTGCTACTGGACTCCCTCCAGGAGAACTCACTTCCTCAACACACTCTCTCACCTAGAGAGAGTTTCTCAGAGGCTTGACAACCTCCTTCTTCTATAAATGAGCCTGAAAACCCTCTTCTTCACTCCCTCTCCTCAACACATGGGCATGGTGATGACAACAACGAAAACTGGGCATGGGGAACGATATTGACAGGAAAAAATGCAGGCAACCCACAAGGTATGGGTGCCTCAAAGGTATCAACTCAGGTTTGTTGTAGAGTTTTGGGTTCTTGGCATTCAACAATGGTGGACTAGATCACTACCTTCTTTTTTAGTTCATCCGCAAGTCGTGGTAATGGATGGCCAACATGGTCCAAAATCGTGAGATTGGACAATAGGGTGAGAATGGTTCGAATGGTCAGCACAGTGAGAATGGTGAGAAAGCCCCCCATAAATCTGCATGTGTTTTGGATGACACTTGGATCTCCAGGAGCATGTTCCCCCCACTTGGAACTCGTTCCCCTCATGAGTGGCATAGAGACTTTCATGATATTTCAATTTCCTAGATTCAAAACATATCACAAACACATTGAGGCTGAGGACTCCACCTAGTCCTTCTTTGCATGCATCTGTGAAAACCACGAATTCTTCATTCATATCTCCAATCTTCAGAATTGGAGCACTGGTTAACAGTTGCTTCAATTGTTGGAAGCTCATTTCACATTTTGTTTTCCATTGAAACTTCTTCCCTTTCCTTTGCAAGGAAATGATGGGATGAGCTATTCTTGAAAACCCTGCAATGAACCTTCTGTAGTATCCAGCTAGACCCATGAAGGATCTAACTTCTGTCACACTCTTATGTGTTTTCCACCCTTTAATGGCCTCCATCTTTTCAGGGTTCACTGCTATCCCTTCTTTAGATATGATATTTCCCAAATAGTGAATTTTGTTTTGATAAAATGAGCTCTTGATCAATTTGGTATACAAATTATTCTCTCTTAGAACTTGCAGCACCATCCTCAAATGATGCGCATGTTCTTGTTCTAACTTGGCATATACAAGGATGTCAACCAAAATGAAAATGACAAACTTGTCTAAATATTCTTGGAAAATTTCATTCATTAAGCACATGAAAACAACTAGTGCATTTGATAACCCAAATGGTACCACTGTGAACTCATAATGACCATACCTTGTCTTGATGGAGGACTTGTTGATGTATTCCTCTTTAATCCTTACCTAGTTCTGTCATGACCTGAGATATATCTTTAAAAATATTCTTACATTCTTCAATTGATCGAATATATCATCAATCCTTGGTCGAGGATACTTGTTCTTTATATTTACTTTATTTAACTTCCTGAAGTCAATGCACAATCTCAAGGTCCCATATTTCTTCTTCACAAATAACATTGGGGCACCCCAAGGTAACACACTTGGGAATATGTACCCCTTATTTAAAATTTCAAGATGCATTTGTAGTTCTTTTAGTTCTGGTGTACTCATTCTATAAGGAGTCTTTGATACTAGAGTTGCTCCAAGCATCAAATTTATAGAGAAATCAATATCTCTCTTTGGGGATAGTCCTCGTACCTCCTTGAACACATCTTCAAAATATTCTAGGACTTCATGATCCTCCATATTTGGTGCCTTATCCTTATATGCTTCCCCCATATGGGCTGCAAATATTTGGCATCCCTTCATGTAACACTTATTTATCTTCATTGTTGAGATTTCTCAGATAGTAACTACCCTAGGATTTTCTTGGATCGCTCTCTGATTTCCTTCCTCATCTAAGAAAGTGAATGCCTTGTTATGACAATCTAATATGGCATGGTGTTGGTCCAAACAATCCATACCAATTAGGAAATCATATGATCCCAAAGGAAATATGTTCAAATCTTCCTTGGTACTAAGTCCATTCATGCCCACTGGACATGATTTAACCAACTCAACAACCTTTCTCTTGGCTCCTGTAGCCAGCTGCACCAAAAAGGATTTCCCATGCTTTCTTCTTGGTAATTGAAATATGTCCACTACCTTAGGATATATATAGCTATGACTAGACCTCGAATCAATTAAAATAGTAAGGGCATGGCTATTGATCATACCTTAAACTTCAATCATGTGTGATTGAAACTCAACTTTCTGGTTGTCCAGGGCTCCATATATCCTAGGTACTCTTTTGTCCATGTCCCCCATTGTTTCTTCTTGTTGAACATGGTGAACAACTATCACCCTGTCCTTTCTATGAGAGAAATAACTATACTAATGATCTCCATTACATCCCCGAGATTGCATAGGTGTCTTCCTTGACCTTTTCCCACCTACTTCATCCATCATGTGCTCCCTCAAAACTAGTTTTCCTTGAGGAATATTTCTGAAAAATGGTGGCTTGTTTCCCTTCAGCCTCTACTCCTTCTTAAAATTCCTCTTGTATTCCCAATATATTTGAAAACTAGGCTTTCCTTTATGCTGATAATATAACCATTTTTCTCTCCTTATAGTTTCTTCCAAAGTTTTAGGATCATCATATTGGATTTCGTCACTGATAAAAGGTGACAACCCACTCAGATATTTTTGGATATTGACTGTCTCATCCTTAATGAAAGGGACATATTTCAACAGATCTAGAAATCTCCTTTCATATTCATTTATAGTCATGCTGTCCAATTTAAGTTCGAAGAACTCTTTCATCTTTTTTTCATAGTATCTCTTAGTTAAGTACTTCTTTTCAAAATGTTTCTTGAATTCCTTCCATGTGACATCCTTCTCTCTGATGTGTTTCACTTGCACAATTTGATACCATCACAAGGATGCATTTCCTTTCATCTGATAGACTATGATTCTTCCTTCTACATGAGAAGAATAATTATGCAATTGGAAATAATTTTTTATGCCAATTAGCCATGTCTCAACCTCTTCATACTTTTGATTCTCTCCATAAAAAGTAGAATATTTGATCTCATTCATTTCTCCTTTCAACTCATCCACCCAAGACCTACTATGTTTCCTGACAGAGGATGGACTTGAGATACTTTGTGATCTCCTATGGGAATGCTTTTGGGAGTGCTAGTGATGTTTTTTTATCACTCCTTGATCTTCTTTCCTCATCAGGTAACCTGTGGCTCCCTGATTGGTTGGATTCATTTTCCTTATCCAACTTATTTTCAATTCTTTCTAGGATCCACATTATCTTCATATTGAAGTATTCCATTTGTCATTGGCTCTATTAATCCTTTCTTTATCTGTCTGGTGAATTTGGACATCTTTTTGCAAATTTTTAATGAAAGTAATATTCTAGATATAAAAAGTATGCATAACAGAAATAAAATGCTAGAATGGAAGATAAACAACAGTATAACCAGAAAAGCACCACAATAACACGAAAATGATATCAAAATAGCACCAGAAAGAGAAATTTGATTACTGAGAGCAATGTTCACTTGCCTCTTCGAGGGGGAAACCTTCAGCAAAGCAGAGCTCTATTAAAATAAGATCCAAGACAACAATTCTCATACCCTCGACCCCTATTTAAACTAAATATGTCTATCAAGAGAAATATCTAGAGGAAGATCATTCTAGAAGCGAAAGCTTCTATTAGGTATTCTTACATTCAACTTATTCTTCCTTATTTATAGGCCTTACTAATATTGACCTTTATTACATCATAATATATTATTCTACCTACGTGAGGGGTTAGGTCCCTAACATGTCCTCCCCCTTAAAAACAACCTTTTCCTTAAGGCTTGAGATGTGGAAATTGTTGCAGAATGGTAGTTGGTTCCCAAGTGGCATCTGTTGGGGCTGTATCCTTCCACTGGATTAACACTTCCTTCATCGTTTGTTGACACAGGCGATGCTCATTTTGTTCCAAAATGGCTTCTAGATGTAGCCAAATGGAGCCTTCTTCGCCCAACTCGGGAAGGTTGGTTTGAGTTTGGCACTTAGTTCCAATCACCTTATTTAAGCAGGAAACATGAAAAATAGGATGTATCTTAGAATCACTGGGCAAAGCTAATTGATAGGCCACCTATCCCACACACTTGAGAACAATATAAGGACCATAAAATTTGGGTGCCAGTCTCTGACAATGGTAATCCTTGAGGGAATTTTTCTTGTAAGGTTGGAGTCGAAGAAACACATGATCCCATTCTGCAAATTGACGTTCAGAGAAACCTTGATATTCTTGTTGCTTCATGCGATTCTGGGCCATGACGAAATTCTCTTTGAGGGTACGAAGAATAGCCTCTAGAACTGTAAGCATTTGGTCAACTGCCTGGGCCTTTGAGACACCTCGTAAATATGCGAGAACTGAAGGTGGATTTTGTCCATATATTGCTTCAAAAGGAGTCATGTGGTAGTTGTATGGTATGAAGTGTTGTACCACCATTCAACTAGTGGTAACCATTGAGCCCACTGATTTTTATTTTTCGATGGAAAACACCTCAAACATGTTTCCAAACACTTGTTGACAACTTCAGTTTGACCATCAGTTTGGGGATGATAAGTTGTGCTGAGATGCAATTGGGTGCCTTGTATCTTCAATAGTTCTTGCCAAAAATTGTTGGTGAAATTTGGGTCGCGATCAGAAACAATAGAATGCGGCATGCCATGAAGCTTGAAGACTTGATCCATGAAATGTTGAGCCGCAATGGATATTGTAAATGGGTGTTGAAGAGAACATAAATGAGAATACTTGGAAAGGCAATAAATGACCACCATGATAATTGATTTATTGCCCGATTTAGGTAAGCCTACAATAAAATCCATAGAGATATCTCGCGAAATAGCAGGTGGAATCAGAAGTGGTTGTAGTGTGCCAGGAGATTTCACTTTTTCACCCTTGTTTCATTGACACACATCACATTCAACCACAAAGTTACGAAGTTCTTGTTTCATATCATCCGAGAAAAAAGAATGTTTGACCTTGTCATAGGTTTTGATAAACCTTGAGTGTCCAGTTGTGGGTGTAGCATGAAGCTTAGAAAGTACCTTGGATTTAAGTTTTGAATATTTACTTAAATAAAAACAACATTTGTTTCGAAGCTCATCATGGAGCCAAGAGTACCCAAGGGAAATTGGAGAGTTGGACTGCAATTGTTGTATCAGATTCGAACTTTTGGGATCGTGTAGCCATTCCTGGTGAACGACTTGGAGCCAATCTGGTACATTGAAGGAGAGAGAAAAAAGGGACCCTTCATCTTCATATTTTTAGGAAAGTCCATTCACAACCACATTGTCTTTTCCTTTCTTGTAAATGATCTCATAATCATATCCAAAGAGATTAGTCACCCATTTTTATTTCTCTGGGGAGGAAATGTGTTGTTCTAGAAAATACTTGAGGCTTTGATGATCTATCTTAATTTGGAAGCATTGCCCCAATAGATAAGGGCCCCAAAGATCAACTGCATGCATAATAGCCAACATTTCCTTTTCATATATTGATTTGCCCAAATTTCATTCAGATAGTTGTTTGTTGGTAAAGGCGAAAGGCCGACCCTCTTACATAAGGACAAGGCCAATTCATTTCCCTGAAGCATCACATTCCAGGACAAATATCTTTGTGAAATCACGAAGTGTTAGGACGGGAGTGGTGCACATGGTCATCTTCAGTGTTTTAAAATCCTGAGTAGCTACTAGAGTCTAGGTCAAAGAATTATTTTTAATGATCCAGATTTATGTAGGAACACAATGAAATACCAAAATACACATAAACGTAGAGATGCAGTGGAAATAAAACTTCATTTCATTAATAACAAATGACTGAAAAATGCTTATAGACAGAATGGAAATAAACTAGCTAGGCCGTTGGTAGCTTATCTCTGAGAAGAGATGTGGTGGCTACTGGCCTCTGAACTGCCTATTACAATGAGGCTCGAAGGCCTATATATTACTGAGAAACAATGGAAAACCCTAAACATCCAAAAACCTAACCCTAGGAGATGAAACGCCAGAATATGGGCCCCATTGGGGTAAATTGGTACATCAATTTCCCGGGGTTGTAACTTTGGCATACTATCTCCGTTTTGATGGACATGATACATCGTTAGAAAGATCTATCCAAGGAATACACTGCTCATGATGAATATCGATTTTGGAACATACTCATATTCATCGGAGCATTCATGCCCAAAAAATGTCATTTAGCACCTCAAAACAACTCTGGAAGTTCAGGACCCGGAGAACTGCTAAAAATAGTTAAGGAAACTGAAAAAATAAAAGAAACAATGGTGTGGGTCCAAGTGGAATAGGCGGGTGGCCACCAATATCCACCTGGATCAGTCCTCCCCCCTTAGGAAGCAATGGTCCCCATTGCGTTGAGTTCCTCCATGAGATGAGGAAACTTCTGCTGAACTTGGTCCCTGGTGAGCCACTTGCCCTGGTGAAGGCGTTGGCCTGCTTTGACAACTCGATATAGTTGGATCCTCTATTTGCAGGTGTTCTTTATCTGTGTGTCCATAATTCGATCAGTTGTGGCTTGTTCCATGCAATCTGGGTTTAACTTTGTTGGTGTGAGTTGTTCTACCATGTCAGATGTGTCTAGTAGAGGTGGAAAGTAGGGTCGAAGGTGGTCCACATTGAACACTGGGTGAAGAAAAAGGAATGGTGGAATACTGAGCTCAAAGGCATTGTCCCCTACAACCTTGGTGATGGTGTATGGCCCATATCGGAGCGGGTGAATCTTGCGGTAGGGTCCAGCGAGGAGCTCCTTTTGCAAATGTAGGCACAATTTTTCACCAACCTGGAAGTTGTGTGGCACCTGATGTTGATCATGTTGTTTCTTGTACTTAGCATTGGCTCTATCCAATATGTCATGAAATTGTTGGAAGATGTGTTGAATGCACTCAATGAAGCTGTTTGCCTTGTCAACCTCATACTGGACATGGGTTGAATCTTGCCGAGTAGCCACAAATGGCATGGCTACATCAATGGGAAATAGTGGGTGGAATCCCAAGCCCACTTGAAAGGGGTTGTGGCTAGTTGAGCTATGGAGAGCCCGGTTGTAGTTGTGTTGTACATAGGGGAGGCTCTCATCCCATGTGCGTGGATGCTTTGATTTGTACATGCGCATAATGTGTACAATCATCTGGTTGACGAACTCTGTCTGGCCATCAATTTGTGAATGGAAAGATGTGGACATGGTGAGCTTGGTGTCCAACATCGACCAGAGGCTGGACCAAAATGTACTGAGGAACCTATTGTCCCAATCTGAGATGATATATTGTGGGATCCCAAAGTGTACCCACACTCGTTCAAAGAAGAGTTTAGCAGTGGCTTCTGCTGTGATATTCTTCTTCTAGTCCATCATAATGGACATCTTCGAGAATCGGTCGACAACCACAAAAACACAATCATTTCCATGCTTAGTAGAAGGAAGGCCCGACATGTAATCCATAGAGCTAGAATCCCAAGGTCGACTGGGGGTAGGAAGCGGAGTATAGAGGCCTTGCTTATTGATGGTCAGTTTGACAATGGCGCAAGTAGTGCAGGATTTGATGTACTTCCCGACATCTTGTCAAAGGTTCATCCAATAGAAATACTTTTGCAGTACTGCCATGGTTTTCTGGACCCAAAAATTCCCAGCAAACCGACTGTAGTGTGCCTCCCAAATAATCTTGGCACGCTCGCTTGAAGGAACACAAAGGTGTCCCAGGTGACAAAGCAGGGCATCCTGAAGGTGAAAATTGGGAACTTGCTTACCCTCCAAGAGAGTATTGTATGTGTGGCCGAATTCTGGATCACTTGTGTAGAGAAGTGACCAATCGAAAGTCTTGTGCCCACAAGAGTTGAGCATAGTGGTTAGCGCCACGATGGATGGTTGACTGAGGCAGTCTGCAACACTATTGGTGCTTCCTTTCTTATACTTGTGTCTGTATGATATGCAGGGGTTGGTGGTCTGTGTGGATGACTGTTTCCTTTCCCAAAATGTAATGCTTCCATTGCCGACAAGCCTGCATAATGGAATACATTTCTTTGTCATAAGTGGGATACTTTCAGACTGTGTCAAAAAGTGTCTCACTGTGATATTCCACTGGATACCCATATTGAGTAAGGACTACCCCAATGGCATAGTCAGAGGCATCTGTCTCGATCTCAAATGGTTGTTGCAAGTCTGGTAATGTGAGCACTGTTGCAGAGCAGAGGCAATGCTTCAACTCCCCGAATGCCTTCTGTTGAGATTCAGACCAAAAGAATTTTTCTTTAGCTCCTCCCTTGGTGACTTGACTCAAGGGCCAAGTTATATGAGATAATCCCAACACAAACCTATGGTAGAAATTGGCAAGACCTAAAAAGTTGTGGAGCTCTATTAGGGTGGTTGGGGCTAGCCAATCCAGAATGACTTGGATCTTTTTTGGATCCACATGCACCCCCCACTCATCAATAATGTATCCTAGATACTGAACCTGGGTCATGCCAAAAGTGCATTTCTCCAAATTGGCATACAACTTGTGTTGTTGTAGTGTTTGGAGGACCTGTCGGATGTGGTGGAGGTGCTCTTCCCAAGTCTGGCTGAAGATCAGAATGTCATCCAAGTACACCACTACAAATGAGTTGCTGAATGGCCATAGGATTTTGTCCATTAGCCTCATGAAGGTTGCAGGGGCATTCGTCAACCCGAATGACATGACCAACCATTCAAATAGGCTCTCCTTGGATTTGAAGGCAGTCTTCCACACATCAGATGGTTCGATTGGTACCTAGTGATACCTTGACTTCAAGTCAATCTTGCTGAAATATTTCACCCCCTTGAGTTGGTCCAGAAGGTCATCAATCTATGGGATTGGGTATGTATTCCGAATAGTGATCTTGTTCAGTGCCCGATAATCAATGCAAAGTCTCCAAGTCCCATCCTTCTTCTACACCAACACGATCGGGCTCCCACAGGGTGATGAGCTCGATCGGATGTGACCTTTCTACAACAGCTCCTAATTATGCCTCTTGATTTCGTCATTCTCCATAACAGAGTGCTGATAGATGGATCCATTGGGCAGCGGCGCACCTGGGGTTAGATCAATGGGGTGCTTGACCTAGCAGTGTAGAGGCACCCCTGCGGGGTAGGTGAAGATGTCCTCATACTCCTCCACGACCTTATCCATATTTTGTTTTCCTATAGCGGGGCCCTGTCTGGAGGTCATGGCCACAATCTTTTTCTTTCCTTGAGGGCAGATCATTAGGAAAAAAAATCTCCTGGTTTTGGAAATGATCTTACTACATGTTTTTGCAGTAACCAAAGAGATGGTGGTAGGCGGTGCTATCTCCAGTATCATGTATAGATTATTGCCCAAGGTGATAATAACAACATGAGTCCTAGACTCATACACAACATGTTGCTTCCACAAGTATGGCTGGCCTAATAATACATCAGAAACATCAAGAGGAGAAATATCACATAATACCTCATCCGTGAAGGGATTGATGCTGTAGGGAAGGCAACATTGTTGGCTGACACGGAGGTCCCGTCCTTGGTGCAACCACCCGATGGTGTATGGTTGTGGGCGTGCTATGGTCAAAAATCCTAGTTGCTTCATGACCTCTATCAAGATGAGGTTCTTCTGGCTAAATGAACTGTAATGGGGAACGCTTTACCCACATCTTGGAATGGAAGAGACGCTCTACCTCATCTGGATCTTCTTGTTCCTCCTTCTCGATCTTCATGGTGGAAATGGTGGCATTAGGCTCCACATCGATAATATTCTTCCCCCTATCATTCCCCTTGTTAGGTTATGATCCAGAGTTGGAGCATGCATTCGATTCATAAGCCTTCAACTCGGCTACCAGTGACTACTTGGCCCAACACTCACTTGTGTTGTGAGTGGAGCTCTTATGGAACTCATACCACTTCCCCGTGTCCTTTTTTGGCTGCGTGGTGTTGTTATTTTCTTGTGGCTTTGGCGAGTTATCGTGGGCCACTCTGCCTTGGCTTGGTCCTTTGTTCTGCAGTTTGGGGGTACCTTTCCCTTGCTTCTGATTTGCAGAACCAAAGTCTTGATTTTTCTGTTTGAACTTCTGCTCAATCTTGGCAACATATTGGTAGACCACACCAAGCGAGGAGATTTCAAGGAACTCCATTTCCCCCTGAATCTATCTATTCAGACAACTATGGTACTTTAACACCAAATGTTTCTCTAAATATTTGATACCCAACTTTGTGCGTAGAGTATGAAACAGATTCATCATCTCATGCACATCTTGGTCCCTTTGTTGCCACAACGTAGTCCATTGTATGTATTTATCCTCATATCTCCCCACGGGATAATATTGTTCCTTGATGGCATCTTGAAAAGAATTCCAAGTGGGTGTGGCTGAGAACAAAGAGGGTTCTCCCTCGCCCTATTTCTCCGAGTAGGTTTCACACTAGTCCTTGACATGGGGGGTAGCTTTGAGGAGTGTGAAAATAATCCTTTCTCAGTCGGAACATTCATGAACCGAGAAATATCCTTCTAACAGATTCAACCATCTATCTACGACATCTGCATTTATTTGGCCCTCAAATATGGGAATGTCAAATTTTACTTGTACATTATAAGGAGTGGCACCTCCAGAGTGGTTGTTGGATGTCGATGCGCCGCTAGTGGGAATTCGTTGAAGAATCTGGGAAAAGTTGTCCATCATCGTGTTCCTTTGTTTCTAGAGGGCCTCCTCGAGCAACATTTTGATAGGATGTCCTTCTCCCTCATATTTCTTTTCTTCACCCATGGGAGGTCTTCAGGGTTTGCGAGACTGATCTTGCAAAGGTTCAACCAAATCGAGCCCCAACTCCTTATACCCCGACCTCATTGGGGACATGCAAAGAAAGATCGAGAACGAGTAGACCGATCTGAAACCACTGATCCAGATTTATGTAGGAACACAATGAAATACAAAAATACACATAAACGCAGATATGCAGCGGAAATAAGTCTTCATTTCATTAATAACAAATGACTGAAAAATGCTTACAGACAGAATGGAAATAAACTAGCTAGGGCGCTGGTAGCTTATCTCTGAGAAGAGATGTGGTGGCTACTGGCCTCTAAACTGCCTGCTACAATGAGGTTTGAAGGCCTATATATTACTGAGAAACAATGGAAAACCCTAAACATCCAAAAACCTAACCCTAGGAGATGAAACACCAAAATATGGGCCCCATTGGGGTAAATTGCTACATCAATTTCCCGAGGTCGTAACTTGTGCATACTATCTCCGTTTCACACACATGATACATCATTAGAAAGATCTATCTAAGGAATACACTGCTGACAATGAATATTGAGTCCAGAATGGACTCATATTTTCCGAAGCATTCATGCCCAAAAAATATCGTTTAGGGCCTCAAAACAGCTACGGAAGTTCAGGACCTGAAGAACTGCTAAAAATAGTAAATTGTGCTACAATTAAGGAAACTGGAAAACTGAAAGAAACGATGGTGTGGGGCCAAGTGGAATAGGCGAGTGGCCACCAATATCCACCTGGATCATTTGAGGAGTGCAGTGAGAGGGGTCACAAGATTTCCACAATTCTTAACAAACTTGCGATATTAACCTGTTAAGCCCAGAATTCTACGTAATATTTTGAGAGTCTTTGGGTGAGGCCAGTCTTGCATAGCTTCAATATTTTTAGGATCCACCCTGACATCGTTCTTTCCCACAAGATGACCTAATTACTCGACTTCTGAGGCACCAAAATCACATTTAGATTGTTTCAGGAAAAGTTGGTGCTTAGAGAGTAGATGGAGAACTCGATCCACATGAGCAAGATGGTCTAGATAGGTTTTTCTATAGATGAGGATATCATCAAAGAAAACTAAGACAAAATAACGAAGAAATGGATGGAATACATGATTTATGAGGCTTTGGAAAGTGGAGGGAGCATTACACAAGCCAAAGGGCATGACCAAAAACTCATAGTGGCCCTCATGAGCTCTAAAGGTAGTCTTAGAAATTTCCACCTCTTTCATATGGATCTGGTGGTAGGCAAAATGAAGATCAAGTTTAGTAAAGAAATAGGGGCCAATCAATTCATCGAAGAGGTCATCAATGAAAGGAATGGGAAATTTTTCTTTAATGGAGAATTTGTTGAGGGCAAAAAAATCAAGACAGATGTACCAAGAACCTTATTTCTTCATGACCATGACCACAAGAGAAGAGTAGGGCCTTGTACTAGGGCAGATAAAACATGCGTTAAACAGTTCTTGAACCATTTTATCAATTTCATTTTTTTGGGAAAAGGGGTGACGATAGGGATGGATATTGGGAGGGAGGCTTCATGGTACAAGGGGAATGGAATGATCATGAACACCACGAGAAGGAGGGAGCCCCTAGGGAGTGGAAAAAAACACTTGATGTTTAGAGAGGATGGATTGGAGGTCCTGCGGCACAGAGGGTGTCTCAGATGCTTGTATGGCATGGAGTTGGGAAATAATGCCTGAATGAAATTTTTGAGAATATTTTCCATGTGATGGGAACTAATGATCTCAGGGGAACCGAAAGTGATTCCTTGGAACTTATATTGTTGGCCCTCCTTGTCAAATTGCATGGTTAATTCTTTAAACTCCATGAGAATGGAACCCAAATTCCTTAGCCAGTCAGCACCCATCACAACGTCACAACCACCCATGTCGATAGAAAACATGAGATTTCAGGTGGTAGTCACCAATTTGGAGACACACATTTTCACAACGCTCTCCACATTTCATGGATCTGCCATTGGTAATCATGATTTGGAAATTAGTGACTGCATGGATATAACAATTAGTTTCTTCGGCAATGCAACGATGAAAAAAATTATGTGTTCTTCCAATATCAACAAGAATGATGACCTTCCTATCCTTGACGTAGTCAATTAGTTTGAGGGTTTGGAGAGAAGATAAGATCATGAGAGAATTTAGGGAATTTCTCAGTTCTACTTCGGGAGGGTCTGAGGGAGGGGTAATGTTGGTGGGTTCAGGTGACTCATACATAAGGGGAGATTCAATATCCTCTTACGAAACATCCTTCGAGCTGGACATAAAAATATTTTGTTCCTTACACTTGTGTCCCATAAAATATTTGTCATCACAATTATAACAAAGGCCTTTGATTTGGCGTTCATCCATTTTAGCCCTCATCAATTTTTGGATCTTTAGTGGAGTAGAAGGAATAGTGGGATTTACTGGTTTACTATGAGGAATAAAGGAGGGTTTCCGGTTTTGAGAAACTAAAACTTGTTGTTCTTCCTTAGCTCGTTTAGTAGCATCCATCCAACTCTGAGGCCGAGCCATGAGGACATGGGCATGAATATCATCCTTGAGGCCATTGATAAAACATTCTCGAAAAAAAGCATCAAACATGCCCTTTGTACGAAAAGCTAGTCGCTCAAAAGAAGCTATAAAGTATTCCACTGTGCCATATTGTTTCAACTTTTTCAAATGACCTAAATGGTTTGTGTCAGTTTCAAAGTGTTCATAAAGCTCTGTCACAAAGTGTGTCCAAGCAACATACCCTTGACGGGCAAATTTTCTCCATTGCCACCATTTCCAACATTCTTGATCTATATGGAGAACACCATATCGGAGTTTGACCAAGTCATATATAATTCCATACAAAGAGAAATAATGTTCCATTTTAGTTACCCAACCAGTGGGATCTAAGCCATCAAATTTGGTCACATCCACCGATGGAAGGCATAGGTTATGCTGATAGTGATGGGGTTGAAAATTATGGGAATGAGAGGAAGTTTCAGCTTCGATATGCAAAGGTGGTTCAGATAAAGGGGGATCTATCGAGCTATGCAGCTTGGTGCATATCATCGAAGCAATAGATTCACGTTGGGTATTCATTTCTTTTTTGAGGTCTTCTTTGAGTTATGCGATTGAGGTGGCGATGGAGGAATGCTTGTTTTTATTGATGGTGGAAATATTGGCACTGAGTTGTCTCACTTCTTGTTGGGTCTCTCTGAAATTAGATTGCATAGTAGTGAGGCGAGCTTCCAAGTCTTGGCTAGGTTTATGGGCCATGATGATGAGGGAACTGAAGAGGGGTGGGTGGGGTCAAATTTTTTTCTAAAAAATGATAAGTATGAATATGATAAGGGAGAAGAGATAAATCCAATGGAACAGGTCTCAAATAATGGTATGAATGTTTTTTGTTTCTTTTACACCTACAGAGTTATACTACGACCTGAAGAATACTGTAGTATGTTTTTTTTTTCTTTTACACCTACAGAGTTATACTCTGGCCTGAAGAATACTGTAGTGATGAAATGCCCAAAGTCTTAACCAGGAAGAAATGTGTAGTGATTTGGCAACTCGAACACAATTGCGCTACAATAGATCTTGTCTTTTTTATTTTTTGTTTTCGTCCCCAAGCATTAGGTATTCAAGGGTTCTACAAACAAGGGTTTTCCGTGTGTTATATCTCTCTGATATATGTGTGGGGTCCAACAATAGTACTCGGCCAAATATCTCAGGGAACCAACTAAGGAGGCTAGACCGTGCCCTTAGGCATACTACCTGACTATCTAGTTATTAGAGTTTAACTTCCCGAGTGATGTTCTTGGTGGAACTATAGCAGTCAGGCGACCAATCGGTTTATCTAAAGAGGGATTCAGGACATCTAGGCCAATCTGTATATATTTGTTGTCTGGTGTGCTACCACTCGAAGGGGTACCAACAGGGTTACAAGGGTGGCCAACAGATGTGTGCTTAAGTACCACTTGTATTTCCTACATGTATGAATCCTCGACCGCGGGTTTATGCACATTACGATAAATCTCTGTAGCTTAGACATTGATGTACATCTCTAGCCTGAAAAAAATTAACCCACAATTTTATGTCAAGGAAAGTGCTCTGATACCACTTGTTATATTCCAGATATAAAAA
Organism: Picea glauca; assembly: GCA_000966675.3. NCBI lineage: Eukaryota > Viridiplantae > Streptophyta > Pinopsida > Pinales > Pinaceae > Picea > Picea glauca. The sequence continues at coordinate 404,139 of JZKD02S1886104.1, read as the reverse complement.
GTATGAAGAAAATAAATAAAATGCTAGAAATGGAGGATAAACATCAATATAACCATAACAGCACCATAATAACACCAAAATGATATCATAATAACACCAGAAATAACACTTCGTTTACTTAGATAAATGTTCACTTGCCTCTTCGAGGGGGAACCCACCAGCAAAGCAAAGCCCTATTATAATAATATCCAAGACAACAGTTCTCATACCCTCAACTCCTATTTATACTAAATATGTCTATCAAGAGAACCATCAAGAGGAATATCTATCTAGAAGCGGAAGCTTCTATTAGGTCTTCTTACATTCGACTTATTCTTCCTTATTACTAGGCCTTATTAACATTGACCCTTATTACATCGAAATATATTATTCTACCTACATGAGGGGTTAGATCCCTAACACATCATGCTCACATATTTATCTAATTATTCCCTATGCCCATTGGATTTTGTCCCTTCAACTCCCAAATGGACATCCATTCCTCTAACATTATCCTCTGGACTGTAACTGTCCTGTGCCTCCTCCCTTTCTGAGCACTATGTAATAATTTGGCTCGGTTTTGACAATTGATAACTTTGCAAAATGTGCAGTCAACCGAATTTTGTCAGGATATTAGACTTAATAATTCTCCAGAATAACTAAAACAATCTGATTCAACAAAAGAATATTAGACTCCATTTTTCTGCGAGTCTTTGGTCGATCAAGAATCCCTACGACTCTATCTCTGAGCCCCGTTCTGTTCTACAATTTACTTTCTGCGCTAGCCCCTTTTTCCTTCATCCCTTAATTTGCACGTGACTACAGCTGTGACCAAGTGATAATAGTTGGGTTCTTATCCAGAGCCTTGACACTTTGGGGCTCTGGAGCTTCATAGGTTTCCCTTTCCACACATCAAAAACATCACAAAACCTTGAACGTCGATTTCATGGAGGACGATGGATCTACGGTCCACATTCTTTGTTAAGATCTATGGTGGATAGGATGTTAGAAACTCTAGGATTTGGTGGTTTCCAAAGAACATCATAAAAAATCTCCCGGAGTGCCGAAGTGGCGAACTCGTAAAGTGGGGTGGATCAACGGTTCATGACTTCCCAACATCCTACGACTGACATGTACTACAGAACTCTGGGTTTTGGGAGTTACGGATTGTACATATTCTCAATCCTTCTGAAGTTCCAAGTCTTTGGACTGTTGCATCTATTTCCAAGTGTCATTTCCCGATCTATGGTCAAGATTAAGTCTGGCCCTCTAGGCTTCAGGCTTCATGGTTTCGGGACTTTGAATCTTCGGGGTTCCAAGACTTCGAAGGATTTCTTCCTCCCACTTAATCATGAACCACTTCTTATGGAGTTTCAAGTCCCCAAACCTTGGGATCTGACGCTATGCGTCCCCTATGACCAATAGTTGAGATTAACTCTAGCCTTCGGGCCTTTGAGAGTTCTTTACTCAATGTTAACTGTAACACCTTTCCTCCAAAGTACCAAGTTTCTAGACTTCATGATCTGGTACCACATGTCTACTAGGGTCAAGTTATCATGGGCCTGGTATAGTCAAATTCTTTGCCCATATTTTAACTACTTTATGTATCCATCAGGGGCCCCACTACCCATGCTCGAGAGGAGTTCCACGCAGCCAAATACTAGAAGGGGGAATGTGGCCCAATATTATGAGTGACATGTTTCATGTTCTAACTGATATTTATACCTTCCAAAATTTCTTAACTCACTGAAACATGGCACACACCCCATGTTTCCATGTCATCCCTATTGACGTCTACAAGTCACATCACTTCGAGACTTCGAGCTTCGGAATATTTACCATTTCACACTCCAATTCTTCTTAAAATTGAACTCCTGAATAATCTAATCTTCTGGCACATGTCCCTTTTGATGAATGGTCCATATTAACTTCGTACTTTGTGCCTTTGAGAGTTTTCACTCTAGTACACTCCAATTCTCCCAAAGTGTCGAACTTCTGAACTCCTGTGAGATCTACGGCTCACAATCACTTGTGCGTAGATCTGATGACTGGGATATGTTCCTCACCGTTGCACCTTACTTGTTTCTCTTGACATGATCTAACGAATCTAATCTGTCTTGAAAACAAAAATTAAAATATACATTTTTTTAGTGGTATCTAGGAGAAGTGTATAGTGGGACCATGAAGATAAAAAAGGGCCTTTATTCAAGAAAAACAATCATCAAAACTGTTAAATATATAGGTAAAAATGGTATCATTTCATGGTCCCATCACATACCTCCATGGAGACCCAACCAAGGGACACCTTCTCCCAGTCACTCTTACTATTCTTTCCTCTCAAGACCAAGTTGTTTGATCATTCTACTAGGGAACATGTCTCTTTGCTTGTACATTCAACCCAATTGTTTTAACATTATTTCATTCATTGATATTTGTACAAAGAACATTTTTTTCTGGAAAGAAATTATATTCATCCTATCAGACCCAATGGAATCATTTCACTCAGCGACAATCCTAATCACCCTTGGTCGAAGAATTCACACTAAGTAAATATACCTTCATAATCCTAGTTGTTTTTAGCACCTCATGTATCTTAGTACCCCCCATTGTGATTCCTAAAATTACCACCATCAACTACCTATCCATTTGAATTCACTAATCCTCAATATCAATTTGAAAAATACTAACTATATTTGATCATTTCCATAACATCATATCATCTTATGTCGAATTGGTTTTGACTAATACCAATGTCCACCATCAATCATGCTCCACCTAAAAGAAGTTTTGGTCCTCATCCTCACTGACCCCCTTTTCCACCTCATCCAAATTATCCAAATCTATCCCCTATTTACAATTCATTATATATTCTATCTTCTCATGATTCCAAGGGAAACTTGTTCCTTTGTGTTCACACTATCATTGTTATCGATACCAACTTCAGTTTTCTAGGAATGTCAAGGTATATTGTACCTAATTGTAATCGACAATGATAGACCATAGCTACGAAAAATAGATTATTCATCATTCTTTGATCTCATTGACCCTCCTACTATTTGAAATCAATTCATATACACATAATGATGGGTTCTAGGTTTGTTTTTCAAATTCTTGATTCAAGTTATTGCAATGGATGGTCAATTTCATAGGACTGCATTGATATTTTGTTGCATCCTACTTGCATTCTTTCATTCCCTTCTGCACCTCCCTAATCTCACAAAAGACATAACTACATCGTCTTTTGTAGTCATAGTGTTCCACCAATTTCACTATTCTATCTGAGAGCTAGATATATACAACCACAACATATGTAGTAAATACCTCCTCTATTTCTTAGATTTGAAGTTGATGCTTGAATTGAAAAAAAAAAATGAATCAATCCATGTCACATATATTTTCTCAATAAATCCACATGCACTGCATACTTAATCCATTAGCCAGAACTTCAAAGGCCATGCAAATGATCAAGATATGAAATAAGAATCACAATGAGTGTGCCTTGACTTACCATGTAGTTGCAGTTGTATGACGAGACTTGTTAATGGTTGCATATACTCTTTGATGCACTTACACTTCATGATTTCATGGAGGGGATAAGGAGATGGTTTCCATAGTCCCCTAATTTGACTTATATATCCCCTCTTGCAGAGATGCGCATATGATGGTCTCTCTGTTTGTGTCCATAATTTTTTTTTGTAAGACATGGAAAATTTCAATTTGCTTAAAATCTTGGATCAACATTACAAATTCATTGTATATGTCTAAAAAGTTTGAAGTTTTTTAGAAGGATTTTCTAATATAGGGATTTTATGATATAGAAATAGTAGAATTATTGTTGTTCCCTAACTATTATATCTTTTTGGACCCCTTTATATTTTAGAACACCTAAACCTTAAAAAGATAGTGCATCCATCTCATTAATATTGTGATTCTTATTAGTTATACAACTTCTATTTCTTTTTTCTTTTAAAGGTAAAAAAAAAACCTATACCCATCCCATTACTATAAATATGTTATTATAATAAGATGTTTAGGTAAATATTTTATTATAAAAATATGTTTTTTTTTTCTAACCGTATACAGAACCGAATTGGTTTCAAATAAGATACCATAAAATAAAAATAAAAATTATAATATCATGTTTTTTGAAATAGTTATTATCGTTTCTCTTTCATATATAAAATTAGAATATGATTATGTAAGGTTCTTCGTCTTCATATTTATAGTTCAAAAAATAAAGAGAGCAAGTTAACCTTATAAATTTGTGGGAATTAAATTTAAAATTATATAAAATGTGATTAGAATAATGGAAAGAAAAAAGAAAAAAAGAAAGAAAATAAAATTTAGTAATAATATTTTAAAATTTAGTAATAATATTTTAAAATTTAGCAATAATGTTTTTTTATACTATAAAGAAAACAAATTCTAAAAATATAAAATTAGAGAAATAGAACAATTTACTTAATAATTTAAAATAATTGAAATTGAATTTATGAAACTGATCATGAAAAGGGAAGTAAAATGGAAACTATTTAAATCAATGAAAACTCCCCTTGCTACAATGCCTATCTGTAAAATGTAAGATGTATTAATGTAAAAATGAAAAAGTAACGCCAATATGTAATGTATAAGAAACAAGTGTGAATTGAAATACAATTATAAAATGGATAATAACAATTATAAGAAAGAAGGATAATAATATATTATATATAATTAATAAAATTTGAAAATGAATATTAATAATAATAAATAATAGATAGTAAATTTATTATAAAATGGATAATAACAATTATAGGAAAGAAGGATAATAATACATTATATATAATTAATGAAATTTATGAATGGATAATAATAATAATAAATAGTAAATAGTAAATTTATATATTATAATAATAAATATGAATTAGTAAATTTAGTAAAGAATGAAATGTATACGGAGCCATAGAGGTTTAGGGGATCATTTTTTATCTTAAAGGAAATTATCAAGTAAGTTACTAATGAGATTTGAGTAAAGATACTAACAAGTAGGTCAAGACACTTGCATTATACCAAGGGTTGAAACTTTTTGACTTAAGGTGAATTAGTGAACTAATTGTAATCAAGGATTTAGTAGTAATTATCAAATTCATACATTGCCCCACTTTACTTGATGAAGATTTATAATGATTCATTTGGTGACTACAACAAAAGTTCAATCTCTTTGCATTAGATTTTTTCCGTGACTTGAGAGAAAGAGATCAACAAGCTTATCACTTCACCAACAAAGCTTTCGTCTTGGAACGTGAACTATTGAGGACAAAAGGAGGGCTTTTTATCTCCCTAATTCCTTAAGAAATTATTTAATTATCCAAATTTTTGCATGCCACACAAGTGGCAAGTCAAATTTAATGAGGGACGATATAAGTCAAGGTTCACAAAAATATTATGTATCATCTTACATTTCAAGTGTAATGAGGGATCAACTCTTTCAATTTGGCTTTAAGTCAACCATGGGAGAAGGTGGGATAATCGAGCTTGTTGGTATGGATGGTTTCCTTATGTGCATTCCCTTGTTTTCCCTTGAATAATACTTTAAGGAGAATAGTCTAGAAAATGTATAGCATGGCCTAGGTCTTTTGACTTCTTAGAAGAAGATATGGTTCATTGTTCAGGTTAATTCGTGTTCCATAGCTTGGTTCTATTTCCAAAGTAGTTTATCTTAGGTCTATCTATTCAAGTTCCTTAGTTCATTCTCGGTAAATTCATTGAGGTGTCCTTTAGGTTTTATAGAAATTGAAAGGAATCATAGACACAATTCTTTCATCAATCTATTTCTCTGCTTCCTCAAGTGATAATTTCATCATGCAAGTGTGGTGCTTAGTGTTGACAATGGAATTTAACAAAAGTATGGATTTGGAGGACTATTCAAAATTTTCGTTGGACATTAGAAATTATGGTGAGCAACCATGACCCAATTTTATGCCCCCCTATGAAATTGTTGATATTCATCATGTTGTTTGATTTCAAGAGGTTCTTATTGGGGATAATAGGACATCCATATTTACATCTATAGGGAAAATGCACACCCAATAGGATAATAATAATAATGGGATTGTAGTAATAATGGAAACTTTGCTTCAATAGAGGAAGCAAATATAGGATTTAGAATCTTAATGTAGTACTTTGCACCACAAGGTACCACGTTTGGATAGGGACCCTAAATCAACTACATCCAACTCCATAATTTCCATTGGTTGAGATGTGGAGGATTGGTCTTTTTTTAGATGTATTTTTTATACTTTATACTTGTAGAATCTTTTGGACATCCTCTGCTAAGGAAAGTAGTATCCTTATTGTAATTAGGTCACAAGTTCTTAGGACTTTTTTTAAGTAGTTGGTTTTATTTTAGATGTATTTTTTATACTTTATACTTGTAGAATCTTTTGGACATCCTCTGCTAAAGAAAGTATTATCCTTATAATCCACAAAATATTTTTTAATTTTATAAGGAACATTTATATTATAAATTACTAATTTAAATTATTATTTTTTATATTAAAAAAAAAGTTTTTAAAAATATTAATAACATGAAATAAATTATAAAAGTATTAAAATAATAATTATATTGGCTAATTGTACTTATAGAAACCAAGTATATTTTACAACCTAATATTGAAGAGAATGTAATTTCGATTTATTCCATTTGACATTAACATATGTATAGAGCATATGAATACCTAACATGACATATGGCACAAAATTAAAAATATAATAATAATAAATATAATTGTTATTAGCAATAATGCATTAACTTACATATTTGATGCTTATACTAGCATATTGAAAATGCTTATATAGGTATATTGAAGATATTTTATCCCTACATATAAAATATTCTATTTTCTTTCTAAAATTTAAGTTATGGAAAATAATTTTTTTATTACAAGATTGTTCAAAAACAATTAGGTGAGGAATTTGCACTTCACCTCCAAAATCACATGTATTTATTTCATTCTCACAAATTTAATGACCTCAATGAATAGATGTCATAGTTATCTAAAATGAAAAGTTCAAACTTTGATTATCTAAAATTGGAAAAAATTTACAATATGAGAATTCCACGATTAAAACTCAAAATTTAGGTATAACTTACTATTGAAAAAATCACATTTTGTTGAAGGTTCAACAATAACACTTTCAATTCGTTAACCAATAACATGTGTTATGAAAGTAATTTAAATATTGAAAAAATAATAATAAATAATTTAATTTAACATTTTATCCTATTAAAAAAATAATAATAATAAATATATATATATAATGTGATGTTTAAATTTATTTTGATATTTTAATTAAAAAATAAATTTAAATAACCAAAAAGTGTTTGAATATTTTTAAATATATTAAAAAATAAAATCCTTATCTACCCAAGAAATAAGCCAAAAATACATAAAATTTAGAAATGTTAATGTTTTCAAAAGAAAGAAATCTCAAATTTTGGAAATAATCCAAAATGTTAGTTTCATAGATAGTATGTCTCTCAATATCATAGTCCAACATTCCTTAAATATTTTTAAATATATCAAAAAGTAAAAGCCTTATCTACCTAAGAAATAAACCAAAAAATACAGAAAATTTACAAATGTTAATGTTCTCAAAAGAAAGAAATCTCAAATTTTGGAAATAATCCAAAAGGTTAGTTTCATAGATAGTATGTCTCTCAATATCATAGTCCAACATTCCTTCTATATTAAGGTTTTTTTGGCTTGTTTCATGGAAACCAAGTCATTTGTCAAAAATGCAAGATACTTTTATAACACTTAGATTCTGCAGCCCCATTATTGTTCAAGTATTATACCAATTTCTCAAGCTTGTTTTACAACGTATACTTTTCTCTTCTAAGTATTATAAGTTTTTTCTCTTCATAATTTTTTCTTCTAAATATTATCGTTTTCGACATAATCCCTTTTTCTAAGAAGTCCTTTGGCATCATGAATGCTACAAAGTCCTTTGGCATCATCTACGTGTTTTGAAACTCTTTAAGTCGTTTCAAGAGAAACACAAACTGCATGAAGGCAACATAAAGTAAGAACAATTTAACTCTCAAGTAAGAGCAAAGTTTCTTCATTTTAAAATATTTATAATTTCATGCTAAGTATAAGGATAAAAAACTTATGAATATATTTTTAATAGAGATCTATCTTAACTCTAGATATAAATCATTAGATGTGCAAACTATTCATCAATCAGTTTTAGTTTGTCAATCAGTTTTTACTGACACTCCACATTGAATTTAAGCACAAGATCACACGTCAACCTAATAATGAGTTGTAGAATGTCTCTCTCCACGCAATTAATATTACTTATGACAAGTTATATTATTAAAATGAGAATGTTGGTATTATTATGGTTAATAATGATTGACTATTGTTTATAATGATTTTTGCTGATTATGTTTGACTATAGTTGAATTAGGGTGATTATGGTTGTAATTACCCATGGTTGAATATAGTTGACGAGTTGACCATGTTTGATGATGGTTTCCTATGGTTGACCATGCTTTAGTATGGTTGAATATGGTTGAACATGGTTAATCATGTTTCACTATGGTTAACCATGGTTGACTATGGTTGACAATGTTTCACCATGGTTGACTATGGTTGACCATTGTTTATTATTGTTGGAGATTTTTAACCATGGGTTTCTAGGATTAATCATGCTTGACTATGTTTGACCATGGTTTACTATGGTTGACCATTTTTTACTATGGTTGGCTATGTTTGACCATGTTTAACAATAGTTCACTATGATTGAAGATGTTTGAGCATGGTTGAGCATGTTTGTCAATGGTTGACTATTGTTCACCATGTTTAACAATGGTAAATGATGGTTGGACCTATAGTTGATTATGTTTGACTATCGTTAACCATGGTTGACCACATTCGACTATCATTGACTATAACCAATCATGTTTTAGCATAATTGACTATGGTTGAAGAAGGGTGATTCTGGTTGACTATGGTGGACCATGTTTCACTATGGTCAATAATGGTTAACTATGGTTGACTTTAGTAGTGCATTTTTTATTATAATTGACTTTAGTTGATCAGTCTTGACTAAGCATGTTTAAATATGGCTAATTATAGTTGACCATGGTAGACTATGGTTGAGCCTGTTTGAAAGCCATCCTTAACCTGATTGACTTTTGTTGATTATATACTTTCATTTACTAATTATGACTATAGTTGAATTTCGTTAAACTATGGTTGGCTTTGGTTGAGCTTAGTTGACTATAATTGACATGTTTTATTATAGTTGAGTGTGGTTTACCATGTTTGACTATGGTTGAGTTTGGTTGATTATTGTTGACCTTAATTAGCCATGGTTGAATATGGTTGACTTTTCTTATAGTTGATTGTCTTTGACCATGGTTGACTATTTTTACTATGGTTGACTATAGTCAAACATGGTTAACTATGTTTGACTATGATTGACCAAGTTTGACCATGGTTGACTATGGTTGGAATGGTTAACCATGTTTGACTATGATTAACAATGATTGACTATGGTTGACCAAATTTAACAATCGTTTAATATACTTGACAATGTTTAACTATTGTTAACAATGGTTGGCTATGTTAGACCATGTTTAATAATGGTTGACTATGGTAGACCGTATTTAACCATGGTTGATTATGTTTGATAATGGTTGACTATGGTTCACAATGTTTGACTACGGTTAATGATGGTTTGACCATGGTTGATTATGTTTGATCATTGTTGACCATGGTTGGCTATGTTTGACTATAGTTGACTATGATTGACCATGTTTGACTATGGTTTAATGTAGTCGAATATCCTTGAATTTCTACATTCCTCAGTGGTTACAATGCATTGCAAATTTCATAAAGGGTTGGCCATGAATTTATGAAGGTTTGACAATGGTTAATTATGGTTTTCCATGTTCTACTATGGTTAGCCATGCTTGAATATGGTTAGTTATGGATGATCATGTTGACTATGGTTGATTAGTGTTAACTATAGAAGAGGATATAGATATGGTTTGACCATGGTTAACTATGGTTACCAAAAGTGACGAAAATTGACCATGTTGATTAACAATGTTTCACTATGGTTAACAATAGTTGACAATATTATCTTTAATGTTCAATACCTTGTACATTAAAAATTCAATGCTAGCACTAAAATAAATATTGATTTTAATTTTTAAAAACTAACTTACAACTCAAAAACAATGGTTAACCAAATATTGTATTTAGATACAACTTAGCCACTCATGAAGTTATAAACATCCATAATATATTTTAGCCTAAGCTATATCTTGATTTGAATAAGCTATACCTAAATCTATATCTTGATTTGAAGAGTGAGAAACAAATATAAGGAGAAAGACCATGTGTTAGTATCCAAATAAATATTTTTGACTAATTGTATCCAAAGTTTCATACCAATCTAATCAAGTTATTGGCTCATTGTATCCAAAGTTTTATACAAATCTAACAACCTAACCAAGTTATTAGTATTAATTAATTGACAAAACTTATGACTCATTGTATCCAAAGTTTTATCCCAATCTAACCAAGTTATTGACTCATAGTTTTATACCAATCGAACCAAGTTATTAGTATTAATTAATTGACAAAATAGACAAGAAAATTGAATAAACTTTAAATATATAAAGTAAAAAATTAATTGCATAAAATAATAAATTCATTGACAATGAAATCATAAAACAATTGTAATATATTCTTCAACAAATCTATTGACGCAGACCCCACCCTAGACCCACAGGTCGGGATCTGCACAGGATCTTTTCTTTTTAGCCCCTGAGAGCTCGACTGGATCTTCTATTTCCCTTTCGGGAAATCTACCCACAACAACACCTTGAGGGAATTTCTCCTTTATTTTGGGATATCGAATTTCACGATTTTGCAAATCCCTTGGTCAAGTGACTTACCTCTTCGACCTCCGAAACCCGAAATACTTAAACACTTGACCCTTCCTGATGTCAATTTGGGCTTTTCAGATTTCACAAATTTGAGAGTTGCGATGTCGTACAACTCTACTCCTCGACTCTCGAAATCCCGAAATTATGAAATGGTACTTCACTTTGTTGTTTTCCACAAACTTCGACAAGAAGCCTCCTGTCCTTCCATGTGTCGTCTCCCCTTTGTTTCGGGTTTTCTCCTCTTCTATATCCCGATCTCTCTCGCTCGAGACTTTCGAAACCCCGAACTCCGAAGTTCCAAAAATTTGAACTTGCCGACTTTTCCACTCTACCCTGACGAGAATTTTTTCAGACTTCGAGTACTTGATGTGTTAAGACCCAAACTTGCAACTCAGACTTTCGAAGTACCAAACTCAAAAAAATTATGACGGCCCCAAAAATATTGATCAATGATTGACGTTAATTTAGGCTATCCAAAGGATGGCTTTGTCCTGACCGTTATCCCTATCCCAGCTTCCGCAGATCCAACGATCCTCGTTGTTTCAGGATTCTCCTCTAGGAATTTTGACCATCCAAACTTTTCCTCAAAGAACTCCGGTTCTAACTTGGCCTCTACACGATGACCAAACACTCCTCTTCTGCTCTTCAACACCTTGATGGCATGAACTCTCTTGAGCTTCCTTTCTCAAACTCAAATATCCTACGAGATTTTTGCACACACTACTTGCGGCACTGTTCAAATACGTCTAAGTATTTGAGTTCGTTTGACTCTGTGAAACTCCCTGCGACAGTAGTCTTCAACTCTCTCTTTGGTTGATAAGTTATGAACTTTCAACCATCCTGTGCACACGTTGCACGGCTTCTGTGCCTGACTTGCAGTTCCGCGGGAAATGAGAACAACGGTATCCTTCCTGAGCTTTCAGAGATGAACTCTGAACCCGTCAACACACTCCTTCTGGACGATCCACTGCACTCCTTGCAGGAAATTTGACTCAAGAAGAGAAACAATTGAAACTCATTTCCTTACTATCTCAGACTTCAAATACCCAACATGAAATCATACATACATAGAATAAAAGAAAATGTACAATAGAAAGAGTAAAACAACCACGAGCATAACATTTAGCATGTATACACAGAAAGCATTAGAACACCATGAGTCTGAATCAAATCTTCATTTATTTATCTCAGAACTTCTGTACATGGGCTCTTCTACATAACTCTATGCTTCTTCTCTTCTCTATGCTCTATGCTCATTTGATAATGTTAATGTTACAATTATACAAGATGAGGGTGTCTATATTCGGTTTTCCCTCCTACGCTCTAAACTGTCTAATTTGCATTTAAATCTACCTACTCACATTAATTATGCACAAATGCCTTCAACTACTACAGATGAGAGTGGATCGCTCAAGATCTGTTTACAATCTCTAAGTGTGATTCCTCTTAACTATTACATTAATGTTTCAAAACATTTCAAAAAATGTGCATTGGTGCTTTCCAGCTGTCTTCCGTCTTCACGCTTGCTCGCTGCTTACGATGCTCCTGCATCATACTCCCTCCCTTGAAAACTTTCATGAACTCTTGTTCATGATCTATTGCACTGTCTGTCCATGCTTCTGAATTTCTGTTTCATTCTCCTAGTTGGCATCTTCAACTAGATGTCCCTTCTATTTGACCAAGTATTTGAAATATTCTTTTCTCCTGGTCCTCTTGCTGACTCTCTTGTCAAGTGTTCTCTCCATCTGTGGCTTTTCAGCTACAGGCATTTGTTTAGCCCACTGAACCTCTGTCTGTTCACTGTCTACTCCTTCTTCTTTAGCTCTGTAAGGGTATAAATCTGAGATGTTGAATATCAGTGAAATTCTGATCCCATCGGGTAATTCGATCTCATATGCATTTGACCCAAATTTCCTTAAGAACTTGCATGATCCAATCTTCTTCATTTTCAGTTTGTTATATGTTCCCCTTGGGATCCTCTCCTTCCTCAGATGTACAAGAATCAAATCACCAAATTCAAACTGAAGTTGTCGCCTGTGTTGATCTACTCTGTGCTTATACTCCTGACTTGAATTCTGCAATCGCTCCTTCACTTGGCTGTGAAGTTATTTCATTGCCTCTGCAAAATCTTCTGCACTAGCACTCCTAGTTTCATTCTCTTTTGAATATTTCAATTTAGAAACTCCCTTGGGTTGCATTCCATAAACAACCTGAAATGGACTCTACCCTATGCTTCTATTGATCGAATCATTATAAGAAAATTCCGCCTGTGGAAGAATGTGATCCCACTGACTATGGTGTTCAGTGACTAGGCTCCTTAGTAAATCTCCCAAGCTTATGTTTACAACTTCTGTTTTCCCATCCATCTGAGGATGATAAGTTGAGATAAAATACAAACTCATCCTTAGATTCTTCCATAAAGTCCTCTAGAAATGTCCCGTGAACTTGGTGTCTCGATCTGAAATGATTCTCCTTGGTAAGCCGTGAATTCTGACAACTTCTTTGAAAAACAGGTTCGCGATATGAGTCGCGTCACTAGTTTTCTGACATGGTATGAAATGTGCCATTTTTGAAAATTTGTCCACTACCACAAAGATTGAATCAAACCCTCTTTGCATTCTTGGCAATCCCAACACAAAATCCATGCTTACTGCATCCCATGGCCTCTCTGGTACGGGTAACGACTAATATAATCCTGTGTTATGTTTCCTTCCCTTTGTGTGCTAACAAATTATGCATCTGTCCACGAATGTTTTGACATCTTCTCTCATCCCTGGCCAAAAATATGAGACATTTAATTTAGAGAACATTTTATCATGACCGAAATGTCTGGACAGTCCTCCATTGTATTTCTCTTTTAATAGATTCTCCCTCATGCAGCATTCTGGAATGCACAGTTGATTGCCTCTGAATAATAATCCATCCTAGATCATATATTCAGCCCATTGACTTCTATCTCTGAGAACTGGATTCTTAGATGCCTCGTATGCCTCTTTGAAATCTGGATCATCTCTGTACATATCCTTGAGGTTATCAAAACCCAAATTTATGACTTTGAACTCCTGCACCAGTAAACATTTCTTGCTCAAAGCATCAACAACTTTGTTAGCAGTTCCTGAAATATGTTTAATTACAAAAGTAAAATTCTGCATGTATTCAACCCATTTAGCATGTCTTCGGTTCATATTCTCCTGTTGAGTTACAAATTGCAATGCATGATTGTCACTGTAAAAAACAAACTCTTTAGGAACCAAGTAGTGCCTCCACTTCTTTAGTGCTTGTATGACCGCATAAAACTCCTTATCATGTGTGGAGTACTTCACTTTCGCTTCATTGAGTTTCTCACTAAAGTATGTGACTGGCCTGTCATCTTGGTTCAAAACCGCTCCAATTGCAAAACCACTAGCATCACACCTGACCTGAAATGTCTTACTGAAATCTGGCAACACCAGAATTGGCTGTTCGGTAATCTTTTTCTTTAACAAATTGAATATTTTCTCTGCTTCTTTTGTCCAATGAAAAGATTTGTGTCTTTTCTTCATTGTGTCCATCATTGGTGCGCTAATTCCACTGAAATTCCTGATGAATTTTCGATAGAAACTAACCAATACATGAAAACTTCGAACTTCAAAGATACTCTTTGGTGATGGCCAATTCTTAATCACCTCCACTTTATCTGGATCCATCTTCAACTTCTCTACAGAAATAACAAACCCCAAATAAATGAGATCTGTCTTCATGAATGATGATTTCTTCATATTTGTCAGCAACTTCTCTTGTTGTAGCCTGTTCATCACTGTAGCCAAATGTTTCAGATGCTTTGCCTCTATTTTACTGAAAATTAGTATGTCATCAAGATACACAATGATAAATTTTCTGATGAAATCCTTCAGGACTTCATTCATCAATCTCATGAAGGTACTTGGTGCGTTTGTTAAGCCAAACGACATAACAAGCCATTCATACAACCCGTCATTAGTCTTGAATGTTGTCTTCCATTCATCACCTTCTCTCATATGAATTTGATGATAACCACTTTTTAAATCAATCTTCGAAAAAAAAATTGCCCCACTCAAACAATGTTAAGAAACAAATATCAATATAGCATAGAAAAACCTCAGAAAAAGTACTCAACGCCTTGAAAAAGAGATAATTCCAGATAATAAGCCTCTTTGAGGGGGAAACCTCCTTCTACCCCACTTAAATGTTCAAGTACAAGATGATTCAAAATGAAAATGTCTCCTTGGTATATATAGGAGACTAGGAGGTAT
>JZKD02S1886104.1:367410-384102 GCA_000966675.3 Picea glauca | reverse complement strand
AGGAGACTAGGAGGTATAATTACAACTAATGACCTAAAGCCGACATAAATAAAATAAAATTACTAATATAATATGCCCCAATTAAGGGGTAATGAGCCAATATTAGGGCTTAACAAACAATCCATCAAATCATCCATCCTTGGCAATGGAAATCTATACCTGATGATAATCTTGTTAATTTCTCTTGAGTCTGTACACATCCTCCAACCTCCATATTTCTTTGGGCTGAGCACTATTGGAACAACGAATGGACTCAAGCTTTCTCTAACCAACCCTTTGTCCATTAAATCCTGGACCTGTCTTTTGACCTTTTCATTCTCCAGCGACATCAATCTGTACGCTGCTTTGTTTGGTAAACTAGCTCCAGGTATAAGATCAATGTGATGACTTATACTTTTGATCAGTGGCAATGAACGAGGTAGTTTGTCCACTACTATATCAGAAAATTCCTCAAGTAACTTTTGGATTTCCTCTGGTAAATCATCCACTCTTGTGCTGGTCAAAACAATTCTAGGTTTCCTGACCACAATGAATTGTGGATCTTCTTTCTTCTTAACCTCCTTGAGAAGGTCCTTCCCACTCATGAGAAGTACAGTGTTTCTTACTTCAGGTTTCACCTCTTTGTCCTTAATCGAAAACAACATGTGAGTTCTCCCATTCTTCTTTAGGGTGTATGTGTTCTTTCTCCCATCATGAATCACATTCCTATCATATTGCCACGATCTACTCAACAATAGATGACAAACATCCATGGGAATGACATCACACAATATCTTATCATTATAACCTCCTATTTTAAATTCAACTAAACATTGTTGAGTGACATTTACCTGATGTCCTTTTCGTAGCCATGAAACTCTGTATAGACTTGGATGTTCAATAGTCTCAAGCTCCAGCTTTTCTACCATCTCCGTAGAAACAAGATTGTCTATGCTACCACTGTCCACGATGACCTTGCATACGATGTCTTTGGTCTTGCAAGCTGTCTGAAAAAGATTGTTCCTTTGCACTGGATTCTCGACCTCGTTTTCTGGCGTTAAGAGGACCTTCCTCATCACCAGTGATCTTCCGCATTCAACATCCTCTACCTCAACATTCTGTCTTTGTGCTTCAACAATGTGAGTTTAACCACCTTCTTTCTTCTTATCTGGACATTCATAAGATTTGTGTCCATTCTTTCTGCATGTGAAACATTTTATTACTCCACCTTTGCCTCTTCCTCTTCCTCTAGTGCGAGGAAAAGTGTTATTATCAATATACTGTCCTCTCTGTTCGGCATATTTCCCTCTTTGTGAGCTTCCACCTTTCTCGGTCTGAGGTTGAGGTTTATTCCACTCTTCCTTAGGCTTCTGATTCCTATCTTGGACAACTGTTTTGCCTTTGGGATGACTTCTGCCTCGTCCTCTTTGACCTTGCTTTTGGCTCAGCTTCTCTTCAGCCTTTAGAGCCATCTGATAAGCATCTTCCACCGTTCGGATGGTCATCATGCTCATCTCATCATGAATGTCATATCTCAGACCATTCATATACCCGACAACCTTTTCATCATCACTTTCATGATGACCTGCTCTGATGTTCAATTTGTAGAACTCTTCAGTATACTCTTTTACTGACATCAACTTCTGTCTCAAATTTTGCATTCTTTGAAATAGAGTAATTTGGTAATCCCTGGGAATGAATTTTGTCTTCATCTTTGCGACCATTATATCCAAAGTCTTGATTTTCTACTTGCCTTTGCAACGTATGTTAGCTTGTAGTTCATCCCACCACAATGTTGGATGTCCTTTAAGTCTTGTGATAGCATGTTTAACCTTTTTGTCTTCCTTGACATCTTCATAGTCAAAATACATGTCCAGAGGTTTAATCCAGTCTAGAATCTCTTCAACGTCCAGGTTTCCTTCATATACTGGAATGCCCATTTTTTCCCTGGCACCCATCCTTGCAATAGCCTTGAGTAGGCATTCATTTGCTACATCCTCTGCTGCAACTTCTTCTCCTTCATGTTCGGCTTCATTTTCACTTTCGGAATCACTGAGATCCCCAGAAACGAATGCGCGCCTCTTCACTATTTCCATAGCATCCATCCTAGCATGTAAGTCATGCACATCTCTTGCCCCTGGTGGATCAGGTAATTACCTGCCCCTTCTTCTTGGAATTTCCCGTTCCTTTGGTGGATCAGGTGTTTATCTGTTTCTTCTTCTCGCCGACATGGCTGTAAATCTTTCTTGCTCCCTATGTATAAAATATACAAACAGAGAAGGGCTCTGATACCAAAACTTGATGCAGACCCCTCCCCAGACCCGTAGGTCGGGATCCTCACAAGATCTTTTCTTTTCGGCCCCTGAGAGCTCGACTGGCTCTTCTATTTCCCTTTTGGGAAATCTACCCACAACAACACCTTGAGGGAATTCCTCCTTTATTTCGAGATATCAGATTTCATGATTTCATGAATCCCTTGGTCGAGTGCCTTACCTATTCGACCTTCGAAACCTGAAATACTTAAACACTTGACCCTTCCTGATGTCAATTTTGGCTTTTTGGCTTTTGCAAATTCGGGAGTTGCGATGTTGTGCAACTCTACTCCTCGACTCCCGAAATCCTGAAATTCCGAAATGGTACTTCACCTTGCTTTTTTCCACAAACTTCGACAAGAAGCCTCATGTCCTTCCACATGTCGCCTCCCCTTTGTTTTGGGTTTTCTCCTCTACTATATCTCAATCTCTCTCCCTCAAGACTTCCGAAACCCTGAACTCTGAAGTTCCGAAAATTTGAACTTGCCAATTTTTCCACTCTACCCTGATGAGAATTATTTCAGACTTCAGGTACTTGATGTGTCAAGACCCAAACTTGCAACTTGGACTTCCGAAGTCCAAAACTCCAAAAAAATATGATAGCCCCGAAAATATTGATCAATAGTTGATGTTAATTTAGGCTACCTAAAGGATGGCTCTGTCCTGACCGTTATCCCTCTCGCAACTTCCTTAGATCCAACGATCCCTGCTGTTTTGGGATTCTCCTCGAAGAATTTCGACCGTCAAAACTTTTCCTCAAAGAACTCTAGTTATAACTTGGCCTCTACAGGATGACCAAAGACTCCTCTTCTTCACTTCAACACCTTGAAGGTGCGAACTCTCCTGAGCTTCCTTTCTCGAACTCAAATCTCCTATGAGATTTCTGCACGCACTCCTTGTGGCACTCTTCAAATACGTCTAAGTATTTGAGTTCTTCTCACTCTTTGCAACTCCCTGCGACAATAGTCTTCAACTCTCTCTTTGGTTGATAAGTTCTGGACTTCCAACCAGCCCGCGCACACCTTGCACGGCTTCTGTGCATGACTTGCACTTCCGTGGGAAATGAGAACAATGGTATCCCTCCTGATCTTTCAAAGATGAACTCTGAACCTGTCAATGCACTCCTTGCGGATGCTCCACTGCACTCCTTGCAGGAACTTTGACTCAAGAAGAGAAACAATTGAAACTCATTTCCTTACTCTCTCAGACTTCAAATACCCAAGATGAAATCATACATACATAGCATAAAAACAAATGAACAACAAAAAGAGTAAAACAACCATGAGCATAACATCCAGAATGTATACACATAAAGAATTAGAACACCATGAGTCTGAATCAAAGATTCATATATTAATCTCAAAACTTCTGTACATGGGATCTTCTACACAACTCTCTGCTTCTTCTCTTCTCTATCCTCTATGCTCAATTGATAATGTTAATTTTACAATGATACAAGATGAGGGTGTCTATTTTCGGTTTTCCATCCTATGCTCTAAACTGTCTAATCTGCATTTAAATCTACCTACTCACATTAAGTATGCATAAATTCCTTCACCTACTATAGATGAGAGCAGATCGCTCAAGATCTGTTTACAATCTCTAAGTGTGCTTCTTCTTAACTATTACATTAATTTTTCAAAACATTTCAAAAAATGTGCACTGGTGCCTTCCATTTGTATTTTGTCTTCGCACTTGCTTGCTACTTACGATGCTTGCGATGCTCCTGCATCATCTATATAGCTTAAAATCAATAGTGAGAAAGATGTCTCAGGTGGAAGACTATGTGGTAGTCTTCAAATAAATCTTTCTCAGTTATTCTATCCTCTTTTTGATAGAGTGTATTGGTGATGCTAAGTACAAACAACTAGTGATCCTCTTATAGATTAATTAGAACCAGGCTCTCCTCCTTCGCTTCCATTAGGACCATTAGGATATGTGATTGTTTTTTTTTGTTTTTTTGAGAGAATTTTCAAGCAGTAGATGAATGCCTATTTTGCAATTAAATAGCCCAGGGCTTTAACCAAGAACATAGAATATAATATTTAACATTAATTTGGTTGTGTTTAAATCGAAGAGTACTATGTATGCAGAGTCCAAATATATGATTAGATTGTTGTGGAGTGTGTTGGATGTAGAGGATGGATGCCTATTGTGTGATTAAACGCCAGCTTTAACCAAGAGCACAATATTTAGCATTAGCGTGGTTGTTGAATTTTCCCACACTCGGTATTCCAATGTTGACGCATCAAATATCATGCAACATCCAGAGGCTGTTGCAACACAGATTGGAGGTGTTGTCACTATAGCACCATAGATTCCTCGCACAAAATCCTTGCCATCAGGAAATACATTTGTAGTGGAATTAAACATTCTCGAATGGTGGAATTTTCCATTCGGAAAATTTCTTTCGTGAGAACGTATTAGGTCTCGTTGCCTCTAGAGGCTCATTCTTGCGGCGCCCAAAGACACATTCTACATTCCAATTTTATGTGTTTTTGCCTCTAGAAACACATTCTACAACCCAACAATCTCTTTCTAAGAATGCATTAGGTCTTGTTGTGCCTAGAAACGCATTTGCCGGTCCAATATTAGGTGTTGTTGCCTCTAGAAGTGCATTATACAACTTAGTCATCTCTTTCTGAGAATTTATTAGGTCTTGCTACACACAGAGACACATTTGACATCCCAATATTAGATCGATGTGTGATTCGGTGTCTAAATCCAACGTGGAGCCTAAATTCTAAGTTGAGAAAAAAAAGCATATCACCCATTACTCTGGGTGCATGAATGTGCCCAAAATGTGTAGAATCTATAATAAAAATTCTTCGAGAGCGTAAGCTTAATTTATTTTTTAATTTATTTTAATGTGAAGATAGGCATAATCCTTTTTTCTAATTTTTTTTAAAGAGAATATAGAGATGTCTCTAGAATGAATAATATTGCCTACTCTATGTGGTTGTTGAGGATTTCGTCGCCCAATAGATCGTAGAAAATAAATTTCTAATAACTTCCCTTCATTCTCTTCACAATGTACTCTATACTTTTTAGATCTGTGGTAAGGAAGGAAAACATGTTTCCCATCCAAGGAGGCTTGAATTACAACATTCTGACACACTTTGTGACCACCTGGGTAGGCTAGTCATACAATTCAGTTATATAAAGATACACAGACAGAAGCATACCCACCACTAGTTGGATTGGAGGACCCCTCATCTTAGTTATATAAAGATACAAAGACAGAAGCATACCCACCACTGGTTGGATTGGAGGACCCTTCATCTTCCAATGGAGTACCATATGGTGCCATAATAGTGATGCAAATAATATTATAACATAAATCCCGGGTATGATATTTATCGCAAATTATTTCTTCCATGATTCTGAATTTTCTCTCATATTGAAACTAGAAAATATTTAGTGTATTTTGGAGCACTTCAATGGATTGGAACGATGACTTTTTGTGCAATTCTTATAGAAATTAAATTTTAAATAAAGATCATGCATAACTCATACAATAGAAAGATTTTGTACCTGGAGATGATATTGCAAAAATTTGATGTATCACAATAGTTCAAGAACAATGCAGTATAGTTGTATGAAATCATGATTAAGGCCATGAAAGATAACCTTTCGAAGATGAAAGGGCTCATAGTTATTCCTAGGCATAGTTTTTCCCTGAAATGAGTTGCTCAAAATTAAAGATTCAAATGTTTTCAAAGATTCAAATGGAAAAATAATGGGCACCCCAAATTTTGTATTCATATGTTTCTTTCCATGTTTGACTTACAGTTGGAATCCAATTAATCACATAGTCCTAACCACCATACTTTTTATTCAAAGAAACTTAATCCAAATGGACTCCAACCTCGTTCCTCTTACTTTTTATTCAAAGAAACTGAATCCAAATGGACTCCAACCTCATTCGTCTTAGGAAACCATCTACGATCCACAACCATGATAGTACTCTAGCAATAAACAACATTCACTCAAGGAATATGCAGTGGTCTCTACATTTTCCATTATTTTCTTCAATTTTCTGTCACCTAGAGAACCTGAATAATCCCATCGCCACGCCATGAAAATGGTTTATCATCGTCTAGATTATTGGCAACTATATGCCCAAACCATAGGAAACTATCCTAAAATATTGTTTCATGGTCTCTCTCACTTTCTTGGCCTTTCTTATGTGGATGTATATAGAATGAATAAGATAGCAACCAAATTTTCACACTTGCTTGGCCTTTCTTAAGTCTTTGGAGCTAAAGGTTTTAGATAAAAATGGAACTAGATAATTAACTAACAATTTGTGCCTTTTATGATGAGACATACCCCAAATATGGTTAATCAAGTTTGGCCTAAACCATACTAAAATTATTGTAAACAGATTATGTTGATGTCGTACATGGATTCAAAACCCCCAAATACACAAACATCATACATGGATTCGAAACCCCCAAATACACAAACAGCATGCAATTTGAACATTTCTTCTTCATCATTCTAGTGATTGTTAAATGAAACTTGCATCCTTAAAAATAACCTTCAAAACAACCAAAATGTTGGTTTTTATACTACACTCATAAATTATGTTTTAAATGTGTTTATACCAAGGTGATAGATCCAGTTTCAAATGTAATTATGGAGAGAACCAAAAACAATTCAGAACAAAATCAAGTTTTTATTTTGTCAATATTGTTGGAATATATAATTCATACTTATCTAATATGATTTCTAATGTATTGAGAGGTAGAGTTAATATCTATGTGAGTTGTGTGATCTTATTTCTAGAAGGTTGTTAGAGAGTTGGATTGGTGAGATCCTAGTTTGATGTGTGGTTGAGATATTTTCTCAACTTCTTCAGTTATCTTTAGAATAAGTTAGATCTGATAACAACCTATATAATCTATATAATAAAGTACATTGTATTGATATTGTAAGTAATTGAATATTTTTTTATATCACTCTACTCTCCCATTTTATCATATTTTATCTTGATATTAAAGCGTGAGGACTGGACATGACTCCGTCATGGGAGTGCCCATGCACATGCGAAGATTAGAGTGCCCATGCACATGCGAAGATTAGAGGAGTGTGTTTGTCTTATTGGAGCATAGACCACCAGAAATAAGACTAGTTACGTGTACGTGCAAAATAGATCTACATCGAATGTGGCGACATGTGTAGACTTGTTGCGTGGAGTTTGCAGCGTAGAGGTTTTGAAGTTGTTACATGCGATCCCTAAGTGCATAGACGGGTCGAATACCAGCAGGCATGTCATGCCATTGTTAGAGTGATAGTTGGTTACCTCATTGTCTAACGAAATTACTTTAATTTGCCTTTGACTGGGAAGCTAATTTGTCGATGCCACGACTTGTAGAACATCCATGTTTGTTTCCGGGTGCGTAAAGCCTATTTGCACATTTTTAAAGTGTTCAAGTAATTGAGCAACCTGCAGATCCGCACAGAGAGGATCCACATCGTGGTAATTGAGCATTCTCTCTGCTATTGTCAGCTATCGAAAATGACCTGTGAGTGGAGCAGGCACAAAAAGTCGCGATTGATCTTTCTAGTTGTTGTCGGATCGTCTAGGGTTCTAAGCTCGGGGATAGTGAGCTTGAATTGCTTGTTAAAGTTAGTAGTTTCTGGTGCAGAATCACGTTGGAACATTTATTGCACGATGAATTGTTTTTGTTTAGTATCCGCGAACATCATCCAGGACATGAAGGGAAGCATCAGGAGTATTCCTAAAAGGAGCTTCCATGTGAATCTCTCATACAACCGCAGATCGTGCTCTCACTCGCACGGCTTCGCGGCGACATCTGGTTATGAGAATTCATCACTGCAAAACAACTACCAAAATTTTGTTAGTACGTTGCATTTGTTGTCTTTGTGTGAAGAATATGCTGCGTGTGATTGCAACATTTATCTTTGAGCATGGAGCTATCTGTGAATCTGAAATTATAAATGTCTTGAGTATATCTAACTCAATAGAGTTTCATTGTTAGAATTAGCTACTCTAAACATGAAACATCAATTGTAGAATGGAAATTGGTCATGGAAATAAAAAATGAATGGTGAAGGAGACAGAAGACGGACACAAAAGAGAGATTGGTATTCTCATCATTATATTGCAGTTGAGATTGGATGATGAACGGATGTAGGTAAATTTGTAGAATGGAAATTGGTCATGGAAATAAAAAATGAATGGTGAAGGAGACAGAAGACGGACACAAAAGAGAGATTGGTATTCTCATCATTATGCAGTTGAGATTGGATGATGAACGGATGTAGGTAAATTTGTGTGGAATAAAAAAAAATCCATGACCATATTATGTGTGGAATAAAAAAAAAATCCATGACCATATTATAATGTTAGTCACACATCTAATTGAAAGTAAATCTATGATATTTTGATGTAATGGTCCTAGAATATTCTATGTACTAGCCATTGTATACCCTCCAATGTGAAAAGTTCGTGGTGATCTAAAAACCATTATGTAAAGAATGGTTTGTGGTCAAAACCACTTGAGAGTGCTTGGTTGAGGGTAATTTGAGAAGAGCAAGGTTACATGTAATCCAAGAAAACATGGTGCATGGTCCAGGGTAATCTAAGAAAACCCGGAGCATGATTATGTGTAAGTCGAAATAAAGCTCATGTTGATGATGATTTCATGAAGAGAAAGTATGAGGAAGAATGGTTGAATGAACCATGTAGTTGAAAATGATTCCTAGAGAACTCGCGGTTAAGCGGCTGATAACCCATGTATTCCTGTAGATGGATTTCTTTTTATGTGGACGTCAATAATCAGATGCAAGTACAAGAGAAAGCTCATAAGATATGACCACGTAGATATTTAGATAAGTAGTCATTAAGGGAGAGTGTTGGAATATATAATTCCTACTTATGTAATATGATTGCTAATTTATTGACAGGTAGAGTTAATCTTTACGTGAGTTGTTTGATCTTATTTCTATAAGATTGTTAGAGAGTTAGATTGGTGAGATCCTAATTTGGTGTGGTGTGTGGTTGAGATATTCTCTCAACCTCTCCAGTTATCTTTAGAATAAGTTAGATCTGATAACAATCTCTACACTCTATATAATAGAGTCCATTATATTGATATTGTAAATAATTGAATATTTATTCATATACTCTACTCTCCCTTTTTATCAAATATTAATGTACAACGAGATCAGAATAGTTTTTGTACCTCTTACCAAGAATAATTAGAACAAAAGAAATGTAGCCGTGACTTTAATTAGACCAGCAGAAGATAATGCTGGCATCAATATTTGTGGATTGTTCCTCCATAATATCCACTCTGCTCGCTCTTCTCATTTCATCCTCACATGAATGAATTTCTGAAGCCTACAATTACATCAAAGTGCTGGAAATGTGCAACATAAATAATAGCGGCACCATGAATATACTCTGTTCTAAGAAAGAAACGTGTCAAATTCTCAATACATCCGATAAGTAATTCAAAATTTAATATATGCTTCTGGCTTTCTTTCCACACGTCAAACTCAGATGGATGTTGGCGCTATTAAAATGGTTTATCTATGAGACGAAGAAATCTTTGCTTTACTTCACTTTAGCGAAAATAGGGTCGAGGAATTTGGAATGGAAATGATGAATAGAGCGTTCACAGCTAAGCCTCTGTATAGACTCCTCGTGCCTATACACAAATGATTTCGCTTGGGCTTCAAATCGCAGAATTGTCTCGTTCTAATATAATAAGACATCGGTTCCGTGGAAGACTTTCTTATTTTGGAAACGAACTTCAACTTTGTTTGCGCTGAACAGTGCATAAAATACTGTCATAAAATACTGTCAAAGAGCTCCCAAATCATATCGTTAGGATGGATTTATTTTAATTTTAAAAAATAGTATATTAAAGATTTATTTGAATTTTAGGGTATATTAAAGATTTATGGATTTTTTTAGGGTTTGATTGGATTTGGTTTAATCTACATCAACGGTTAACATGGTTGATTCTTAGATATTGAATTTGGATTGTCTAGCAAACTAGGCCCACACCAAAATCTATTAAACTAATCAAAATTAACAAATCCATAAAATATTTAAAGATAATTTTATTTTTTTTAAATTAAGATAAATTTATTTAAATGTGTTTTTTTTCAATATTTCTTGAATATAATATTTCACACAATAAATATTGCATTTAATATGGAAATTAATACAACCCATTTGTACTTGATTCATTTGTACTTGATTGTAAAGTATACTTTTCCACACATTTATTCTTGGTAATTAGTTTTTCTCAATTTTGAAAACTTTGTATTGAGAATTGAAGTTTGATATTAAGCTTATTTTGAAAGTATTGCCTATAAAAAAATTAAGTTTTATAGTAATTTTATAGTTAATGGAATTTTTCTTCTAATATGGGCAAGCTTTAAATATTAATTATGGTCAATGTTTTATGTGCTAATCATCCATCAAACATGGAGAAGTATGACTTTTTTTAAAGGAAGGGATTTTAGGGACTTTGTTTTTGTGTAAAATCAAAAGTTTTATGATAATTTTTTTTTTCAATATTTAAATAATAAGGAAATTTAGAAATTCATCTAAAAATTAAAGAGTAAAATTACTTCTAAATTTTAAAAGTATAGGATCTCCAATTCTAAATATTTTTAAAAGTCAAATTATTATTTTTTCTATCAAGAAATATAAAAAATCAAATTAGTATCTTTTCTATCTAGACATATATGTAATTACAAGAACAAAAGAGTGTTGAAGTAAAATATTTATCTTGTATACATGTATGGAGGATTATCAAGGAATTTCTCAACCTAGAACATGGATAAGGAAAAACATGTGGTTTAAACATTAAAAGTGTCTTAGAAGAGATAAGGCAATATGGTTAGCATATTACTATCAAATAAATAAAAGCAACGGAAAATAGGAATAAAGAGGGGTTTAGTTTATGAATTTTACAATTTGTATTAGCTCTACATAAATTATGTTGGTAAAGTTTTTTGCATCATGCATTAGCTATATTAATTCCCACCTTAGGATGGACAGAGAGACTCATACACATAGACAAGATGAAATCACAAATGTTGAAATCCCTCAATTTGAGTGTCCCTTACTTATTTAAATTGATATTATAATCCCTAAACTAGCTTTAGGGGCTCACTTGATTACATTCAAGTGACTTAGTGGTATCAATGGTCCTTTATTTGGTGTCATTCTCTAGTTGATCACATTTTCCCACATAAACTCCCATTTGATTTGTCTCTAGCCCATGTCAGCAATGATGGCTCCCTTGCACTAAAGTACTTCCGTTGAGTTAGTGAGGAATTTAATTTTGTGACCACAATCACTTATAATCTTTAGTAAGAACACTTTATTTATGAGTCAATCTTGGTAAATTTTGATGTTTCATTTAGACTCTTATGGGATTTCATTATCACAAGTTTTCCTATCCTTTCCAAATTTGTAATCTGTATTAATACTAAATGCCCATTTTTCTTATGGTATAAAGGTAATTTTTTTTTACTTAATTGATGTTATAGAAAACTCCTCATGTTTGATTGTCAAACTAAAAGTACTAGATTTAGTGTTGATTTATTAAAATACAAATTATAAATACAATTCTAAAATAGAACTAAATGTAGTCTTAAAAACAATCACCTAGCTAAGATTTTCAAAATGAAGAGTGAATACGAAATCAATAGTTGATTCAATCATTAAAATAGAAAACAATTTAATTTGTGTTTAATAAGAACATATGAATAACCAACAATGAAGCAAATTTTCTTTCACCACAAAACATGGTACTTTGACCTATCACGCCATGCCTTTTGGTCTCAAAAAAATTCAAGCCTCATTCCAATCGGCTATGACTTATGTCTTTCATGATCTCTCCCACCTCATCTTAGCTTGTCTTGGATGACCTTATGACCAAATCAAACAAGCGTTCCGAACACCTCAAACAGCTTTTCATCATCTTTCAAAGGTGTAGAAAGTACAATATTTAGTTGAACCCCTTCATTCCCCAACAAGGAATCATGGTGGATCCCTTGAAAATATAGGATATCAGTGAATTTCCTCTTCCAAACCATTTGTGCTAATTGCAAAGTCTACAAGGAAAGACCAACTTTTGTGATGCTTCGTCCTTGACTATGACATGTGTGCACATGGATTCTTATGACTTTTATGTGAGTAAATCCCATTAATATGGGATGATTAAGATCAATTGATGCAGGAGCATCACTTCACATCAGTAGTGTGCCAACCAACCAACACATTCAGCACGCATTCAAGGAGAAGAGGCATCATCCCTTTCATTTTCAAAATTCAAATTGCTATTAAATGTTTGTAACGCTTGGTAGAGCCGAGTTAATGCTTTTGGAAAGATAGGAGATGAGGTCGCCTTTAATGGTTGACAGGATGCATATCTAGATCCGATTCAGACTAAACATCCATTGAATGTAATTCAATGTAATTGATGAGAGTAGGTTGCTTGGAGGGAAGAGCTCGAGGAGCCCCCATTTGTAAAAATATATTTTGTATATGTTTTCAGTTAGTTAGGTAGAGGGGGGAGAAGAGAAGAGGAGAGAGACTAGACTCTGTTGTGGTCCGAACTTTGTACACATTGTAATCACACATTTATGTTAATGAGAAATGAGCATTTTTTCTTGCATATTGTTGTTCATGTATTTATGTTTCATGAATGAAGGTTGTAGATGTATGATAAATTTCATTTACAGTAGAAAGATATATTTTCCTATCTTTGTTTGAGTTTTTGAATCACTCTGAATTCTTTAGGTTCTGAAAGGAGTTCACAACAGAACAATTGAGGTTTTGTAGCCAGCAGAAGGAGTGCACATCTGAACTCTATAGAGTCAGAAACGAACGTGATAGGAGGGCACACCAGAGTGATCACAAACTCGAGGGAGAAGCCTCAAGGTTACAAGACACCTTGGAGGAAAGACTGTGCAGAGAAGGAACAAAGAGACAAAACTACGGAAGGTTCTGTAGAGATCTTCTAGGTGGGCATCGAGTGAGTGCAAGGATTGCACGAGAGTAACCCTGTTTCAAGTTCAGAGAGAAGACAAAACTATTGAAGGTTTTGTAAAGCTCTGTTAGGAGGGAATCGAGCGAGTGAAATGAGTGCACCAAAGAACTCTATTTCAAGTTCTGCGACAAGAGAAGTGTCCAAGGAAAGACACTTGCAAAGTTACTGAACACTCTGTAGGCTCAACAAGGTGTGCTTGAGAAAGAAGTTGCGAGGAGGGAACTTACATCCTCCCAAGGAGAGAAAAGAAACATAGTTACTAAATAATATGAAGGAAGACCTTTGAAAGGATTTCACCAGGACAACACTCGTACAAAGTGTTAAGAAACATCCATCAGAATGTTAGTCGAAGCACAAGGAGAATGCGTAGAGAGAATTTGTTTCAAGTTCCAAGCTTGGGAAATTTAGTGCAAGAGTGTGCCAAGAGTAGCACCAAAAGTCTTTTGAAGGAGGCAAAGAAGGGACAAGTACCTTGGAGACTGAGCCAGCTGAAATCTCAGAAGATATAGCACAAGGGGTGTGCGAGGGTGGACTTATCCCAAGTCCCAAAGCTCTGGAGGAGTAGCGTGGAGCTACACGTAGAGCACAGGAGAAATTCGAAGATCGAGACCTTCGAACAACTAAAAAGATCTTATAAGTCAGAAGATCAAAGTTCAAGAGAGTTAGCGCCAAAGGATTTGGCTGGGACTCATTAAGGAGATGAATGGACAGTAGATAGATTTCGAAGAGGAAAATTCGATAGCCGCAATTCGTTGGATCAAGCGAAGTTGCGAGGAAGATAAAGGTGAGTCATATTAACTCTCAAATCTCAGGAGGAATAGAAGTCATCAATCTAGGAGAGATATGAACCATTGGTTCATTTCGTGGGATCATGTATTGGGAGTTGGGAGGACATAAGTCCTTATTTTCCAAAGCCATGACATGCAAAATCATGATTTGATCGCAATCGTAGAACGTGGGAGGATCTGGACCATCGGATCAGAATCCATACATGCGAGAATGTGCATGGGAGAGGAGATCAGATCTAGACTGATGGATCTGAGAACGTAGACCAACAATCGTTGGATCCAGAGGAAGGTGCACGAGAAAAGTTCTAAAATGATCGGAACCGTCTATCATCAGAGGACAGGTGGCAGTAGATCCGGGGTGTTATTGGAATCAAAAATTGGGAGATCAGAAGGGAGCACAAGAGAAAGTTTGTGAAAGGAGAATTCACAAAATAATCAGGACCATCCATAAGAAAAGATGCATGGTGAGCAGACAACATTTCGTTGACTCACTGTTGAAGGAAGTCAATGGGAAGAGTTTTAAGAACTCGTGATTCTTGAAACCATGACGTGATCTGAGCCATCATATTAGGAGGAGAGTGAGTTGTTGATTTGGGAGGATTCAAAATTTCAACATTTTGGTAGTCGAGCGTGTAAAGAATTTGTGAATTGGAGGTCGCAAGTCATTAAATCATGACATGATAATGACCATTGATTTAGGAAGGATTTGAGCCATCAAATTAGCAACATCAACATTTTGGGAGTTGGGGTGTAGAGGTGCATTGCATCGGGAATCACCAATACATGAAATCGTAATGCGCTCAGAGGAGTTGGCCCCAGATCATGGTGTGTGGTCATATGAATAGAGGCTAAGGGAGGAGCTAGGGACCGTTAATCCCTTGTCAACATTTTGGTACCTGGGAGTTCTAAGGAAGGAGAGTTGGATGGCGTGAAGTCCCGACACATGAAATATTGATGCACTTGTTGCGTAGGCATGTGGTCACATCCCTTGGTCACGTGGAGGAAGGGACTAGTTAGAAAAGAGCTAGTGCCCATGAATTGAAGAGCATTGGAACACACAGATAAAATGTGCGAGTTTCACATGAAATATGCCAAATGAAGAAAAAGGGACCTGTGGATTCATTCAAAGGGTTCCAGCAGGAGCCCGAAGAGCCATTTTGGCTCAAGATATAGATGATCTAGAGACCGGGAGGTTGCAGAACCCCGTGAGGAGAGGGAGCCTGCATCAGGTGGTATCAGAGTGAAATTTTGTATGTATATTTCTGTAACGATCCCAAGCCATTATGCAAGGATCATCATTGTTTTGGTGTCTTTTAAAAACTTTTTCCTGGTTGTGGTATTTCGTCAAACACTTTGTTGATCTACTTTTTAGATGTGTTTAGATGTGTGTATGTAGCAAATAACATAAAGAGATAACCATGGAACATACCTCAACCATATGCAATAAGATAGACAGGCCCAAACATCTCAATTCTTCTTTATTCATAAAATAGAGAAACATGCTACAATGAAGATGTCGATCTAGAATGCTCAACAGATGGCCAAGAAGATAGACAATAGATAAGATCTTCTACAAAATGATCTCGCTCATACAAAAGATGCCTCCAAAGGATGAATAAGAAATGAATATCAATACAAGCAGATCTGAGTTTCAA
Organism: Picea glauca; assembly: GCA_000966675.3. Lineage (NCBI taxonomy): Eukaryota > Viridiplantae > Streptophyta > Pinopsida > Pinales > Pinaceae > Picea > Picea glauca. The sequence goes on along the minus strand of JZKD02S1886104.1, from coordinate 368,320 downwards.
ACTCTCCAGCCGAAGAATGCCACACTCCAATAGAAGGATGAAACGCTCAATAACTCGACCCTGCTGCCAAAAGTGTCCAATCACCCTAAGAAATATGCCAACTGATAGATCGGGTGATGGTAAGAAAAACCGAGGTTCCCAAATCTCCAAGATCCCTCTCAATCTCTGTAGATCTGAAATCCCCCACTGAATGGTGCGCCCCACTAGGTGACTAAAGCGCTAGATAATTCGGCCCTACTGAAGGAGGCCTCCAAATGCTCTGAAACTCTCCAAAAATATATATCGGGACACTCCAATTCACTAGGTTAAGTCTCAGGGTCATATCTAAAGTAAAACCCCTCCAAACGGACTAGATCTGGATCTCAAAAATGCCCTCCTTCTCTTCAATTCTCCCCACTGCTTGAGAAATAATTTGAGCCATAAAACTATCCTGGAAAGCACTAAATCTGATGTCCAAGGCTCTGTAGTGAAAACCCAAGTGATAAAATCCTCAACAACCCTGCCAATCTCCTACAACAAATCTCTCTCCAAAGATGGCGCACCCCCTTTGCTAGAAACCCCCAATGGTGCACTCTCCTCCTCTTCCTGTGCCTGTGGCTGTGTAGAACCTCCTGGATCTGATGTAGATCTGACTAGAATGGTGTGGGAGAGTATTGCATCTCCAAGACCAATCTTGGGACAAGCTAGGTGGAATATTTCACCACCGAATCGTCCTCTAGGGTTTGCTAAGTCAAAACCCTCAAACCCCCCAAGAGATGGGCTCACTAGCTAAAGCCAGATATGAAACTGATAAAGATACATGAATGAATGAGAAGAGGCCCTTGCCTTTCCTTTATACTTTTTGGCTCACCTTGTCCCTCCAAAGTGACTTTCATTTTATTAATATTTATTTAATTAATTAAATCACTTT
>JZKD02S1886104.1:333874-361035 GCA_000966675.3 Picea glauca | reverse complement strand
ATACATCTGACTGTCCACTAAGATAGATGAAGTGGATCTCTGACGAATCTCCTCAAGAGACCCATCTGATATAGACTCTGATTCTTGAAGGGCGGTCTGTGTGCCTCTCAAGAATACTCGAGTGCTCTCCAACTCCCGAGTGAGTCGGTCTACCTCCAAATTTTGCCCCCTATGGGCCCTATGATACAACTCGCCAATCCCCAATAGGTAGTCTCTGTCTGTCAACAACTACTGGTAGTCAGTGCTCATCATAGACACTCTCTCCCGGAGAGTGTGAAAATCATCCATGGAAAATCCTCCATTTGAGGTACCCTCTGCCACTGATGCTCTCCAACCGTAATCTTCCATCACTGCATGCATGCCATCAATATGTCTAGTGGTTTCCCTGATCATAGCCTCACTAACTCCCAACTGGGCTGCTAAGTGGTGCGACTTCTGATCATAGTCATGCTGGGGTACCCCCTCATGCCTCTCACTGCTAGTGCCATCACTAACAACACTCTCTGCAGTAGATAAAGTGATGAACTGCCTATTGTCTACTGTGCCACTAGGTACTCCTTTATGCCACTACATCCCATCACTAGATTCCATCTCCCCCTGACTCACACTGTATCCTATATGAGCAGTTGTATCCTCCTGTGCACTCAACCTGCTACTATCATCTGTGCCTAGATCCCATATATATGTATCCATACATGAGCTATCGTCATCCTGACTGCCAAAGAGTGCATCCTCATCCATGCAATCTGATCCTCGAAGTAAGTGCTCCATCCACCTGTCAACCTCTGCCATCTGCTAAACCACTGGAGTCTCCAATAGCTGTGACTCCATCTCCTCTAACTGACATGTATGTGTGGGGTCAACTGCATGTACGTCTTGTACCTCCTCCTGGATCTGTGGGCCTACCCGTCCATGGTGTGTATCCCTCACACTAGGCTCATCCATCATACCTGACATGCCACTGATCTCCTCATCTGACGTGGCTATCATGAGTGTCTGAACAGGTGTCAGATGTGTCATGACCCCCATATGAAGCTCATAATTTCTAGGTGCTAACACGTGTGACTCCTCACTAGTGTCACCACTCTGCTGAGGCGTAAGGTCATCAATGGTATGTGACTTGTCTACTGAGACACTAGGGATATCATCCTGTCCATCCAGCTGCCTATCCACTACATAAGGGTCATCCTCCTCCTCAAGCGTGCAAGCATCACTAGCCTTTGTGAAAGAGTTATCATCACTATCCTCTGAGGTAGAGTCACTATCACTAGCTTCTGTGCAAGAGTCACTGTCATCATCCGACTGCTCTGAATCCACATCTATCGCTCCATCCTCACACACCTCACCCTCACTGTCATGACATGCCTCAGTAATGCACTCATGATCTTTACCCCTACACCTATGATCTAGTTCCCACGGCCCCTTGCAACTGTGGCAAGGTTGCATGCTCCTACTGGGCGTGGGGTTTCTCTGTTCTTCCCATGATATAGTTGCTTCTTTTTTCATTTCACCTGCTATGGTCATCCCCTATAAAATATCCCATTTTCTCCAATGGGGATTTCTAAAGGCTGCATATTGTAGGAAGGATATTGTAGCCTTAGTTTCCTTGCTAAGGCCATCATACATGATCTCCAACCATGGTATCTCAAAGGCTATCTTATCCACTTCTTTCCAACTATCCATTCATCCCTATGGAAGACCCCCCAAGTTTGCAGGATTTAAGCTCTGATGCCACTGTAATGATCCCAAGCCATTATGCAAGGATCATCATTGTTTTGGTGTCTTTTAAAAACTTTTTCCTGGTTGTTGTATTTCATCAAACACTTTGTTGATCTACTTATTAGATGTGTTTATATGTGTGTATGCAGCAAATAACAGAAAGAGATAACCATGGAACATACCTCAACCATATGCAATAAGATAGATAGGCCAAAACATCTCTATTCTTCTTTATTCATAAAAGAGAGAAACCTACTACAATGAAGATGCCGATCTGGAATGCTCAACAGATGGCCAAGAATATAGACAATAGATAAGAGCTGCTACAAAATGCTCTCGCTAATACAAAATATGCCTCCAAAGGTTGAATAAGAAATGAAGATCAAGAAAATCTGAGTGTCAAACTCTCCATCTGAAGAATGCCATGCTCCAATAGAAGGATGAAACCCTCAATAACTCGGCCCTACTGCCAAAAGAGTCAAATCACCCTAAGAAATAAGCCAACTAATAGATCGGGTGATGGTAAGAACAACCCAGGTGTTCGAATCTCCAAGATCCCTCTCAATCTCTGTAGATCTGAAATCCCCCACTGAAGGGTGCACCCCACTGGGTGACTGAAGCCCGAGATAATTTGGCCCTGCTGAAGGAGGCCTCCAAATGCTCCGAAACTCTCCATAAATATAGATCGGGACACTGCAAGTCACTAGGTGATGTCTCAGGGTCAGATCTGAAGTGTAATCCCTCCAAACGGACTAGATCTGGATCTCAAAAATGCCCTCCTTCTCTTCAATTCTCCCCATTGCTAAAGAAATAATATGAGGCATAAAACTATCCCAGAAAGTACTAGATCCAATGTCCAAGGCTCTGTAATTAAAACCCAAGTGATAGAATCCTCAATGGCCCTGCCAATCTCCTACAACAAATCTCTCTCCAAAGATGGTGCGCCCCCTTTGCTAGAAACCCCCAATGGTGCACCCTCCTCCTCTTCCTGTGCCTATGGCTGTGTAGAATATCCTGGATCTGATGTAGATATGACTAGAATGGTGTGGGAGAGTATTTCATCTCTGAGACCAAGCTTGGGACAAGCTAGGTGGAATCTTTCACCACTGAATCATCCTCTAGGGTTTGTTAAGTCAAAACCCTCAAAACCCCCAAGAGATGGGCTCACTAGCTAAAGCGGGATATCAAACTGATAAAGATACATGAATGAATGAGAAGAGGCCCTTGCCTTTCCTTTATTTTTTTTGGCTCACCTTGTCCCTCCAAAGTGACTTTCATTTTATTAATATTTGATTAATTAATTAAATCACTTTAATTAATTAATTAACCTTTTTACCTTTGAAAAGCTCCTTATCTCTCCTTGTGGCTTCCCTGGCCAATGAAATTCACTTCTAGCCATCCCATCCTATAGTGTTGTTCCTCCCGATTCCAATGAGCTATTACACTGAGAGGTTCCTCCAAGTAATGTTCCCAAAATGACCTCTTCAGTGAATTCCATTGACTTATAGCTCAAAATAGTCAAAATCATGGAAATCGTCAGAATGCAACGAAACCAAAACCAGCCTGTGCGGAATGGCTCATAATGATGGAATATGATCATCAATGCAAGTTGGAGCCCACAATGCCTATCAAATACCCCTGTACTCACTCTAGCATCCATCTGGCTACTCTGATCATCATAAATCTTTGCCTTGTGATGATGTCCCAAAGTGGGGACATTAGAATTTCAGGCAAAAAGGATTGAAAGGAGATGACCTGATAACATGAGGTGGTATCATAAACATAAGTTTGCCTATAGGAAATAGGTGAAAGGAGGACATATTACTCATGCTCTGTGAGAAGATTGTTGCATGGATGCAACAACAAAAATTTAAACAATGGGTGAGTTGTGGGAGAAGATGGAGATGCTCGCAGATGCAGAGTAGTCCATAAGCTCTTCATGAGGGCAGGTAGAAGGTGGAAATGGATACTAAAGGCCATGAGAATGGTCGAAGAGAAGGCCACAAGCAGGAAATAAATCCAGAGATGGATCTGGAACTCATTAAGATAAGAGCAAGGATGGAGCAACTTTCATTTCAAATACAGTAGGATACAAAATCATATTGGGTGTATGAATGGCCCATGAAGAAGAGAGTGAAATGGCCAGTAAAGGAATTGTTGGACAGACAACGACGAAGGCTGGTGAGAAGGTGGCTGAGGCATGTTGAAAATCTCAGTGAACCAGAGGAGGAACTGATTCACATCTGTGAACCAGAAACTGGGAGAAATATCAGTGATGAGGAGGAGAAAGAGAGATCATATGAACATATCATAGACTGTTGGGTGGAAAGAAATGGAATTTCAAATTTCCAAGTGGGCAATGGAAAGAGACCAGGTGTAGGTCTCGAATATTGCAAGGGGAGTAGTTTCAAAAGTTTAGATTGCCAAGTGGGAAACGATATGGGATCGGTTGATCTCATAGATTGTCATATGGGTAGCAGAAAATTCCCAAATTTCCAAGTGGGCAATAAGAAGGAGATGAGATTGTCTAAAATTCTCGAGAGATTAGAAGTGAGTTCATGTCAGTGAGGAGTGATCAGAAGAGCATTTTGATTATTGGAGGGGTCAAGGTATTCCTACCAAACAACCAGGAAGAGGCTAGTGCACATGATGAAAGTGCAATAGTAGGAGAAGGATAGCCAACAATGACTGTCTTAGAGGAAGAAGAAATGCAACAGATGTTGATATCTTCCCTAGCAGAAGAAGAGCATGCAGTTGAGATGCTCACTCCATGGGAGAAGAAGTTAGAGATGCTAGAGGATTGGTTGAACCATCCAGAGCCAGTAGATGACTTCCATGAGTAGATAATCATGGAGATTTTTGGGAGAAGAGCATTCAGATAAATTGCTCAAAAGTTTCATCCAGGGATCTCAATAGATGATGACCGCAGTGCGGAGGTCTACAGTAGAAGATGAAGAAAAATTCCATCCTAGGGAGCAGCTGGAAAAAGATGGAGTTGAACCAAAGCAAGGAGAACTGGCAGCAACAAAACTGTCACGGGAACAAGATGAGAAGCAACTCAGTGATAAGTCTGCAAAACTGAGTTTTGCAACAAAGTGGCAAGTCAAGACCACAATAGATGGAGAAAATTGCAAGGGGGATCAAGTTGATCTACCCATCGACAAGGAAGAAGTGCAGTCAAGGAGACTGCATAAAGAGAACCAACAAATGGAGTAGTTGGACGAGGTGATTGAGAATATAAGAAGGTTGATGTTGAGGTCAAGACAATAAGAAATCAGCAAGAAGAAGTTGAGCAGAAAGAAGCCTGCAATAGCAGCATGGAAGAAGAAGTAGTAGAAGCAACAACGAAGCAATGGAGCAGATGGATAGCTCCAAAGAACAATTTGGGATCTAGGTGGATTTCAATAGAGCAGGGAATATCATGAGCAAGAGCTCAATGGAGTATTATGCAGGAGCATTGCTTCACGTCAGCAATGTTCCAGCCAACCAACACATTCAATGCACATTCAAGGAGAAGAGGCATCAACCCTTTCATTTTCAAAATTCAAATTGCTATTAAATATTTGTAAGGCTTGGTAGAGCCAATTTAATGCTTTTGAGCATATAGGAAATGATTTATCCTTTAATGGTTGATAGGCTGTAGATCTAGATCCAATTCGGACTAGACAGTCATTGAATGTAATTCAATGTAATTGATGAGAGTAGGTTGCTTGGAGGGAAGAGATCGAGGAGCCCCCTTTTGTAAAAAGATCGTTTGTATCTTTTTTCAGTTAGTTAGGTAGAGGGGAGAGAAGATAAGAGAAAAGAGTCGAGACTCTGTTGCGGTCCGAGATTTGTACACAATGTAATCAGACATTTATGTTAATGAGAAAAGAGCAGTTTTTTCTGCATATTGTTGTTCATGTATTTATGTTTCATGAATGAAGGTTTTAGATGTATGATAGATTTAATTTACAATAGAAATATAGATTTTCCTATCTTTGTTTGAGTTGTTGAATCACTTTGGATTCTTTAGGCTGTGCAAGGAGTGCACAATAGAACACTTGAGGTTTTGTAGCCAGTGCAAGGAGTGCACATCGGAAATCTATAGAGTCAGGAAAGAATGTGCCAGGAGCGCACACCAGAGTGATCACAAACTCAAGGGAGAAGCCTCAAGGTTACTGAACACCTTCAAGGAAATACTATGCAGAGAAGGCACAGAGAGACAGAACTACTGAAGGTTCCGTAGAGCTCTGCTAGGTGGGCATCGAGTGAGTGCAAAGGAGTGCACGAGAAGAACTCTATTTTGAGGTTAGAGAGAACACATGACTACTGAAGGTTATGTAAATATCTGTTAGGAGGGAATTTAGTGAGTGCAAGGAGTGCACTAGGGAACTCTATTTCGAGTTTTGTGACAACAAAAGTGTCTATGGAAAGACACTTATAGAGTTGTTGAACACTCTATAGGTTTAGCAAGGTGTGATTGAGAAAGAAGTTGCTAGGAGGGAACTTACATCTTGTGAAGAAGAGAAAAGGGATAGAGCTCCTGAATACTCTAGAGGAATACCTGTGAAATTTTTTCACCAGGACAAAACTTGGATGAAGTGTTAATAAACATCCATCGGAAGGCTAGTCGAAGCGCAAGGAGAACGCGTAGAGAAAATTTGTTTCAAGTTCCAAGCTTAGGAGGTCGAGTACAGGAGTGTGCCAAGAGGACCACCAGAAGTCTTTTGAAGGTCGTGCAGAAGGGTTGAGTCCCTTGGAGACTAAGCCAATGGAAATATCAGAAGAGATAACATAAGTAGTGTGTGAGGGTGGACTTATCTCAAGTCCCAAAGATGAGGAGGAGTAGCTTGGAACTACATAGAGAGCACAGGAGAAATTCGAAGACCAAGACCTTCCAACAACTGAAAAAGTATTCTAAGTCAAAAGATCAAAGTTCAGGAGATTTAGCACCAAAGGATTTGGCTAGGACTCATTAAGTAGATGAATGAATGGTAGAGAGATTTAAAAGAGGAAAATTTGATAGCCGCAAGTCATTGGATCAAGCGAAGTTGTGAGGAGGATAAAGGTGAGAGTCATATTAACTCTCAAAGATCAGGAGGAATAGGATTTGTCGATCGAAGAGAGATCTGAAACGTTATTTCATTTCAAGGGATCGGATATCGGGAGTTGGGAGGACATAAGTACTTAGTTTCCAAAGTCGCGACATGTGAAATCATGATTCGATCACAACCGTATAATGTGGGAGTATCTGGATTGTCTGATCAAAATCTAGACAGGTGAGAATAGGCATGGGGGAGGAGATCAGATCTGAACTGTTGAATCTGAACATGTCAACCAATAGTCGTTGGATCTGAGGGAAGGTGCACGAGAGAAGTTTCCAAATGATCAGAACCATCCATCGTCAAAGGACAGGTTGCAACAGATCTAGTCGGTTCGTGGAATCGAACATCAGGAAATCAGGATAATTCGTGAAACAATCAGAACCGTCCATCAGAAAAGACGCGTGGTGAGCAGGCAACATTTTTCTAACTTGCTGCTGAAGGAAGTCAACGGGTAGAGTTTTAAGAGATCGTGAGTCGTGAAATCACGACGTGATCTAAGCCGTCAGATCAGGAGGAGCATGAGCCGTCGATTTGGGAGGCTCCGAAATTTCGACATTTTGATAGTCGGGGGTGTGAAGAAGTTGTGACTTGGAGGTCGCAAGTCACTAAATCCCGACATGATCATAACCATTGATTTAGGAAGGATTTGAGCCATCAGATAAACAACATCGACATTTCGGGAGTTGGGGTGCATAGGTGCATTGCATTGGGAATCCCCAATACACTAATTCCCGACGCACATGAAAGAGTTGGCCCTGGATCATGGTGCGTGGTCATATGAATGAAGGCTAAGGGAGGAGCTAGGGACCGTTAAGCCCTTGTCGACATTTCGGGACCCGAGAGTTCGAAGTAAGGAGATTCGGGTGGGGTGAAGTCCCGACACATGAAATCATGACATGCCTGTTGCGTAGGCGTGCAATCACAACCCATGGTCACGTGGAGCAAGGGAATAGTTAGAAAAGAGATAGCTCCCATGAATTGAAGAGCATTGGAATGCGCAGAAAGAAGGTGTGGGCTTCACATGACCTATGCCAAAGGAAGAAAAAGGGGCCTATGGATTCATTCAAAGGGTTCTAGCAGATGCCCGAAGAGCCATTTCAGCTCAAGATATAGATGATCCAGAGACCGAGAGATCACAAAACCCTACGAGGGGAGGGGGGTTGCATCATCAACAAGAATTTTATGCATTTAAATCCTCTCTATTAAACTCCTCATTAATCGGTCCTCTAGAATTTAATAAGTATTGTATCCTTTATTTATCTTCTTCATAAATGTCTATCTGAGGAGTTCAAGTCCAATAGGGAGATGACTATTCAGAGAATGTCATATAATACATGAGAAATAATCTATCAGAACCTCCCCTGAATTACAATCATGAGTAGAAATTAGACGCTTTAGTCCATGCAATCAAAAAATTGTGTCATTGAACATTTTTACAGACCACAAAAGTTATAGAAAATTCCAACCCCATGAAATACTTACTCAATCGATGACTTATCAATGGAAAGTATGCCTGGTGGATCATAATTGTCCAAGAATTTGATCTAGATTTTAGTACTCCTAAGAGTAAGAAGGTGCTCATACTTACTTATTTCCTCACTAATTTGTCGTCAAACATCAAAAAGCACCAGTGAAGGACAACTTCTATGCTGAACACTTTTTCATAATATCACACAATGACCCATGGTACAAATATATCCTCACCTATTTGTGCATCATAATTTTTCTCCACATCTCTCTTGGGATGATCACCAGTGTATCTTTCACCAATCCCCCCAGTATATTCTCATTGGAAACATTCTATATATTTACTGAATCAATACAATCTTGCATCAATGTGTCACACTCGATGAGGATGAGTGGATCTCGAGTGATTTCCATAGTGGCACCTATATAGGAATTTTTTTAGGAATTTCCACTTCTCAAAAAATGGCCTACATTAGTTATGTTCGGCCTACCCTCTTCCATAATTGCATTTAGGAATTCAAATGAAGCACTAAGTTCTATGTATTCACTCACAAAAATCAAGTTTCAACAAATCCTTTAAACACTATCATTACCGTCGGTCCCTTCTATAGGTGGGGTATCAACTTTATGATGTGAAATCCCCCATCCAACAATGGTCACAAGTACATCAATGTGGCCATCTATTACTTCACCAAATGGGTTGAGGCCATGCCAACATTAAACAAAATAGTAGATATTGGCACTTGGTTCTTCTTCAATCATGTCATCACTCATTTTAGGGTCCCCCAATAACTAATTTTGAATCATGGAAAACATTTATAGAATGAAGTGTTCCAAGAGTTGTCTTCCCTTCTTAGCTTTACCCATGAGTTTTCTTCCCCATACCATCTGCAATAAAACAATCTAGTTGAGGTTGTCAACAAGTTCTGCAAAACCATGCTATAAAGGACAGTCAATAAGCACAAAACAAATTTTCGCCACTTTTCTATACACTTTGGCCTTCCACCTTATCATTGGTCTGGAAACCATTTTACCAATCGAGTGAAAGATACCAACCATATGGATAACATACAAACTATTGATGGATACTACCACATAAAACAATGCCTTTTCTCCTTAGAGATCATCGATGAAGATCAACTATTTTCATTACAAAGTAATGAAGCAACCAAGAATATATCTAAGGCCACATTTGATCGCCAAGTATGCCCGTGTTCATTCAGTGAGGGGGACCTTATTCTAGACTATGATATCTCCCATGATGCTCTAGGTCCGGGGATGTTAGAAACACTTTAGTGAGGCCTCTTTATTTTTAATAACTACCCCACTCGAGGAGCATACATCCTTTCTTACCCTAAGGGTGGCCTCTTTAAGGACACCATAAAATGGTTGTACTTCAAGAAATTTTATGTAATTCCCCCAACCACCAATGGGCTGGGAAACGTCACGAAGTAAACATATTTCTGCTCTGATACCAATTTTTAACATTCCTGGGCACCCAGGCTAGGCCATTCTACTCCAGATAATTCTCGTGCTCGAATACGCACACACACACACACACACACACACACACATATATATATTTAGTGCAATTTTTAATGAGACATAAACATTTTGTTCATACATATATTAATGTGGAAGAGAAAATAACACATACAAATTTACAGATGATTTGCATTCTTCTATCACACAACATAATGCAGAAATAACAGTAAAACCATGCATACAGTATTCATAAGAAAAACCCAAAAATATAACACCATATACAAGCAATACTCATCATTACAGCATGTAAAAATACACAACATGTAAATGAAAAAAGGATTGGTACTTATATTTTAATTGAAGTACACCAACTACGTGCATATCTTCCATCAACCTCACAGCCTTAGACCATGCTGCTCCACCGATCTAGGACTAAACTCCACCGAGAAAGGGATTCCTAGGCTAGGCAGGGACAATAGGAAGTTGCACAGTACAATAGGAAGGATTTCCTCCAAGGAGGAACTTACGCCCATAGCTCACATAATCTCATTCCCCACATGCCTCTCCCACCCCATGAGTGTACACCTTCACTGTCACACAATCCATCGGCTGCTACGCATCCCTTTTCTTGTGCTTCAACAACAAGTCGGATCAGGAATTATGAGAGCTTTGTAGCTTCTGCTCGACTCCCTCCAAGAGAACTAACTTTCTCAACACACTCTCTCACCTGGAGAGAGTTTCTCAGAGTCCTGATAGCCTGCTTCTTCTATCCACGAGCCTAACAACCTTCTTCTTCATTCCCACTCCTCAACACACGGGCATGGTGATGGAAGCAACAAAAATTGGGCATGGGGAATGGTACTGATAGGAAAAAACGTAGGCAATTCGCAGCGTATAGGTGTCACAAGGGTATCAACTCAGGTTTGTTGCATAGGTTTAGCTTCTTAGCATTCAACAATAGTGGACTAGCTCACTACCTCTGTATTCAATTCATCCACAAGTCGGGGTAATGGATGGACAACATGGTCCAAAATTGTGAGATTGGATAGCAGGGTGTGAATTGTTCGAATTATCAGCATGGTGAGAATGGTGAGAATTCCACCCCATAAATCTACATGTGTTTTGGATGACACTTGGCTCTCCAGGAGCACGTTCGCCTCCTTGGGAACTTGTTCCCCTCCCTAAAGGAACTTAGGATAAATTAATATCCTCTTTACAACTTTTTAGAATAATAATATATTATTCTACTAGGATCCTAAGCTTAGGCTCTTAGGCTCTACTCTTAGCCTCCTCTCTTTCCCAACCTAGTGGAGTTCAGTCCCCCATACTCTTTCTCCATGACACGTCTACACGCAACAATGTTGTTATATTAAATATATGAATTTTTACATGTACAAAACATGCTTCTGGCCTTTAACACCTAGGCTCCCAACCTAATCAACACATAAGCCTACCAGCTTATAAATACTCGACTAACTAGCCTAAAAAACATGTTACATTCATAATTACAACCAGGGTTCATCCTTGGGGTATTGCAATCCCCTCACCTTATTTTTTCATTGTCCTAAGTGCAACTTAATTACACAACATCAACAAGATTTCCAAAATATTCAAAAATATGCGGGTATTCTTCCCACATAGAATGTTCATGCTCCCATGTTGCATCCTCAGGACCATACTAGGTCCACTGAACCTTTTCAATCCCTATCTCTCGACTCTAGATTGTGTTTCTCTTCTAGTCTAGTATGCACACCAGATGCCCTTGTAAGGTGCCTTCTTTCTCCACCTGAATCACATTTCAGTCAATCACAATTAGATATATATTTCTTGAGCAATGAGACATGAAATACATTATGAATAATCATGCATGCAAGAAATGCAAGCATATAAGCTACTGGTCCAATCCTTTCTAGAATTTCAAATGACCCATAATATATGGCTACCAACTTGGAACAGTTTCCCAACTTCAAGGAACTTTTGTTGGCTTTCACCTTTTAGAAAACATGATCACCCACATTAAATTCCTTGTGGGTTTTTCCTTTGTCAGAATATCGTTTTTGCCTATCTTGGGAATGATTCAAAATCTGTTTGATATTCGTCATTTTATCTTCCATTTTATTAATCAACTTTAGCCCAACCACTACTCTATCAGATGGGTTGTCCCAACTTACTGGGGTGTTTAAATTTCTTCCATAAAGTGCCTCAAATGGGCTCATCTTCAGTTATGCTTGGTGCCCATTGTTGTAAGAAAAATCCACCAAGTGTAGGTAGTCTTCCCATATGGATTTTTTTTCCATCACATACATTCTTAACATATCTTCTATCACTTGATTTACTCTTTCTATTTGTCCATCAGACTCAGGATGATAAGTTGCGCTGAATTTCAGGTTCATTCTGAACCCTTTGAATAATCCTCTCGAAAACTTTGATGCAAATTTTGGGTCTCTGTGAGACATAATTGTTTTGGGTATTCCATGAAATTTTTCTACTTCCCTCATATAAATATCAACAACATTATATGCCTTGTGAGTAGTCTCCAAGGGAATAAAATGGGAAACCTTTGTAAGCTTATCCACCACCACCATGATGGAATCATGTTGCTTGTTTGATCTGGGTAATCCTGTGATGAAATCCATTATCACCACTTCCCACTTCCACTCAGGAATGGGTAATGCTAGTAGCAACCCAGCTCGGTGTCTATGCTCATATTTTACCCTTTGACATTCCATACATCTGGTGATGTATTCTGCAATTTATTTCTTCATGCTTGGCTAGTAGTAATGGCTCTTGACTGTTGAAACTGTTTTCTAATATCTTGGGTATCCCGCATAAGGTAAACTATGCATCTCTTTTAAAATCACACTCCTCAATTCTGGATAATTGGGTACATAAACTCCATTTTTGTACAAGATAATTCCATCAATTCCCAATTCATAATCTTCAACTTTTTGCTGCATTTTACCTTGCTGCAATTTAGTTACCAATTCCATGTGCTACAAATCAACTTTTGCAGCCTTATAAATTATTCCTTTAAGATCCATCTGATACATGGTAATGGTTGTAGCATGTAGTTCATGCACTCTCCAGTTGATTTCATCAACCACTTTGTTCTCCTTTCCTTTGATGTGCTTGATTTCAAATTCATATTCACATAGGAATTCCAACCATCTACTCTGCCTAGCATTCAAAGTAGGCTAGTCAAAAAAATATTTCAGACCATTATAGTTTGTTCTCATCTCAAACTGTCTTCCCATGATGTAGTGTCTCCATTTATTTAAAGTGTGCACTATGGTTTCCAACTCCAGCTCATGAAGGGCATAGAGCCTTTCATGATATTTCAATTTCCTAGATTCAAAACATATCACAAATCCATTTTGGTTGAGGACTCCACCTAGTCCTTCTTTGCATGCATCTATGAAAACCATGAATTCTTCATTTAGATCTCCAATCTTCAGAATTGTAGCACTGGTTAACAGTTTCTTCAATTGTTGGAAGCTCATTTCACATTATGTTGTCCATTGAAACTTCTTCCCCTTCCTTTGCAAGGAAGTGATGGGATGAGCTATTCTCGAAAACCTTGCAATGAAACTTCTATAGTAGCCAACTAGACCCATGAAGCATCTGACTTCTGTCACAGTCTGAAGTTTTTTGCACCCTTTAATGGCCTCAATATTTTTAGGGTCCACTTTTATCCCTTCTTTAGATATGATATGCCCCAAATAGTGAATTTTGTTTTGATAAAATGAGCACTTCCTCAATTTGGCATACAACTGATTCTCTCTTAGAAATTGCAATGCCATCCTCAAATGATGTTCATGTTCTTCTTCCAACTTAAAATATAAAATAATTTCATCCAAAAATACAATGACAAACTTGTATAAATATTCTCGGAAAACGCCATTCATTAAGCACATGAAAACATCCGGTGCATTTGATAACCCAAATGGCACCATTGTGAACTCATAATGACCATACCTTGTCCTGAAGGAAGTCTTGTTGATGTATTCCTCTTTAATCCTTACCGTATGGTATCCCGACCTAAGATATATCATTGAAAATATCCTTGGATTCTTCAACTGATCGATGATATCATCAATCCTTGGCAGAGGATACTTGTTCTTTATAGTTACTTTATTTAACTGCATGAAGTCAATGCACAATGTCAGGGTCCCATATTTCTTCTTTGCAAATAACATTAGGGCACCTAAAGGTGACACACTTGGGTGTATGTACCCCTTCTTTAAAAGTTCTTCAAGTTTCATTTGCAGTTATTTCAGTTCTGGTGTACTCATTCTATAAGGAGTCTTTGATATTAGAGTTGCTCCAAGCATTAAATTTATAGAGAAATCAATATCTCTGGTGGTAGTCCCGGTACCTCCTTGACCACATCTTCAAAATATTCTAGGACTGCATGATCCTCCGGATTTGGCATCTTATCCTTAGATGCTTACCCCATATGCGCTACAAATATTTGGTAGCCCTTCATTAACACTTCTTTAGCTGCATTGTTGAGATTTCTCAGATAGTAACTTCCTTGGGAATTCCTTGGAATACACTCTGATTTCCCTCCTCATCCAAGCAAGTGAATGGCTTGTTATGACAATCTAATATGGCATGGTGTTGGTCCAACCAATCCATACCAATTAGGAAATCATATGATCCTAAAGGAAATATATTCAAATATTCCTTGGTACTCAATCCATTCATGCCCAGTGGACATGATTTAACCAACTCAACAACCTTTATCTTGGCTCCTGTAGCTAGCTCCACCAACCAATATTTCCCATGCTTGCTTCTTGGTAATTGAAATTTTTCCACTACCTTAGGATATATATAGATATGTCTAGCCCCTGAATCAATTAAAATAGTAAGGGAATGGTTATTGATCATACCTTAAACTTCAATCATGTGTGATTGAAACTCAACTTGCTTGTTGTCGAGTGTTGCATAGATCCTAGGTACTCTTCTGCCCATGTCCTCCACTATTTCTTCTTGTTGAACATGGTGAAAAACTCTCACCCTGTCCTTTTTCTGAGAGAAATCTCTATATTTATGATCACCATTACAGCCCCAACATTGCATAGGTGTCTACCTTGGCCTTTGCCCACCTACTTCAACCATCCTAGGCTCCCTCAAAAATGGTTGTCCTTAAGGAATATTTCTGAAAAATGGTGGCTTGTTTCCCTTTATCCTGTACTCCTTCCTAAACTTCCTCTTATCTTCCCAAGCTCTTTGGAAAGTAGGATTTCCTTTATGTTGATCATATAAGAATTTTTCTGTAGTATAGTTTTTTCCATAGTTTTAGGATCATCACACTAGATTTTGTCACTGATAAAAGGTGGAAGCCCACTCAAATATCTTTGGATATTGACTGTCTCATCCTTAATGAAAGGGACATACTTCAACATATCTAGAAAAATCCTTTCATATTCATCTATAGTCATGATGCCCAATTTAAGTTCAAATAACTCTTTCATCTTTTTGTCATAGTATCTCTTGGTTAAGTACTTATTTTAAAAATGTTTCTTGAATTCCTTCCATGTGACATCCTTCTCTCTGATGTGTTGCACTTGCACAAGTTTATTCCATCACAATGATGCATTTTCTTTCATCCGATAGACTGCGATTCTTCCTTTTTCATAAGAGGAATAATTATGCAAATGGAAATATTTTCTCATGCCAATTAGCCATGTCTTAGCGTCTTCATCCTTCTGGTTCTCTCCATCAAAAGTAGGAGGTTTGATCTTATTCATTTCTCCTTTAAACTCATCCACCCTAGACCTCCTATGTTTCCTGACAGGGGATGGACTTGAGCTACTTTGTTCTCTTATATGGGAATGATTTTTGGAGTGTTGGTGATGATTGTTATCACTACTTGATCTTCTTTCCTCATTGAGTAACTTGTGTCTCCCTGATTGGATGGATTCACTTTCCTTATCCAAATTCTTTTCAATTCTTTCTAGGATCCACATTAGCTTCATATTGAAGTCTTCCATTTTGATCCAGATTTTATGAGGAGAAAGAAATGAATATATATTATTAACAGGTGATTAACACAAAATAAAAGAGATATAGTAAAATTGGTTTTCTATTCAATAACGAAATAAGCTGAAACTGTAAAATGCAATGGAAACAAGCTTGCTAGAATGGGGGCGGCTTATCTCTAAGAAGAGATGTGACGATGATGCACATTCGCAAGAGGAAGGTTACAATGAGGCTCTGAAGTCATTTTTACAATAAGAAATAATTCCAAAAACCCTAGACATCCAAAAACCTAACCCTAGGAGATGAAACACCAAAAGTCATGTGAGTCCCGTTTGCGTAAGCTAGTACATCAACTTCTCATGGTTGTAACTTTTGCATACGATCTCCATTTTAGGCGTGTGATAGCCCGTTGGAAAGGTATCATCGAGGAAATTCATTTTGGGGGATCAATTATTACTTTTTATATCATTGAGGATATCGATACCGAAAAAACTTCATTTAGGCCCTCAAAATGGCCCCGGAAGTAAAAACTGCTAAAAATAGTAAATTGCCAAAAATGTCAGAAAATTGTTTTATGCCAATTGGAAAAGGTGGGTGGCCACCGATATCCATATGGATAAATCATCCCTCCTCAGGAATCAATGGTATCCATTGCGTTGAGGTCCCCCATTAGATGAGGAAATTTCTGTTGAATTTGGCCTCGGGTGAGCCACTTGCCTTGGTGCAGAAGTTGCCCTGCTTTGATGACTCGATAAAGATAGATCCTTTGTTTTCAAGTGCCCTTGATATGTCTGTCCACAATACGATCATTGGATGCCTTTTGTATGCAATTGGCCTTGAGCTCTGTTGGTGTTAGTTGTTCTGCTACTTTTGAGGTGTCCAATAATGGTGGGAAATAAGGGCGAAGAAGATCCACATTGAACACTAGGTGCAGGCCAAGGAAATGAGGAATGTTGAGATCAAAAGCATTATCCCCCACGTCCTTGGTGATAGTGTACGGTCCATAATGGAGTGGGTGAATCTTCTAATGGGGTCATATAAGGTGTTCTTTCTGCAAGTGCAACAAAACTTTGTCGCCCACCTGAAACTTATGCGGCACCCGATGTTGATCGTGGCGTTGTTTGTACTTATCATTGGACTCCTGTAGGATATCCTGAACCTGTTGGAGGATGTGTTGGATCCGCTCAATGAAATGGGTGGCTTTGTCATCTTTATTTGGAGCAGGAGATGAGTCAGTTGAGGTGACCGCAAGGGGAAGTGCAACATCTATGGGACCCAATGGTTGGAATCCCAACCCCACTTGAAAGGGGTTGTGGCCAGTTGAGCTATACAAGGCTCGGTTGTAGCTATGCTAGAAATAAGGAAGGCTCTCATCCCATATGTGAGGGTTCTTTGAATTATACATGCGAAGGATATGCACAATCATTCGATTTACAACCTCGGTTTGTCCATCTGTCTGGGGGTGGAAGGCTGTGGATTTGGTGAGCTTGGTGTCCAGAAGTGACCAGAGGCTCAACCAGAATGTGCTGAGAAATCAACTATCCTGATCTGAGACAATGGTTTGTGGGATTCCAAAATGTACCCAGACTCGTTCAAAGAAGAGCTTGGCAGTGGCCTCTGCTGTGATGCTCTTTTTGCAGGCAACCAGAATTGCCATCTTAGAAAAGTGATCAACAACCACAAAAACATAGTCATTTCCCCACTTGGTAGATGGGAGGCCCGACATGTAGTCCATTGAAATGGATTCCCATGGCCCGTCAGGAGTAGGAAAAGGGGTGTACAAGCCCTGTTTCTTAATGGTCGGTTTGGCAATAGCGCAGGCAGTGCAGGACTTGATATACTTGCTTACCTCCTGTTGAAGTTTCAGCCGGTAGAAATGTTTCTGTAGAATCACCACTATCTTTTCGACGCCGAAGTGTCCTTCCACCTGACTGTAGTGGGATTCCTAGATTAGCTTCCCTCACTCACTTGATGGAACACAGATATGTCCCAAACGACACAACAACCCATCCTGAAGATGGAAATTATTGACAATTGCATTTGCGCCCAACATTTTGTAGGTGGTGGCGAAGTTAGGGTCTGTCTCATAGAGTTGGGGCCATCCAGATGTCTCATGACCGTAAGAGTCTAGCACTGTGGTGAGTGCCACGACTGGCGGTCTGCTGAGGCAATCAACGACGCGATTGGTGCGTCATGTTTTATACTTGATGTTGAGGTGCAATTGTTGCAAGTATGTGGACCACTTTTGATGGCGGTCATTTTGTAGTTTTCCCTGTGTCTGCATGAACTGTAGTGGCTTATGATCAGTGTGGATGACTGTCTCCTTCCTAAGAATGTAATGTCTCCACTGGAAACATGTTTGCACAATGGAGTACATTTATTAGTCATAAGTAGGGTACTTACTGACAGTATCTGGCAGTGTCTCACTATGATAGGCCATGGGGTGGTTGTGCTGAGTGAGAACGGTGCCCACCGCATAGTCTGAAGCATCTGTCTCGATCTCAAATGGATGTTGCAGGTCTGGTAGTGAAAGTACTGGGGCTGAGCACAAGCGCTACTTCAAATCATCGAACGCTTATTCTTGGGACCGGCCCCACGCAAATTTCACCTTACCACCACCTCTATTTATTTGGCTGAGGGCCCATGCAATATGGGAGAAACCTAACACGAACCTGCGGTAGAAATTAGCAAGTCCCAAGAAGCTCCGAAGCTCAATGAGTGTTGTTGGGGCTGGCAGTCACGGATGACTTGGATCTTCGCTGGATCCACATGTACGCCATGTTGATCAATGATGTATCCCAAGTAATCGACCCTTTCCATGCAAAAGGAGCATTTTTCCAGGTTGGCGTATAGCTTGTGCTGCCGCAAGGTGTGCAGAACTTGTTGAATGTGCTGCAAGTGTTCGTCCCAAGTCTTGCTATAAATTAGAATTTCATCCAGATACACCACTACAAAGGTATTGGTGAATGATCGCAGGATATCATCCATCATCCTCATAAAAGTGGTTGGAGCATTTGTCAAACCAAAGGGCATGACCAATTCTAAAAATTCTAAAAATATAAAATTGGAGAAATAGAACAATTTACTTAATAATATAGAATGAATTGAAATTGAGTTTATGAAAATAACCATGAAAAGGAAAGTAAAATGGAAACTATTTAAATCAAAGAAAACTTCCCATGCTACTATGTCTATCTAAAAAATGTAAGATGTATTAATGTAAAAATGAAAAGTAACTCTAATATGTCATGTATAAGAAACAAGTGTGATATGTCTATCTAAAAAATGTAAGATGTATTAATGTAAAAATGAAAAGTAACTCTAATATGTCATGTATAAGAAACAAGTGTGAATTGAAATACAATTATAAAATGGATAATAACAATTATAGGAAAGAAGGATAATAATATATTATATATAATTAATGAAATTTGGAAATGGATAATAATAATAATAAATAATAAATAGTAAATTTATTATAAAATGGATAATAATAATCATAGGAAAGAAGGATAATAATACATTATATATAATTAATGAAATTTGTAAATGGATAATAATAATAATAAATGGTAAATAGTAAATTTATATATCATAATAATAAATATAAATTAGTAAATTTAGTAAAGAATGAAATGTATAGAGGTTTAGCGGATCATTTTTTATCTCAAAGGAAATTACGAAGTAAGTTATGAATGAGATTTGAGTAAAGATACTAACAAGTAGGCCAAGACACTTGCATTATACCAAGGGTTGAAACTTTTTGACCCAAGGTGAATTAGTGAACTAATTGTAATCAAGAATTTAGTAGTAATTATCAGATTCATACATTGCCCCACTTTACTTGATGAAGATTTATAAAGACTCATTTGGTGAGTACAATAAAAGTTCAATCTCTTTGCATTAGATTTTTTCCATGACCTGAGAGAAAGAGATCAACAAGCTTATCACTTCACCAACAAAGCTTTCCTCTTGGAATGTGAAATATTGAGGACAAAAGGAGGGCTTTTCATCTCCCTAATTCCTTAAGAAATTATTTAATTATCCAAATTTTTGCATGCCACACAATTGGCAAGTCAAATTTAATGAGGGAGGATATAAGTCAAGGTTCACAAAAATACTATAGTGTAATGAGGGATCAACTCTTTCAATTTGGCTTTAATTCAACCATGGGTGAAGGTGGGATAATCGAGATTGTTGGTATGGATGGTTTCCTTATGTGCATTCCCTTGTTTTCCCTTGAATAATACTTTAAGGAGAATAGTCTAGAAAATGTATACCATGGCCTAGATCTTTCGACTTCTTAGAGGAAGATATGGTTCATTGTTGAGGTAAATTCATGTTCCATAGCATGGTTCTATTTCCAAAGTAGTTTATCTTAGGTCTATCTATTCAAGTTCCTTAGTTCATTCTCGGTAAATTCATTGAGGTGTCCTTTAGGTTTTATAAATTGAAAGGAATCATAGACACAGTTCTTTAATCAATCTATTTCTCTGCTTCCTCAAGTTATAATTTCATTGTGCAAGTGTGGTGCTTAGTGTTGACAATGGAATTTAACAAAAGTATGGATTTGGAGGAATTTTCCAAATTTTCGTTGGATATTAGAAATTCTGGTGAGCCACCATGACCCAATTTTATGCCCCCCCTGTGAAATTTTTTATATTCATCATGTTGTTTGATTTCAAGAGGTTCTTATTGGGGATAATAGAACATCCATATTTACATCTATAGGGAAAATGCACACCCAAGAGGATAATAATAATAATGGGATTGTAGTAATAATGGAAACTTTGCTTCAATAGAGGAAGCACATAGAGGATTTAGAATCTTAATGTCGTGCTTTGCACCACAAGGTACCAAGTTTGGATAGGGACCCTAAATCAACTACATCCAATTACATAATTTCCATTGGTTGAGATGTGGAGGATGACATGGAAGAGGATATGCCAAAGGGGTGGATATGGATGGCATGGACCATGACCTCTGATCTTCTCTAATGAAAGAGGATGGAAGCTTCCATCAAGCATGTCTTTAAATTGTTTCAAGTTTTTTCATGTTTTCCATAGTTGGTCTTTTTTTAGATGTCCTTTTTATACTTTATACTTGTAGAATCTTTTGGACATCCTCTGAAATTGGTGTATGAGACCCCCTCCTAGGGATTTGACTGGTAAAGTCTACAAAGGTATACATACCCTACCCCCTCCTAGGGATTTGACTGGTAAAGTCTACAAAGGTATACATACCCTACCCACTTTGGATTTGAACCTGTGACCTCTTAGGAGGAAACACATGTTCTTAACCATTAGGTCCACTCAAGCTATATATTTATAATCACAACTTAAATAATATGTTAGTTCTATAATGTATAATATTATATTGTTGTAAGAAGCTAATTCTATAAAATATATAATCACAATTTATATTAATTCTATACAATATGTTACTAAAATGACAACTTTTAAAGTATACCATTAAAATATATTATATTATGGAATTGTTTTGAAATTTGGAAATTGTTCATTTGAACATTTATATTATAAATTACTAGTTTAAATTATTATTTTTTATATTTAAAAAACGTTTTTAAAATTTATTTGTTATTTTATATCCAAAAATATTAATAACATGAAATAAATTATAAAAGTTATAAAATAAAAATTATATTGGCTCATTATACTTATAAAAACCAAGTATATTTTACAACTTAATATTGAAGAGAATGTAACTTGACTTTCTTTCATTAGACATCAACATATGTCTAGAGCATATGAATACCTAACATGATATATCACACAAAATTAAAAATATAATAATAATGGATATAACTGTTATTAGCAATAATGCATTAACTTATAGATTTGATGTTTATATTATCATATTGAAAATGCTTATATAGGCATATTGAAGATATTTTATCTCTACATATAAAATATTTTATTTTCTTTTTAAAATTTAAGTTATGGAAAATAAAAAATTTATCACAAAATTGTTAAAAACAATTAGGTGAGGAAATTGCACTTCACATCCAAAATCACATGTATTTATTTCACTCACACAAATTTAATGACCTTAATGAATAGATGTCATAGTTATCTAAGATGAAAAGTTCAAACTTTGATTATCTAAGATTGGAAAAAAATTACACTGTGAGAATTCCACTATTAAAACTCAAAACTTAGGTATAATTTACTATTGAAAAAATCACATTTTGTTAAAGGTTCAACATTAACACTTTCAATTCATTAACCAATGACATGTGTTATAAAAATAATTTAAATATTATAAAAACATAATAAATAATTTAATTTAACATTTTATCTCATTAAAAAAATAAAAAATAAAAAAAAATAAAAATATATAATATGATGTTTAAATTTATTTTGATATTTCAATTAAAGAATAAATTTAAATAAACAAAATGTGTTTAAATATTTTTAAATATATTAAAAAGTAAAAACCTATCTACCCAAGAAATAAGACAAAAAAACACAGAAAATTTACAAAGGTTAATGTTCTCGAAAGAAAGAAATCTCAAATTTTGAAAATAATCCAAAAGTTTAGTTTCATAGATAGTATGTATCTCAATATCATAGTCCAACATTCCTTCTATATTAAAGTTTTTGGCTTGTTTCATGGAAACCAAGTCATTTGTCAAAAATGCAAGTTGCTTTTATAACACTTAGATTCTGCAGCTCCATTATTGTTTAATTATTATACCAATTTCTCAAGCTTGTTTTACAACGTATAATTTTCTCTTCTAAGTATTATAAGTTTTTTCTCTTCATAATTTTTGCTTCTGAATATTATCGTTTTCGACATAATCCCTGTTTCTACAGAGTCCTTTGGCATCATCTACGTGTTTTGAAACTCTTTAAGTCGTTTCAAGAGAAACACAAACTGTATGAAGACAACATCAAGTAAGAACAATTTAACTGTCAAGTAAGAGCAAAGTTTCCCAATTTTAAAATATTTATAATTTCATGGTAAGTATAAGGATAAAAAACTTATGAATATATTATCAATAGAGACTTATCTTAACTCTGGATCTAAATCTTTAGATGTGCAAACCATTCCTCAATCAGTTTTAGTTTGTCAATCAGTGTTTAGTGACACTCCACATTGAATTTAAGCAGAAGATCACACATCAACCTAATAATGAGTTGTAGAATGCCCCTCTCCACGTAATTAATATTACTTATGACAAGTTATATTATTAAAATGAAAATGTTGGTATTATTATGGTTAATAATGATTGACTATTGTTTATAATGACTTTTGTTGATTATGTTTGACTATAGTTGAATTATTGTGATTATGATTGTAATTACCCATGGTTGAATATAGTTGACCAATTGACCATGTTTGATGATGGTTTCCTATGATTGACCATACTTTAATATGGTTGAATATGTGTAACAACCCCTTCATTTGTACTACGGCGAAGAATATATATATATATATATATATATATATATATATTTTCTTTTTTCTTTAAATTTTATTATTATTATTATTATTTTAATTCACATGCTCCTTTGCGTTAGGAAAAACACAACGCACTTTAAGGATGATATCCTCAGCACATCAATGACATAGGGACCATATTAAAACCAAGGCACATGGATTTTCAATTGCTCGAGGCGCAAGAAGTCTAAGATCTAAACCATCATTTTTCAATACAAGCTCTGGATCTTCTTTGGCCCAGCGGATCCAAATAGTCAACCTAATATAACCGTATAAAATAATTGGATACCAGGAAGAGATCGAACTGTAGTAATCATTGGATGACAGGAAGAGCTCTCAGTGGGAGCGCCCCCAAGATTGGAACATCACAGATTATAACATATGAGGATGCTATAACATCATTCGCGCAACTAAATTTTTAACTAAATCATTCATTGATACGAAGAATCAAGCGCCAGAGAAACTTTCCATAAACGGGGCACAACAAAAATGCCAACACTTTTCACACATTAATATCCGACAATATGGCCCCACTAAAAATTCTTATGCTAAACAACAGTGTACCTAGACAATAAAATCTCAACAACCCTCTTGTGCGGTATTAAATTTGATAAGGAGGGACCATCAAAGTTTAGGTAAAAAGGGGTGGAATGACCCTAAACCACCTAGCAATGAGAATTGATTAAGGCATGAATACAATTACATTAATCGAGTTCAATCCCAAGTCCTTGAATAGAGCAAATAGGAATAAAATATCTTCCAATGGATTCAAGCATATTTAACATATGCCCACACGATATGCTTATTACCTAAAATAATAAATTGGGCACAACAAATCTTGTTATTAAATGGATATCAACCTTAATAACTTGTAATCATGCGGACCGATTTAGTTGATATCATCAATTTTGGTAATTGAATAATAACAAGGCTTTATTAATAGGTTAGCATGAGCCAACCGTTGTAATGGATTATCTAGTATACATTTTGGCAAATTAAAAAAAGAAATTATAAATCTATCACAACCTTGCAACCTAAAACCAATTATAAATCTATGGTTACACATTTAAACAACAAATAAATAGGAACTCTAAATCTATTACCAATTAAAGATTGGAACCATTATAAACTAAACAGTAAAAATCATTTAGTGATATATTACCCTCACATACATTAAAGGATGAATATTTAACTCGTTGCCGTCAGTACTAACAAGCTCAGCGCTGTCCAATTTATGATAATGGTAATAGCATAGACAGATGTGCGGTCAAAAATAATTTGCTATTCATGCTACCAGTATCCCAACACAGATGTTTTACCCTTCTAAACGTTGGGGATCAGTATTATCAGCAGGAAAAACGTTGTCATGCACAACATACAACACAGCATTGCACAGTCACCAATGCAACAATGCACAGACGCAACATCGTTGTCACCATTGTATAAACCTGATGTACATTAACCTGTCAATTGATTGTTAAATGGTAGAAACGTTGTCTAACACCGGTAGCCATCCAATCGTAATCGTTTATGGGAAAGGTATGAAAGCTGGGTAAACCGTCGTCAACGAAAGGAAAATGTAGAGTAACATTTTTCTATCAGTCAATGTCCAACACAGTATTTCAAAGTAAATTTCATTGTCAATTGGTAGTATGAATTCGCTAATAGTTAAATGCTAAAACGCATTCAATCCACGAAAAAATGCGCTGCCATTCCGGTTAAACTGGTTGTCTGAAAATTTATAAAAACATTGTCCTTTAGCAAGGAAAAACGAAATCCCTGGTATATACGATTTCCATCTATTAATATGATACAACTGGTGTATGATAACTGTTAATTACAACATATGACATCGTTTTCCTTATAAAAATTAACTCGCTACCATAGATGGACAAGCTATAAAAAAAATCGTTTGTAGAGTCTAATGATAGAGATTCATTGTAACTATATATTGGATGTAAAAAATTTTGATGAAAATTTAGTGGTACAAATTATTGATTAAATAGATACATCTAGCACTCTGTCCATCTTATTCGAACAATAGAACGTTGTCCTAATTCTCGGGGTTTTAAAGAGAAAAACTGAAAGGTTGAACATGAATGATTCTTGCTGAATGACTGAAGCCATCATTCAAATAAAAGGAAACACTGTCAGTCCATCAAATAAAGAATCACCATGAATAAAGGTAACGATTGCAGTCTGAAAAAGGGTGAAATCGCTATGCTAGAAAGGTAACAGTTTCAGCGTTTAAAGGTAAATTCGCCAAGCAAAAAAGGAAAACGATTGCAGCAAAAAAAAAAAAAAAAAGATTGCAGATTATCCCAAGTAATATCTCCCAGCCAAAAAAATGAAGATTGCAGATTATCCCAAGTAATATCTCCCAAACATTACACCCCAAAAACGCAGTCAGAAAAAAATTGCAGGTAGTCAATCGGATGGGCAGAAGCTCCAGCTAAATTTCATCAAATATTAAGGTGCAGAGAGAAATTCGCAGTGTAATAGGCCATCATTAAAAAAACAAAGATATAAGTTGTGAAGGATTTAATGCAACGAAGTGCCAAATCATCCAAAAATATAAAACACAGAGGTAAACTTATCAGAAAATTATAACACACAGAGTTAAAGAAACTTCGCCATTAATCAATCAGGGTTATTTAATGCATCAAGGAGCAAGGCGAACCTTCAGCCAAGGATAACATCAAGGGTAGTTGGCTAACAGGTTCGTCCTTCGCTCATCATCCTCGCACAAAAAAGCAGGGCGTTGAGATCCATAGGTCTTTTAACGCTAAGGTGACGACCGTAGATCAAGCTCCTGGCCGACTGCTCAGGTGAGGACTGGTAAGCTAGGGACGAAGGCTAAAAAACCATGAAGGTTACAATCAACACAACATGGTGGTCAAGACGTGTGGGAAAACGAAGGCCATTGGAGTATACAACCATCGAGCTAGGCTAAGGAAAGTTTCAGTCATCAATTTAAAAAAAAACATCAGCTAACTTCTCCATTAAATAAGAAGATCCAAGCATAAGTCCTAATACATTCTACCATCCAAAAATGAAGAGAGTGTGTCGTTTCTTGATCGCCCTCTCTAAATGACATACCACGCCCTCCATGCAACGCTCACTCTCCGACCGTCGAGACTTCACTGGTACCTCCCAACCAATGCTAAGGGTACTCTTCTTCCCCCTTAACCCCCCGAGCTACAAAGGGGCCACACACTCACTATCCAGATATTTCGACTAGCTCCCAGCTCGCCTTGAAAGGCCGAGCTACCACTCCTCATCGAGCTGGGTATCCCAAATCCCACAAGTTAAGTCAGTCAAGAAGATATTTCTGTAGCGTAACGTTACACAAACAGAAGATGATTCAACCTCCATCTCCTCCCTTCATTATATAGAGTTTACTCCTCACCGAGTTGGGTATCCCAAGTCCCACAAGTTAAGTCAGTCAAGAAGATATTTCTCCAGTGTAACGTTATGTTACACAAACAGAAGATGATTCAACCTCCATCTCCTCCCTTCATTATATAGAGTTTACTCCTCACCGAGCTGGGTATCCCAAGTCCCACAAGTTAAGTCAGTCAAGAAGATATTTCTCCAGTGTAACGTTACGCAAACAGAAGATGATTCAACCTCCATCTCCTCCCTTCATTATATAGAGTTTCATGGTTCCTTACTTTCCTAAAATCTCCTTTATTTAAGTTTTTAAAATTTAATTCCTAAAAATTCCTCCCCGTACAAGTGTCACCCATCCCTTTAATTCCTCCATAAATTAATTATCTTTATTTTCCTCGCCCACCTAGAGTTACACCTAGAATCGCTCCTAGGTGTCCCCAAATCCTCTTACAGGTTTTAATGATTTTCTCCACTATTAAATTTCTAATTCATCTTAAATTACAAATCTCTTAGATGGTAGATACTTTAATTACTTTGACTTTCCTCTTTTTCCCTTTTGTT
>JZKD02S1886104.1:298823-333864 GCA_000966675.3 Picea glauca | reverse complement strand
TGCAAACTAAAACCAATTATAAATATACCGTTACACATTTCAACAACAAATAAATAACAACTCTAAATCTATTACAAATTAAAGATTGGAACCATTATAAACTAAACAGTAAAAAGCATTTAGTGATCTATTACCCTCACAGATTTTAGAGAACAAATATTTAACTCGTTGTCATCAGTACTGACAAGCTCAGAGTTGTCCCAAGCGTTTTCCAATTTATGATAATGGTAATAGCATAGACAGACATCTGGTCAAAAATAATTTGCTAATCATGCTACGAATATCCCAACGCGGATGTTTTACCCTTTTAAACGTTGGGGATCAGTATTATCAGCAGGAAAAATGTTGTCATGCACAACATACAATGCAACATTTCACAGTCACCAATGCAACAATGTACAGACGCAAGATCATTGTCACCATTGTATAAACCTGATGTACATTAACCTATCGATTGATTGTTAAATGGTAGCAACATTCTCTAACACCGGTAGTCGTCCAACCATAATTGTTTATGGGAAAGGTATGAAAGCTGGGTAAACCGTTGTCAATGAAAGGAAATCACAGAGTAACAATGTTCTATCAGTCAATGTCCAACACAGTATTTCAAAGTAAATTTCATTTTCAATTGGTAGTATGAATTCGCTGGCAGTTAAATGCTAAAACACATTCAATCCACTCAAAAATGAACTGCGATTCCGGTTAAACTCGTTGTCTGAAAATTTATAAAAATGTTGTCCTTTAGCAAGGAAAAGAGAAATCCCTCGTATATACAATTTCCATCTATTAATATGATACAATTGGTGTATGATAACTGTTAATTACAACATATGACATTGTTTTCCTTATAAAAATTAACTCGCTACCATAGATGGAGAAGCTATAAAAAAAAATCGTTGTAGAATCTAATGATAGAGATTCATTGTAACTATATATTGGATGTAAAAAAATTTGATGAAAATTTAGCGGTACAAATTATTGATTAAATGGATACATCTAGCACTCTATCTCTCTTATTCAAACAATAGAACGTTGTCCTAATTCTCAGGGTTTTAAAGAGAAAACTGGAAGGTTGAACACGAATGGTTCTTACAGAATCAATGAACCCATCATTCAAATAAAAGGAAACATTGTCTATCCATCAAATAATCACCATGAATAAAGGTAATGATTGCAGTCTGAAAAAGGGTGAAATCGCTATGCGAGAAAGGTAACAGTTTTAGCCCTTAAAAGTAAATTTGCCAAGCAATAGAGGATAACGATTACAGAAAAGAAAAAAAAATGCAGATTATCCTAAGTAATATCTCCCAGCCAAAAAATTGAAGATTGCAGATTATCCCAAGTAATATCTCCCATCCATTACACCCCAAAAACGCAGTCAGAAAAAAATTGCAGGCAGTCAATCGGATGGGCAGAAGCTCCAACTAAATTTCATCAAATATTAAGGTGCAGAGATAAATTCTCAGCATAATAGGCCATCATTAAACAAACACATATATAAGTTGTGAAGGATGTAATGCAACGAAGTGTCAAATCATCCAGCAATATAAAACACGGAGGTAAACTTATCTCGCAATTATAACACACAGAGTTAAAGAAACTTCGCCATCAATCAATTAGGGTTATTTAACAGATCAAGGGGCAAGGTGAACCTTCGGCCAAGGACAACATCAATGTTAGTCAGCTAACAGGTTCGTCCTTCGCTCATCACCCTCACACAAAAAAGTAGGGCGTTGAGATCCATAGGTCTTTTAACGCTAAGACGACGATCGTAGATTAGGCTCCTGGTCAACTCCTCATGTGAGGACTGGTGAGCTAGGGACAAAGGCTAAACAACCATGAAGGTCACAATCAACACAGCATGGTGGTCAAGACGTGTGGGAAAATGAAGGCCATGGGAGTCTACAACCATCGAGCTATGCTAAAGAAAGTTTCAGTCATCAATTTAAAAAAAAACATCAATTTACTTCTCCATTAAATAAGAAGATCCAAGCATAAGTACTAATACATTCTACCATACAAAAATTAAGAGAGCATATCGTTACTTGATCGCTCGCTCTGAATGACGTCCAACATGCTCTGTGCAACTCCCACTCACCGACCATCGAGACTTCACTGGTACCTCCCAGCCAATGCTAGGGCTACTCTTCTTCCCCCTTAGCCCCCCGAGCCACAAAGGGGCCACACACTCACTATCCAAAGATTTCGACTAGCTCCCAGCTCACCTCGCAAGGCCGAGCTATCACTCCTCACCGAGCTAGGTATCCCAACTCCCACAAGTTAAGTCAGTCAAGAAGATATTTCTGCAGCGTAACGTTACGCAAGAAGAAAATGATTCAACCTCCATCTCCTCCGTTCATTATATAGAGTTTACTCCTTACCGAGCTGGGTATCCGAACTCCCACAAGTTAAGCCAGTCAAGAAGATATTTCTGCAGCATAACGTTACGCAAACAGAACATAATTCAACCTCCATCTCCTCCCTTCATTATATAGAGTTTTGTGGTTCATTACTTTCCTAAAATCTTGTTTATTTAAGTTTTTAAAATTTTATTCCTAAAAAATCCTGCCCGTACAAGTCTCACCAATCCCCTTCATTCCTCCATAAATCAATTTCTTTAATTAAGTAATTATCTTTATTTCCCTCACCCACCTAGAGTTACTCCTAGAATCGCTCCTAGGTGTCCCCAAATTCACTTAGAGGTTTTAATGATTTTCCCCACTATTAAATTGCTAATTCAGTTTAAATTATAAAGTTCTTAAATGGTAGATACTTTACTTAGTTTGAATTTCCACTTTTTCTCTTTTGTTACACTTTTTTTCTTTTTTCTTTTTGTGTTTCCCTCTTTTCCTAGTTTTCTAATATTTTAGATTTTTCCCTCTTTCCTCTTTTAGTTAGAACTCAAAAAGGTAGGTGTGGAAATTAACCCCCCTTTTCCCTTTTCTCATTAAATTAATATATTTTAAATTATCATAAAACAATAAAATAATTAATTCCCCTTTTAAATTTTAATCTAACATATTTTATTTTTTATGAAACAATTAATTTCTTAATCCCTTCATGTTACAAGATTTAACGAAGGTCATAATTATTATTTATGTTTTTTTTTATTTTTATTTTTATTATTATTTTAGAGAGATAAAATTTTACCACTAGCATAATTTAGACTTAAACCTTAAATTTTCGTGAAGGCCGACATTCGATTAGGGAAAATGTTTTTTTTTTTTTAAATTCTTATCACATTGTTCATCCTAAGGCCGACTAGGTTTATTCATTTATCAAAACAATGCGACGTGCCCTTCAAGACGCACTAGGTGCTCCAAGGGTGCCACTCGCCTCATATGTTCCCTTGCGCGACGTTCCCTTCAGGATGCACTACGTGCTCCAAGGGTGCCACTCGCCTCTTGACTGACTTGGTAGACATCGAAAACCCCTGGAGTCAATACTCTACCAGGTGAACTTGTGGGAGACTAAGGGCCTCCAAGGAATAAGGCCCCTGCCTTATTGTGCGCCCCTTAGAATCATCGTGAGTGACTATCGCAGTCTACCCTCACATCATCATGGGTCCTCTCAAACTAGGTAAATGTTAACCTACAATTCGAGCCACGGTGGGAGTGCTAGTAGGCTATGGCAGGGTTGTTGTCCAAACCTCTCCCTCAACATCTCTGGTAGTCATGCATGACCCCTTTACTCCATATGCGAGTCTGGTCGGCAAGCTATCGTTAGCCTGCATCATCAACAAATCATGTCAGAATATATCCATATCATGTCATCTAATCAGATGCACTAATATCAAAGTAATACAATCAAACCCCAGTGGTACACTCCCTGACTCGATCAAGAGTCCAAGGAGTTCCATCGATGCCTCTGTATCCTCGAGGTCCAAAATCCTGCATACTTAGTAAAACTGATTCAATAACACATGTCTATGTCAATGTCGTAAAACAACATGTCATCAACCCATAACGCCTCATAATCAAAATCAAAAGTTTTATTAGAATAATAATCCGGATCACCTGTGAGCAAGTGTCCTCAAAGAATAAGTTCACTCAGTGCGCTGGAGTGGGATGTTACAATATGGTTGAACATGTTTAATCACGTTTAACTATGGTTAACCATGGTTGACTATGGTCGACAATGTTTGACCATGGTTGACTATGGTTGACCATTGTTTATTATTGTTGGAGATTTTTAACCATGGGTTACCAAGATTAATCATGCTTGACTATGTTTGACCATGGTTTACTGTGGTTGTCCATGTTTTACTATGGTTGGCTATGTTTGACCATGTTTACAATAGTTCACGATGATTGAAGATGTTTGAGCATGGTTGAACATGTTTGTCAATGGTTGACTATTGTTCACCATGTTTAACTATGGTAAATGATGGTTGGACCTATAGTTGATTATGTTTGACTATCGTTAACCATGGTTGACCACATTTGACTATCATTGACTATAACCAATCATGTTTTAGCATAATTGACTATGGTTGAAGAAGGGTGATTCTGGTTGACTATGGTGGACCATGTTTCACTATGGTCAATAATGGTTAACTATGGTTGACTTTAGTAGTGCATTTTTTATTATAATTGACTTTAGTTGCTCATTCTTGACTAAGCATGTTTAAATACATGGCTAATTATTGTTGACCATGGTCCACTATGGTTGAGCCTGTTTGAAATCCATCCTTAACGTGATTGACTTTTGTTGATTATATACCTTCATTTACTAAGTTTGACTATAGTTGAATTTCATCAAACTATGGTTGGCTTTGGCTGAGCTTAGTTGACTATAATTGACATGTTTTATTATAGTTGAGTGTGGTTTACCATGTTTGACTATGGTTGAGTTTGGTTGATTATTATTGACCTTAATTAGCCATGATTGATTATGTTGACTTTTCTTATAGTTGATCGTGTTTGACCATGGTTGACTATTTTTACTATGGTTGACTATAGTCAAACATGGTTAACTATGTTTGACTATGTTTGACCATGTTTGACCATGGTTGATTATGGTTGGAATGGTTAATCATGTTTGACTATGATTAACAATGACTGACTATGGTTGACCACATTTAACAATGGTTTAATATGCTTGACAATGTTTAACTATGGTTAACTATGGTTGGCTATGTTAGACGATGTTTAATCATGGTTGACTATGGTAGACCATATTTAACCATGGTTGATTATGTTTGATAATGGTTGACTATGGTTCACAATGTTTGACTATGGTTAATGATGGTTTGACTATGGTTGATAATGTTTGATCATTGTTAACCATGGTTGGATATGTTTGACTATAGTTGATTATGATTGACCATGTTTGACTATGGTTTAATGTAGTCCAATATCCTTGAATTTGTACATTCCTCAGTGGTTATAATGCATTGCAAATTTCATAAAGGGTTGGCCATGAATTTATGAAGGTTTGACAATGGTTAATTATGGTTTTTCGTGTTCTACTATGGTAGCCATGCTTGAATATGGTTAGTTATGGATGACCATGGATGATCATGTTGACTATGGTTGATTAGTGTTAACTATAGAAGAGGATGTAGATATGGTTTGACCATGGTTAACTATGGTTACCAAAAGTGACTAAAATTGACCATGTTGATTAACAATGTTTCACTATGGTTAACAATAGTTGAAAATATTATCTTTAGTGTTCAATACCTTGTACATTAAAAATCCAATGCTACCATTAATATAAATATTGATTTTAAATTTTAAAAACTAACTTACAACTCAAAAAAAATGGTTAACCAAATATTGTATTTAGATATAACTTAGCCTCTCATGAAGTTATAAACATCCATAATATATTTTTAGCCTAAGCTATATCTTGATTTGAATAAGCTATACCTAAATATATATCTTGATTTGAAGAGTGAGAAACAAATATAAGGAGAAAGACCATTGACAAAACAAACAAGAAAATTGAATAAACTTTAAATATATAAAGTAAAAAATTAATTACATAAAATAATAAATTCATTGACAATGAAATCATAAAACAAATGTAATATATTCTTCAACAAAGCTATATAGCTTAAACTGAATAGTGAGAAAGATGTCTCAGGTGGAAGACTATGTGGTAGTCTTCAAATAAATCTTTCTCAGTTATTCTATCCTCTTTTTGACAGAGTGTATTGGTGATGATAAGTACAAACAACCAGTGATCCTCTTATAAATCAATTAAAACTGGACTCTCCTCCTTCGCTTCCATTAGGACCATTAAGATATGTGATTGTTTTTCTGTTTTTTTTGAGAGAATTTTCAAGCAGTAGACGAATGCCTATTTTGCAATTAAACAGCCCGTGGCTTTAACCAAGAACATAGAATATAATATTTAACATTAATTTGGTTGTGTTTAAGTCGAAGAGTACTATGTATGTAGAGTCCAAATATATGATTAGAGTGTTGTGGAGAGTGTTGTATGTAGACGATGGATGCCTATTGCGCAATTAAACGCCCTGCAGCTTTAACCAAGAACATAATATTTAGCATTAGCATGGTTGTTGAATTTTCCAATGTCGACGCCTCAAATATCATGCAGCATCCAGAGGCTGTTGCAACACAGATTGGAGGTGTTGCCACTACAACATCATAGATTCTTTGCACAAAATCCCTGCCATCAGGCAATACATTTGTAGTGGAATTAAACATTCTCGAATGGTGTAATTTTCCATTCGGAAAATTTCTTTCGTGAGAACGTATTAGGTCTTGTTGCCTCCAGAGGCTCATTCTACAACCCAACAATATCTTTATGAGAATATATTAGGTCTTGCTGCATCCAAAGACACATTCTACAGTCCAATTTTATGTGTTTTTGCCTCTAGAAACACATTCTACAACCCAATAATCTCTTTCTAAGAATTCATTAGGTCTTGTTGTGCCCATAAACGCATCCGACGGTCCAATATTAGGTGTTGTTGTCTCTAGAAGCCCATTCTACAACCCAATAATCTATTTCTGAGAATGTATTAGGTCTTGCTGCACTCGGAAACACATTTGACATCCCAATATTAGATCGATGTGTGATTCAGTGTCTAAATCCAATGTGGAGCCTAAATTCTAAGTTGAGAAAAAAAAGCATATCACCCATTACTCTGGGTGCACGAATGTGCCCAAAAGATGTAGAATCTATAATAACAATTCTTCGAGAGCGTATGTTTAATTTTTTTTCTAATTTTTTTTAAAGTTTCTAGAATCTTTAGAGCTAAAGGTTCTAGATAGATAAAAATGGAACTAGATAATTAACTAACAATTTGTGCCTTTTATGATGAGACATAGCCAAAATATGGTTAATCAAGTTTGGCCTAAACCATACTAAAATTATTGTAAACAGATTATGTTGATGTCGTACATGGATTCAAAATCCCCAAATACACAAACATCATACATGGATTCCAAACCCCCAAATACACAAACATCATGCAATTTGAACATTTCTACTTCATCATTCTAGTGATTGAAAAATGAAATTTGCATCCTTAAAAATAACCTTAAAAACAACAAAAATGTTGGTTTTTATACTACATTGATAAATTATGTTTTAAATGTAATTATGGAGAGAACCAAAAACAATTCAGAACAAAATCAAGTTTTTATTTTGTTAATATTGTTGGAATATATAATTCATACTTATCTAATATGATTTCTAATGTATGGAGAGGTAGAGTTAATATCTATGTGAATTGTGGGATCTTATTTCTAGAAGGTTGTTAGAGAGTTGGATTGGTGAAATCCTAGTTTGGTGTGTGGTTGAGATATTCTCTCAACTTCTTCAGTTATCTTTAGAATAAGTTAGATCTGATAACAACCTGTATAATCTATATAATAGAGTGCATTGTATTGATATTGTAAATAATTGAATATTTTTTTATATCACTCTACTCTCCCATTTTATCATATTTTATCTTGGTATCAAAGCGTGAGAATTGAACATGACACCCTCATGGGAGTGCCCAGGCACATGCGAAGATTTGAGGAGTGTGTTTGTCTTATTGGAGCATAGACCACCAGAAATAAGACTAGTTACATGTGCGTGCAAAATAGATCTACATCGAATGTGGCGACATGTGTAAACCTGTTGCGTGGAGTTTGCAGCGTAGAGGTTTTGAAGTTGTTCCATGCGAAGCCTACAATTACATCAAAGTGCTGGAAATGTGCAACATAGATAATAGAGGCACCATGAATATACTCTGTTCTAAGAAAGAAATGTGTCAAATTCAGAATAATATCGCTCTCTGTACATTAGATAAGGTATTCTAAATTTAATATATGCTTCTGGCTTTCTTTCCACAAGTCAAACTCAGATGGACGTTGGCGCTATTAAAATGGTTTCTCTATGAGACGAAGAAATCTTTGCTTTACTTCACTTCGGCGAAAATAGGGTCGACGAATTTGGAATGGAAATGATGAATAGAGCGTTCACAGCTAAACCTCTGTATAGACTCCTCGTGCCTATACACAAATGATTTTGCTTGGGCTTCAAATCACAGAATTGTCTCGTTCTAATATAATAAGACATCGGTTCCGTGGAAGAGTTTCTTATTTTGAAAACAAACTTCAACTTCGTTTGCGCTGAACAGTGCATAAAATACGGTCAAACAACTATCAAATCATACCGTTAGGATGGATTTATTTTAATTTAAAAAAATAGCATATTAAAGATATATTTGAATTTTAAATTAATAAAATAATTTTTTGGGGGTTTGATTTGATTTGGTCTAGTCTGCACTAACCGTTAACATGGTTGTATTTTTAGGTATTGAATTTGGATTGTCTAGCAAACTAAACCCACACCTTAACCTATTAAACTAGCCAAAATTAACAAATCCATAAAATATTTAAACATTACTTTTTTCATATTTTAATTTATATTTTAAAATTAAGATAAATTTATTTAAATGTGTATTTTTTCAATAT
Organism: Picea glauca; assembly: GCA_000966675.3. Taxonomy (NCBI): domain Eukaryota; kingdom Viridiplantae; phylum Streptophyta; class Pinopsida; order Pinales; family Pinaceae; genus Picea; species Picea glauca. The sequence goes on along the minus strand of JZKD02S1886104.1, from coordinate 324,922 downwards.
TTCTTGAATATAATATTTCACACAATAAATATTACATTTTATATGGAAAAGAATACAACCCATTTGTAATTGATTGGAAAGTATACTTTTTCACACATTTATTCTCGGTAATTAGTTTTTCTCAATTTTGAAAACTTTGTATTGAGAATTGAAGTTTGATATTAAGCTTATTTTGAAAGTATGGCCTACAAAATTAAGTCTTATAGTTAATGGAATTTTTCTTATAATATGGGCAAGCTTTAAATATTAATCATGGTCAATGGCTTACTTGCTAATAGTGCTAATCATCCATAGAACATGGAGAAGTATGACTTCTTTTAAAGGGATTTTAGCGACTTTGTTGTTGTGTAAAATCAAAAGTCTTATGACAATTTAAATTTTTTTCAATATTTAAATAATAAGAAAATTTAGAAATTCATCTAAAAATTAAAGAGTAAAATCACTTCTAAATTCTAAAAGTATAGGATCTCCAATTCTAAATATTTTAAAAAGTCAAATTATTATTTTTTCTATCAAGAAATATAAAAAATCAAATTAGTATCTTTTCTATCTAGAAATATATGTAATTACAGGAACAAAAGAGTGTTGAAGTGAAATATTTATCTTGTATACATGTAAGGAGGATTATCAAGGAATTTTTCAACCTAGAACATGGATAAAGAAAAACATGTGGTTTAAACATTAAAAGTGTTTTAGAAGAGATAAGGCAATATGTTTAGCATATTACTATCAAATAAATAAAAGCAAAGGAAAATAGGAATAAAGAGGGGTTTAGTGTATGAATTTTACAATTTGTATTAGCCCTACATAAATTATGTTGGTATAGTTTTTTGCATCACGCATTAGCTATATTAATTCTCACCTTAGGATGGACACAGAGACTCATACACATAAACACGATCAAATCACAAATGTTGAAATCCCTCAATTTGAGTGTCCCTTACTTATTTAAATTGATATTATAATCCCTAAACTAGCTTTAGGGGCTCACTTGATTACATTCAATTCACTTAGTGGTATCGATGGTCCTTTATTTGGTGTCATTATCTAGTTGATCACATTTTCCCACATAAACTCCCATTTGATTTGTCTCTAGCCCATGTCAGCAATGATGGCTCCCTTGCACTAAAGTACTTCCGTTGAATTAGTAAGGAATTTAATTTTGTGACCACAATCACTTATAATCTTTCGTAAGAACACTTTATTTATGAGTCAATCTTGGTAAAGTTTGATGTTTTATTTAGACTCTTATGGGTTTCCATTATCACAAGTTGTCCTATCCTTTCCAAATTTGTACTCCGTATTAATACTAAATGCCCATTTTTCTTATGGTATAAAGGTATTTTTTTTTTACTTAATGGATGTTATAGAAAACTCCTCATGTTTGATTGTCAAACTAAAAGTACTAGATTTAGTATTTATTTATTAAAATTCAAATTATAAATACAATTCTAAAATAGAACTAAATGTAGTCTTAAAAATAATCACATAGCTAAGATTTTCAAAATTAAGAGTGAATACAAAATCAATAGTTGATGCAATCATTAAAATAGAAAACAATTTAATTTGTGTTTAATAAGAACATATGAATAATCAACAATGAAACAAATTCGCTTTCACCACAACACATGGTACTTTCACCTATCACGCCATGCCTTTTGGTCTCAAAAAAATTCGAGCCTCACTCCAATCGGCTATGACTTATGTCTTTCATGATCTCTCCCACCTCATCTTATCTTGTCTTGGATGACCTTACGACCAAATCAAACAAGTGTTCCGAACACCTCAAACACCTTTTCATCATCTTTCAAAGGTGTAGAAAGTACAATATTTAGTTGAACCCCCTCAAGTATATCTTTTGGGTCACTACTGGATGTTTATTGGGTTTCATCATTCCCCAACAAGGAATCATGGTGGATCCCTTGAAAATCTAGGATATTAGTGAGTTTCCTCTTCCAAAACATTTGTGCCAATTGCAAAGGATACAAGGAAATACCAACTTTTGTGATGCTTTGTCCTTGACTATGACACGTGTGCACATGGATTCTTATGACTTTTATGTGAGGAAATCCCCTTAATATGGGATGATTAAGATCAATTGATGCAGGAGAATCACTTCATGTCAGCAATGCGCCAACCAACCAGCACATTCAACACGCATTCAAGGAGAAGAGGCATCAACCCTTTCATTTTAAAAATTCAAATTGCTATTAAATGTTTGTAACGCTTGGTAGAGCCGAGTTAATGATTTTGAGAAGATAGGAGATGAGTTCACCTTTAATGGTTGACAGGTTGCAGATCTAGATCTGATTCAGACTAGACATCCATTGAATGTAATTCAATGTAATTGATGAGAGTAGGTTGCTTGGACGGAAGAGCTCGAGGATCCCCCTTTTGTAAAAAGATATTTTTTATTTGTTTTCAGTTAGTTAGGTAGAGGGGAGAGAAGAGAAGAGGAGAGAGATGAGACTCTGTTGCGGTCCGAGCTTTGTACACATTGTAATCAAACATTTATGTTAATGAGAAATGAGTAGTTTTTCCTACATATTGTTGTTCATGTATTTATGTTTCATGAATGAAGGTTGTAGATGTGTGATAAATTTCATTTATAGTAGAAAGATAGATTTTCCTATCTTTGTTTGAGTTTTTGAATCACTCTGGATTCTTTAGGTTGTGTAAGGAGTTCACAATAGAACACTTGAGGTTTTGTAGCCAGCGCAAGGAGTGCACATCTAAACTCTGTAGATTTAGAAATGAACGTGATAGGAGGGCACACCAGAGTGATCACAAAATCAAGGGAGAAGCCTCAAGGTTATTGAACACCTTGGAGGAAAGATTGTGCAGAGAAGGAACAGAGAGACATAACTACTGAAGGTTTTGTAGAGCTCTATCAGGTGAGCATCGAGCGAGTGCAAGGAGTGCATGAGAATAACTCTATTTCAAGTTCAGAGAGAAGACAAAACTATTGAAGGTTATGTAAAGCTATGTTAGGAGGGCATTGAGCTAGTGCAAGGAGTGCACCAAGGAACTCTATTTTGAGTTCTATGACAAGAGAAGTGTCCAAGGAAAGACACTTACAGAGTTATTGAACACTTTGTAGGCTCAACAAGGTGTGCTTGAGAAAGAAGTTGCGAGGAGGGCACTTACATCTTGTCAAGGAGAGAAAAGGGACAGAGTTCCTAAATAATCTTGAGGAAGATCTTTGAAAGGATTTCACCAGGACAACACTCGGACGAAGTGTTAAGAAACATCCATCAGAATGTTAATCGAAGCGCAAGGAGAACACGTAGAGAGAATTTGTTTCAAGTTCCAAGCTCAGGAATTTGAGCGCAAGAGTGTGCCAAGAGTAGAACCAGAAGTCTTTTGAAGGAGGTGAAGAAGGGATGAGTCCCTTAGAGACTGATCTAGCTAAAAGCTCAGAGGAGATAGCACAAGGAGTGTGTGAGGGCGGACTTATCACAAGTCCCAAAGCTCAGGAGGAGTAGCGTGGAGCTGCATGCAGTGAACACGAGAAATTCGAAGACCGAGACCTTCGAACAACTCAAAAAATATTCTAAGTCATAAGATCAAAGTTCAGGAGAGTTAGCACCAAATGATTTGGCTAGGACTCATTAAGGAGTTGAATGGATGGTAGAGATCTTTCGAAGAGGAAACATCGATAGCCACAATTCGTTGGATCAAGTAAAGTTGCAAGGAAGATAAAGGTGAGTCATATTAACTCTCAAATCTCAGGAGGACTAGGAGTCATCAATCTAGGAGAGATATGAACCATTGGTTCATTTAGTGGGATCAGATATCGGGAGTTGGGAGGACAGAAGTCCTTAGTTTCCAAAGCCGCGACATGCGAAATCATGATTCAATCGCAATCGTAGAATGTGGGAGGATTTCGACCATCGGATCAGAATCAAGACATGCAATAACATGCATGGGAGAGGAGATCAGATCTAGACCATTGGATCTAAGCACCTGGACCAACAGTCGTTGGATCCGGAGGAGGGTGCACGAGAGAAGTTCTGAAATGATCAGAACCATCCATCATCAAAGGACAGGTGGCATCGGATCTAGGGTGTTCATGGAATCGAACATCGGGAGATCAGAAGGGAGCGCAAGAGCAAGTTCGTGAAAGGAGAATTTACAAAATAATCAGGACCTTCCATAAGAAAAGACGCGTGTTGAGCAGGCATAATTTCGTTGACTCACCATTGAAGGAATTCAATGGGCAGATTTTTAAGAACTCGTGAGTCATGAAATCACGACGTGATCTGAGCCGTCAGATCAGGAGGAGTGTGAGCCGTTGATTTGGGAGGCTTCAAAATTTTGACATTTCGGTGGTCGGGGGTGTGAAGAAGTTGTGAATTGGAGGTCACAAGTCACTAAATCACAACATGATCATGACCATTGATATAGGAAGGATTTGAGCCATCAGATCAACAACATCAACATTTCGAGAGTTGGGGTGCAAAGGTGCATTGCATTAGGAATCCCCAATACACGAAATCATGATGCACTCAGAAGAGTTTCCCTAGTTCATGGTGCATGGTCATATGAATGAAGGGTAAGGGAGGAGCTAGGGACCGTTAAGCCCTTTTCGAAATTTTGGTACCTGGGAGTTCAAAGGAAGGAGATTCGGGTGGTGTGAAGTCCCGACACATGAAATAGCGACGCGCCTACTACGTAGGCGTGTGGTCACAACCCTTGGTCGCGTGGAGGAAGGGATTAGTTAGAAAAGAGTTAGTGCCCATTAATTGAAGAGAGTTGGAACGAGCAAATAGAATGTGCGAGTTTGACGGGACCTACGCCAAAGGAAGAAAAAGGGACTTGCAGATTCATTCAAAGGGTTCTAGAAGGAGCCTGAAGAGACATTTCGGCTCAAGATATAAATGATCTAGAGACCGGGAGGTTGCAGAACCCCACGAGGGGAGGGGGGCTGCATCAGGTGGTATCAAAGTGGAATTGTTTTTGTATATTTCAGGTGAAAAGGATTGAAAGGAGATGACCTGATAACATCAGGTGCTATCATAAACATAAGTTTTCATGTAGGAAACAGGTTAAAGGAGGGCATATTACTCATGATCTGTGAGAACATTGTTGCATGGATGCAACATCAAAAATTTAAACAACAGGTGAGCTGTGGGAGAATATGGAGATGCTCGCAAATGTAGATTAATCCATAATATTGTCAGGAGGGAAGGTAGAAGGTGGAAATGGATACTGAAGGCCATGAGCGTGGTCGAAGAGAAGCCCGCGAGCAGGAAACAAATCCAGACATGGATTTGGAACTCATTAAGATAAGAGAAAGGATGGAGCAGCTTGCATTTCAAATACAATAGGATACAAAATCATATTGGGTGTATGAATGACCCATGAAGAAGAGAGTGAAATGGCCAGTAAAGGAATTGTTGGTCAGACGACAACGAAGGATGATGAGAAGGTGGCTGAGGCATGCTGAAAACCTCAGTGAACCAGAGGAGGAACTAATTCACGTCTATGAAACAAAAAATGGGATAAATATCAGTGATGAGGAGGAGAAAGAGAGCTCAGATGAACATCTCATAAACTGCCAGGTGGACAGAAATGGAATTTCAAATTTCCAGGTGGGCAATGGAAAGAGACTAGGTGTAGGTCTCGAATACTGCCAGGGGAGTAGTTTTGAAAGTTTAGATTTCCAAGTGGGAAACGATATGGGATCGGTTGATCTCATAGACTACTTGATGGGTAGCAGAAAATTCCCAAATTTCTAGGTGGGCAAGAAGAAGGAGATCAGATTGTCTGAAAGTCTCAAGAGCTCATAAGTGAGTTCATGTTAGCGAGGAGTGATGATAGGAGAAGATTCATGTCAATTTGCACACCACGTGAATGAATATGATGACAAGTTAAAAAATTTCACCATCCAGGAGGAGGATCAGAAGAAAATTTTGATTATTGGAGGGATCAAGGTATTCCTACCAAACAGCTAGGAAGAGGCCAGTGCACATGATGAAAGTGCAATAGTAGGAGAAGCACAACCATCAATGACTGTCATAGAAGAAGAAGAAATGGAGCATATGTTGATATCTACCCCAGTAGAAGAAGAGAATGCAGTTGAGATGCTCACTCCATAGGAGGAGTTAGAGATGCTGGAGGATTGGTTGAAACATCTAGAGCCAGTAGATGAATGCCATGAGTAGACAATCATGAAGATTTTGGGAGAAGAGAATTTAGAGAAATTTCTCAAAATTTTCAGCCAGGGAGCTCAACAGATGATGACTGCAACACCGAGGTCTGCAGTAGAAGATGAAGAAAAATTCCATCTTGGGGAGCAGCTGGAAAAAGATGGAGTTGAACCAGCACAAGGAGAACTGGAAGCAGAAAAACTGTCATAGGAATAAGCTGAGAAGAAAATCAGTGATAAGTCTGCAAAACTGAATTTTGCAGTAGAATGGAAAGTCAAGACCACAATAGATGGAGAAAATTGCAAGGGGGATTGAGTTGATATACCCATCGACAAGGAAAAAGTGAAGTCGAGGAGACTGCATAAAAAGAACCAACAACTGGAGCAGTTGGATGAGGTGATTGAGAATATAAGAAGGCTCATGTTGAGGTCAACACAATAAGTAATCAGCAAGAGAAGTTGAGCAGAAAGAAGCCTGCAATAGCAACAGGGAAAAAGAAGTAGAAACAACAAAAACGAAGCAGTGGAGCAGATGGACAGCTCCAAAGAACAATTTGGGATCTAGGTGGATTTCAACAGAGCGAGGAATATCATGAGCAAGAGCTCATGAATTTTTTGTAGCAGTGGAGTATCATGCAGGAGCATCGCTTCACGTCAGCAATGTGTCAGCCAGCCAGCACATTCAATGTGCATTCAAGGAGAAGAGGCATCAACCCTTTCATTTTCAAAATTCAAATTGATATTAAATGTTTGTAAGTCTTGGTAGAGCTGAGTTAATGCTTTTGAGCATATAGGAGATGAGGTCTCCTTTAATCGTTGACAGTATGAAAATCTAGATCCAATTTGGACTAGACAGTCATTGAATGAAATTCAATGTAATTGATGAGAGTGGATTGCTTGGAGGGAAGAGATCGAGGAGCCCCCTTTTGTAAAAAGATCTTTTGTATATGTTTTTAGTTAGTTAGGTAGAGGGGAGAGAAGAGGAGAGGAGAGAGCCAAGACTCTATTGCGGTCTAAGATTTGTACACATTGTAATCAGACATTTATGTTAATGAGAAAAGAGTAGTTTTTCCTGCATATTGTTGTTCATGTATTTATGCTTTAGATGTATGATAGATTTCATTTACATTAGAAAGATAGATTTTCCTATCTTTGTTTGAGTTGTTGAATCACTCTGGATTCTTTAGGCTGTGCAAGGAATGCACAATAGAACACTTGAGGTTCTATAGCCAGTGCAAGGAGTGAGCATATGAAATCTGTAGGGTCAGAATAGAATGTGCCAGGAGGGCACACCATAGTGATCACAAACTCAAGGGAGAAGCCTCAAGGTTATTGAGCACCTTGGAGGAAAGACTATGCAAGGAAGGCATAGAGAGACAGACTACTGAAGGTTCTGTAGAGCTCTACCAGGTGGGTATCGAGCGAGTGAAAGGAGTGCACGAGAAGAACTCTATTTCGAGGTTAGAGAGAAGATAGAACTACTGAAGGTTCTGTAAATCTCTATTAGGAGGGCATTGAGAGAGTCCAAGGAGTGCACTATGGAACTCTATTTCTAGTTCTGTGACAACAAAAATGTCTAAGGAAAGACACTTATAGAGTTGTTGAACACTCTGTAGGTTCAACAAGGTGTGATTGAGAAAGAAGTTGCTAGGAGGGAACTTACATCCTCTTAAGGACAGAAAAGGGACAGAGTTCCTGAATACTCTGGAGGAAGACCTGTGAAATTATTTCACCAGGACAACACTTGGAGGAAGTGTTAAGAAACATCCATCAAAAGGCTAGTCGAAGCACAAGGAAAATGCATAGAGAGAATTTGTTTCAAGTTCCAAGCTTAGGAGGTAGAGTGCAGGAGTGTGCCAAGAGGAGCCCAAGAAGTCTTCTGAAGGATGTGCAGAAGGGATGAGTCCCTTGGAGACTGAGCCAGCTGAAATATCAGAAGAGATAACACAAGGAGTGTGCGAGGGTGGACTTATCCCAAGTCCCAAAGTTGAGGAGGAGTATCCTGGAACTACACAGAGAGCACAGGAGAAATTCGAAGACCAAGACCTTCCAACGACTCGAAAAATCTTATAAGTTAGAAGATCAAAGTTCAGGATATTTAGTGCCAAACGATTTGGTTGGGACTCGTTAAGGAGATGAATGGACGGTAGAGAGATTCAGAAGAGGAAAATTTGATAGCTGCAATTCGTTGGATCAAGCAAAGTTGTAAGGAGGATAAAGGTGAGAGTCATATTAACTCTCAAATATCAGGAGGAATAGGAGTAGTCAATCCAGAAGAGATCTGAAACATTGGTTCATTTCGCGAGATTGGATATTGGGAGTTGGGAGGAAAAAAGTACTTAGTTTCCAAAGTCGCGACATGTGAAATCATGATTCGATCGCAACCATAGAACATGGGAGGATCTTTCCCATCTAATCAGAATCCAAATAGGAGAGAACGTGCATAGGGGAGGAGATCAGATTTGGACCATTGGATCTGAGCATGTCAACCAACAGTCGTTGGATCCGGAGGAAGGTGCACGAGAGAAGTTTTGAAATGATCAGAACCATCCAATGTCAAAGGACAGGTTGTAGTAGATCTAGTGTGTTCATGGAATCGAACATCGAGAGATCAGAAGGGAGCACAGGAGCAAGTTCGTGAAAGGAGAATTCACGAAACAATCAGGTCCATCCATCAGAAAAGACGTGTGGTGAGCAGGAAACATTTCGCTGACCCGCTGCTGAAGGAAGTCAACGGGTAGAGTTTTAAGAACTCGTGAGTCATGAAATCACGACGTGATTTGAGCCATCAGATCAGAAGGAGTGTGAGCCGTTCATTTGGTAGGCTCTGAAATTTTGGCATTTTGGCAATCGGGGGTGTGAATAAGTTGTGACTTGGAGGTCACAAGTCACTAAATCTTGACATGATCGTGACCGTTGATTCAGGAAGGATTTGAGCCATCAAATCAACAACATCGACATTTCGGGAGTTGGGGTGCAGAGATGCATTGCATCGAGAATCGCCAATACACTAAATCCTGAAACGATCAGAAGAGTTGGCCCCAGGTCATGGTGCGTGGTCGTATGAACAAAGGCTAAGGGAGGAGCTAGGGATCGTTAATCCCTTGTCAAAATTTCGGGACCCGAGAGTTCGAAGTAAGGAGAGTCGGGTTGCGTGAAGTCTCGACACATGAAATCATGACGTGCCTGTTGAGTAGGCGTGCAGTCACAAACCGTGGTCACGTGGAGGAAGGGACTAGTTAGAAAAGAGCTAGCTCTTGTGAGTTGAAGAGCGATGGAACGGGAAGAAAGAAGGTGCGGGTTTCATTGGACCTACGCCAAAGGAAGAAAAAGGGACTTATGGATTCTTTCAAAGGGTTCCAATAGATGCCCGAAGAGCCATTTCGGCTCAAGATAGAGATGATCCAGAGACTGAGAGGTCACAAAACCCCGCGAGGGGAGGGGGGTTGCATCATCAACAAGAATTTTACGCATTTGAATCCTCTCTATTAAATTCCTCATTAATCAGTCCTCTAGAATTTAATAAGTAGTATATCCTTTATTTATCTTCTTCATAAATGTCTATCTGAGGAGTTCATGTCCAATAGGGAGATGACTATTGAGAGAATGTCATATAATACGTGATAAATAATCTATCAGAACCTCCCCTGAATTACAATCATGAGTAGAAATTAGACTCTTTAGTCCATACAATCAAAAAATTGTGTCATTAAATTTTTTTACAGACCAAAAAAGTTATAGAAAATTCCAACCCCATGAAATACTTACTCAATCGATGACTTATCAATGGAAAGAATGTCTGGTGGATCATAATTCTCCAAGAATTTGATCTAGATTTTAGTAATCCTAAGAGTAATAAGGTGCTCATACTTACTTATTTCCTCACTAATTTGTCATCAAACATCAAGAACCACTAGTGAATGACAACTTCTACGATGAACACTTTTTCATAATATCATACAATGACCCATGGTACAAATATATCCTCACCTATTTATGCATCATAATGTTTCTCCACATCTCTCTTGGGATGATCACTAGTGTATATTTCACCAAGCCCCCCAGTATCTCCTCATTGGAGACATTCTATATATTTAGTGAATCGATACAATCTTTCATCAATGTGTCACACTCGATGAGGATAAGGGGTCTCGAGTGATTCCCACTTCTCAAAAAATGGTCTACATTAGTTATGTTCGGCTTACCCTCTTCCATAATTTCATTTAGGAATTCAAATGAAGTATGAAGTTCCGGTTACTCACTCACAAAAATCAAGCTCCACCAAATCCTTTAAACACTATCATTACTGTCGGTCCCTTCTATAGGTGGGGCATCAACTTTATGATGTGAAATCCCCCATCCAACAATGGTCACAAGTACATCAATGTGGCCATCTTACCAAATGGGTTGAGGCCATGATAACATTAAACAAAATAGTGGATATTGGCACCTGGTTCTTCTTCAATCACGTCATCACTCATTTTAGGGTCCCCCAATAGATAATTTTGAATCATGGAAAACATTTATAGAATGAAGTGTTCGAAGAGTTGTCTTCCCTTCTTAGATTTACCCATGAGTTTGCTTCCCCATACCATCTGCAATAAAACGACCTAGTTGAGGTTGTCAACAAATTCCGCAAAACCATGCTATAAAGGACAATCAATAAGCACAAAACCAATTGATACCGCTTTTCTCTACACTTTGACCTACCAAACCACAGTCAAAATTTCCATAGGATTTACCCCCTTCCACCTTATCATTGGCCTGGAAAACATTTTACCAATTGAGTGAAAGATACCGACCATATGGATAACATACAAGCTATTGATGGATACTACCCCATAAAACAATGCCTTTTCTCCTTAGAGATCATAGATGAAGATCAACTATTTTCATTACAAAGTAATGAAGCAACCAAGAATATATCTAAGGCCACATTTGATCACCAAGTATGCCTGTCTTCATTCAGTGAGGGTGACCTTATTCTAGACTATGATATCTCCCATGATGCTCTAGGTCTAGGGATGTTAGAAACACTTTAGGGAGGCCTCTTTATTTTTAATAACTACCTCACTCGAGGAGCATACATCCTTTCTTACCCTAAGGGTGGCCTCTTTAAGGACACCATAAACTGGTTGTACTTCAAGAAATTTTATGTAATTCCCCCAACCACCAACGGGCTGGGAAACGTCACGAAGTAAACATATTCCTGCTCTGATACCAATTTGTAACATTCATGGCCACCCAGGCCAGGCCATGCTACTCCAGATAATGCTCGTGCTCGAACACACACACACACACACACACACACACACACATATATTTAGTGCAATTTTTAACGAGACATAAACATTTTGTTCATACATATATTAATGCGGAAGAAAAAATAACACATACAAATTTACAGATGATTTACATTCTTCTATCACACAACATAATGTAGAAATAAAAGTAAAACCATGCATATAGTATTCATAGGCAAAACCAAAAAATATAACACCATATACAGGCAATACTCATCATTATAACATGTACAAATACACAATATGTAAATGAAAAAAGGATTGGTACTTATATTTTAATTGAAGTACACCAACTGCGTGCAGATCTTTCACAAACCTCCCATCCCTAGACCATGCTTCTCCCCCGAGTTGGGACTAAACTCCACCGGGAAAGGGATTCCTAGGCTAGGCAAGGACACAAGGAAGTTGCACAGTACAATAGGAAGGATTTCCTCCAAGGAGGGACTTACGCCCATACCTCACATAATCTCATTCCCCACATGCCTCTCCCATCTCATGAATGTACACCTTCACTGTCAAATAGTCCATCGGTTGCTACACGTCCCTTTTCTTGGGCTTCAACAACAAGTCAGATCAGGAATTATGAGAGCTTTGTAGCTGCTACTCAACTCCCTCCAAGAGAACTCACTTCCTCAGCACACTCTCTCACATGGAGAGAGTTGCTCAGAGTCCTGGCAACCTACTTCTTCTATCCATGAGCCTAACAACCCACTTCTTCACTCCCTCTCCTCAACACACGGGCATGGTGATGGCAGCAACAAAAACTAGGTGTGGAGAAGGGTACTGACAGGACAAAACACATGCAATCCGTAGGGTATAGGTGTCGCAAGGGTATCAAATCAGGTTTGTTGCAGAGGTTTAGGTTCTTAGAATTCAACAATGGTGGACTGGCTCACTAACTTCTGGTTCAGTTCATCCATGAGTCGGGGTAATGGATGGACAACATGGTCCAAAATCGTGAGATTGGACAACAGGGTGAGAATTGTTTGAATTATCATCATGGTGAGAATGGTGAGAATGTCGCCCCATAAATCTACATGTGTTTTGGATGACACTTGTCTCTCCAGGAGCATGTTCTCCCCCCTGGGAACTCGTTCCCCTCCCTAAAGGAACTTAAGATAAATTAATATCCTCTTTACAACTTTTTAGAATAATAATATATTATTCTACTAGGCTCTTAAGCTTAGTCTCTTAGGTTCTACTCTTAGCCTCCTCCCTTTCCCAACCTAGTGGATTTCAATCCCCCATACTCTTTCTACATGGCTCATCTATATGCAACAATGTTGTTATATTAAATATATGAATGTTTACATGTAAAAAACATGCTCCTGGCCTTTAAGACCTAGGCTCCCAACCTAATCAACACATAAGCGTACCAGCTTATAAATACTCGGCTAACCAACCTAAAAAACATGTTACATTCGTAATTACAACTGAGGTTCATCCTTGGGGTATTACAATCCCCTCCTCTTATTTTTTCATCATCCTAAGTGCAACTTAATTACACAACATCAACAAGATTTCCAAAATCTTCTAAAATATGTGGGTATTCTGCCTTCATAGAATCTTCATGCTCCCATGTTACGTCCTCGAGACTGTACCAGGTCCACTGAACCTTTTCAAGCCCTATCTCTCAGCTCTAGATTTTGTTTCTCTTCTGATCTAGTATGCACACCAGATGCACTTGTAAGGTGCCTTCTTTCTCCACCTGAATCACATTCCAGTCAATCACACGATTAGCATCAGATATGTATTTCTTGAGCAATGAGACATGAAATACATTATGAATAGTCATGCATGCATAAAATGCAAGCATATAGGCTACTGGTCCAATCCTTTATAGAATTTCAAATGGCCCACAATATATGGTTGCCAACTTGGAACAGTTTCCCAACTTCAAGGAACTTTTGTTGGCTTTCACCTTTCAGAAAACATGATCACCCACATTAAATTCCTTGTGTGTTTTTCCTTTTTCATAATATATTTTCTTCCTGTCTTGGGAAAACTTCAAAATCTATTTAATCTTCATCATGTTCTCTTCCATTTTCTTAATCAACTTTATCCCAACCACTGCTCTATTAGCTGGGTTGTCCCAACTTACTTGGGTGTTTCAATTTCTTCCATAAAGTGCCTCAAATGGGCTCATCTTCAGTGATGCTTGGTGCCCATTGTTGTAAGAAAAACCCACCAAGTGTAGGTAGTATTCCCATATGAATGGTTTTTCCATCACATACATTATTAACATATCTTATATCACTTGATTTAGTCTTTATGTTTGTCCATCAGACTCAGTATGATAAGTTGTGTTGAAGTTCAGGTTCGTTTTGAACCCTTTGAATAATCCTCTCCAAAACATTGATGCAAATTTTGGGTCTCTCTAAGACACAATTGTCTTGGGTATTCCATGAAAGTGTGCTACTTCCATCATATAAATATCAACAACATTATATGCCTTGTGAGTAGTCTCCAAGGGAATAAAATGGGAAACCTTCGTAAGCTTATCCACCACCACCATGATGGAATCATGTTGCTTGTTTGATCTAGGTAATCCTATGATGAAATCCATTGTCACCACTTCCCACTTCCACTCAGGAATGGGTAATGATGGTAGCAACCCATCTCATGTCTATGCTCATATTTGACCCTTTGAAATTCCATACATCTGGTGATGTATTCTGCAATTTATTTCCGCATGCCTAGCCAGTAGTAATGTCTCTTGACTGTTGAAACTTTTTTCTAATATCTTGGGTGTCCCACCTAAGGTAAACTATGCATCTCTTTTAAAATCACACTCCTTAATTCTGGATAATTGGGTACATAAACTCCGTTTTTGTACAAGATAATTCCATCAATTCCCAATTCACAATCTTCAACTTTCTACTCCATTTTACCTTGTTGCAATTTAGTTACCAATTCCATGTACTACAAATCAACTTTTGTAGCCTTATAAATTATTCCTTTAAGATCTGTCTGATGCATGCTAATGGTTGTAGCATGCAGTTCATGCACTCTCATGTTGAGTGCATCAACCACTTTGTCCTCCTTTCCTTTGATGTGCTTGATATCAAATTCATATTCACAGAGGAATTCCAACCATCTACTCTGCCTAGCATCCAAGGTAGGCTGGTAAAAAAAATATTGCATACCATTATAATCTATTCTCAACTCAAACCTTCTTCCCATAATGTAGTGTCTCCATTTATTTAAAGCATGCACTATGGATTCCAACTACAATTCATGAGTGGGATAGAGACTTTCATGATCTTTCAATTTCCTAGATTCAAAACATATCAAAAACCCATTCCAGTTGAGGACTCCACCTAGTCCTTCTTTGCATGCATCTGTGCAAACCATGAATTCTTCATTCAGATCTCCAATATTCAGAATTGTATCACTGGTTAACAGTTGCTTCAATTGTTGGAAGTTCATTTCACATTATGTTGTCCATTGAAACTTCTTCCCCTTCCTTTGCAAGGAAGTGATGGGATGAGCTATTCTCGAAAACCCTGTAATGAACCTTCTATAGTAGCCAGCTAGACCCATGAAGGATTTGACTTCTGTCACACTCTTAGGTTTTTTCCACCCTTTAATGGCGTCAATATTTTCAAGGTCCACTCTTATCCCTTCTTTATATATGATATGGCCCAAATAGTGAATTTTGTTTTGATAAAATGAGCACTTCCTCAATTTGGCATACAACTTATTCTCTCTTAGCACTTGCAACACCATCCTCAAATGACGCTCATGTTATTCTTCCATATTGGAATATAAAATAATGTCATCCAAAAAGACAATGACAAACTTGTATAAATATTCTGAGAAAATGCCATTCATTAAGCACATGAAAACAACTGGTGCATTTGATAACCCAAATGGCACCATTGTGAACTCATAATGACCATACCTTGTCTTGAAGGAAGTCTTGTTGATATATTCCTCTTTAATCCTTACCGTATGGTATCCCGTCCTAAGATCTATATTTTAAAATATCCTTGGATTCTTGAACTGATGGAAGATATCATCAATCCTTGGTAGAGGATACTTGTTCTTTATAGTTACTTTATTTAACTACCTGAAGTAAATGCACAATCTCAGGGTCCCATATTTCTTCTTTGCAAATAACATTAGGGCACCCAAAGGTGACACACTTGGGTGTATGTACCCCTTCTTTAAAAGTTCTTCAAGTTGCATTTGCAGTTATTTCATTTATGGTGTACTCATTCTATAAGGAGTCTTTGATACTGGAGCTGCTCCAAGCATTAAATTTATAGAGAAATTGATATCTCTCTTTGGGGGTAGTCCTGGTACCTCCTTGACCACATCTTCAGAATATTCTAGGACTGCATGATCCTCCAGATTTGGCACCTTATCCTTAGATTCTTCCCCCATATGCACTGCAAATATTTGGTAGCCTTTCATTAACACTTCTTTAGTTTCATTGTTGAGATATCTCGGACAGTAACTTCCTTGGGAATTCCTTGGAATACACTCTGATTTCCTTCCTCATCCAAGCAAGTGAATGGCTTGGTATGACAATATAATATGGAATGGTGTTGGTCCAACCAATCCATACCAATTAGGAAATCATATGATCTCAAAGGAAATATGTTCAAATATTCCTTGGTACTCACTCCATTCATGCCCAGTGGACATCATTTAACCAACTCAACAACCTTTCTCTTGGCTCCTATAGCTAGGTCCACCAACCAAGATTTCCCATTCTTGCTTCTTGGTAATTGAAATTTTTCCACTACCTTAGGATATATATAGCTATGACTAGCACCTGAATCAATTAAAATAGTAAGGGAATGGTTTTTGATCATACCTTAAACTTCAATCATGTGTGATTGAAACTCAACTTGCTTGTTGTCGAGTGTTGCATAGATCCTAGGTACTCTTCTGCCAAGGTCCTCCACTGTTTCTTCTTTTTGAACATGGTGAGCAACTCTCACCCTATCCTTTATGTGAGAGAAATTTCTATACTTATGATCACTATTACAACCCCAACATTGCATAGGTGTCTTCCTTGGACTTTGCCCACCTACTTCAGCCATCCTAGGCTCCCTCAAAACTGGTTGTCCTTGGGGAATATTTCTGAAAAATGGTGGCTTGTTTCCCTTTATCGTCTACTCCTTCTTAAACTTCCTCTCATCTTCCCAAGCTCTTTGGAAAGTAGGATTTCCTTTATGTTGATCATATAAGAATTTTTCTCTAGTTATAGCTTTTTCCATAGTTTTAGGATCATCACACTGGATTTTGTCACTGATAAAAGGTGGAATCCCACTCAGATATATTTGGATATTGATTGTCTCATCCTTAATGAAAGGGACATACTTCAATAGATCTATAAATATCCTTTCATATTCATCTATAGTCATGATGCCCAATTTAAGTTCAAAGAACTCTTTCATCTTTTTGTCATAGTATCTCTTGGTTAAGTACTTATTTTAAAAATGTTTCTTGAATTCCTTCCATGTGACATCCTTCTCTTTTATGTGTTACACTTGCACAAGTTGATCCCATGACAAGGATTCATTTTATTTCATCTCATAGACTATGATTCTTCCTTTTTCATAAGAGGAATAATTATGCAATTAGAAATATTTTCTCATGCCAATTAGCCATGTCTTAGCCTCTTCATATTTCTCATTCTCTCGATCAAAAGTAGGAGGTTTGATCTTATTCATTTCTGCTTTAAACTTATCCACTCCAAACCTCCTATGTTTCCTGATAGGGGATGGACTTGAGATACTTTGTTCTCTCCTATGGGAATGCTTTTGGGAGTGTTTGTGATGACTGTTATCACTACTTGATCTTCTTTCCTCATCGAGTAACTTGTGGATCCCTGATTGGATGGATTCACTTTCCTTGTCCAACTTCTTTTCAATTCTTTCCAGGATCTCCATTAGCTTCATATTGAAGTCTTCCATTTTCTCCTTGGCTCTCTTAATCCTTTTGTTATCTGCCTGGTGAATTTGGACATCTTTTTGCAATTTTTTTATGATTTTTGTCATGCTCACATAATTATCTATTTCTTCCCTATGCCCATTGGAGTTTGTCCCTTCAAATCCAAAATGGAAATCCATTCCTCTAACATCATCCTACAGACTGTAAGTGTCCTATGTCTCCTCCATTTATTTTCACTAGTAACAATTTGGCTTGGTTATGACAATTGCTATCTCTGGAAAATGTGTAGTCAGGCAAATTTTTTCAGGCTATTAGACTTAATAATTCTCCAGGATAACTTAAACAATCCGATTCAACAAAAGAATATCAAACTCCATTTTTCTGTGAGTCTTTAGTTGATAAAGAATCCCTACAGTTCTATCTCTGAGCCATGTTTTATTCTACAATTTACTTTCGGCGCTAGCCCCTTTTTCCTTCATCCCTTAATTCACATGTGACTATGGATGTGACCACGTGCTAATAGTTTGGCACTTATCTAGAGCCTTGACACTTAGGGGCTCTAGATATTTGGAGGTTTACCTTTCCTCACCTCACAAACATTATAGAACCTTGAACGATGATTTCATGGAGGACGGTGGATCTACGGTCGACAATCTCTGTTAAGATCTATGGTGGATAGGAGCTTCAGAACTTTAGGCTTTGGCATTTTCCAAATAACATCATAACAAATCACCCGGAGTGTTGAATTGGCGAACTCGCTAAGTGGGGTGGCTCAATGGTTCACGACTTCCCAACATCCTACAGTTGACATTAACTATGAAACTCTGGGTTTCGGGAGCTCCGGACTGTCCATACTCTCAATCCTTCTAGAGTGCTAAGTATTTGGACTGTTGCATCTATTTCCAAGTTCCATTTCCTGATCAATGGTCGAAATTAACTCTAGCCCTCTAGGCTTCAGGCTTCAAGGTTTCGGGACTTCGAATATTCGGGGTTCCAAGACTTCAGAGTATTTCTTCCTCCCTCTCAATCATGTACCATTTATTATGGAGTGTCAAGTCCTGAGACCTTGGGATCTGACGCTAAGCATTCCCTATTACCAACGGTTGAGATAAACGCCAACCTTTGAGCCTTCGAGAGTTCTTTAGTCAATGTTAACTGTAACACCTTTCCTCCGGAGTACCAAGTTTCTAGACATCACGATCTGGTGCCACATGTCTACTGAGGTCCAGTTATGGTGGGCCCAGTCTAGTTAAATTATTTGCCCATATTTTAAATACTTTATGTATCCATCAAGGGCCCACTACCCATGCTCGAGAGGAGTTCCATGTGGAGAAATACTAGAAGTGGGCATGTGGACCAATATGACGGGAGACACGTTTCACATTCTTACTATCATTTCTACCTTCCAAAGGTTCTTAACACACTGACACATGCCACACATCTCGTGTTTCCACATCATCACTAGTGGCATCCGCAAGTCACGTCACTTCGGGACTTCGGGCTTCGGAATATTTACACTTGCACACTCCAATTCTTCTAAACGTTGAACTACTGAACAAGATAATCTTATGACACATCCCTTTTTATGAACGGTCTAGATTAACTCCATACTTCGAGACATTGGGAGTTTTCACTATAGTACAGTCCAACTCTCCCAAAGTGTCGAACTTCTGAACTCATTTGAGATCTATGTCTCACAATCACTTACGCACATATGTGATGGTTGGGATATGTTCCTCACCATTGTGCCTTACTTAATTCTCTTGAATCGATCTAATGGCTCTGATTTGTATTGAAAACAAAATACAAATATACCCTTTTTCAGTGGTATCTAGGAGAAGTGGATAGTGGGACTATGAAGATAAAAAAGGGACTTTATTCAAGAAAAACGATCGTCAAAAGTGTTAAATGTATAGGTAAAAATGGTATTATTTCATGGTCCCATCACATACCTACATAGAGACCCAACCAAGGGACCCCTTTCCCCAGTCGCTCTCACTACTCTTTCCTCTCAAGACTAAGGTGTGTGATCATTCTACTAGGGAACATGTCTCTTTTCTTGTACACTCAACCCAATTGTTTTAACATTATTTCATTCATTCATATTTGTACAAAGCACATTTATTTACGAAAATAAAGTATACTCATCCCATCGGACCCGATGGAGTCATTTCACTCAGCGATAGTCCTAATCACCCTTGGTCGAAGCCTTCACACTAAGTAACTATACTTCCATAATCCTAGTTGTTTGTAACACCTCATGGATCTCAGTACCCTTCATTGTGATCCCTAAAATTACCACCCTCAACTACCTATCCATTTGAATTCACTAATCCCCAATATCAATTTGAAAAATACTCACTATATTTGATCATTTCCATAACATCATATCATCTTATGTCAAATCAGTTTTGAATACTACCAATGGCCACCATCAATCATGCTCCACCCAAGAAAAGTCTTGTTCATCATCCTCACTGACCCCTTTTCCACCTCATACAAATTATATATCCCCTATTTACAAATCATTATCTGTTCTATCTTCTCATGATTCCAAGGGACACTTGTTCCTTTGTGTTCACACTATCATTCTTATCGATACCAACTTTAGTTTTCTAGGAATGTCAAGGTATCTTGTACCTAATTTTAATTGAAAGTGATAGACCCTGGCTAGGAAAAATAGATTATTCATCATTCTCTAATCTCATTGACCCTCCTTCTTTTTGACATAAACTCATATACACATCATGACGAGTCCTAGGTTTGTTTTTCAAATTCTTGATTCAACTTATTGCAATGGATGGTCAATTCCATAGCAAGACAAAGAAATATGACATTGATAAGGATAATTTTTATGTTTGTGCACTTTTAACTCTTTTGGTCTTTAGTCAAATCTCAATATCTCCATTGGATTTCGAGGTTCTGTAAGGAAAAAAAGGTTCGAAACTCATGGTAGTCAAGAGGAGACACCCAGGTCACTACCAATCCATCCATCAAATTGGTGTATGAGACCCCCTCCCAACAATTTGACTAGTAAAGTTTGGAAAGGTATACATACCCTACCCCCTTTTGATATGAACATGTGACCTCTTAGGAGGAAACACATGTTCTTAACCATTAGGCCCACTCAAGCTCTATATTTATAATGACAACTTAAATAATATGTTAGTTCTATAAGGTATGTTTTTTTTTTTTTTGTAAATAAAAAAGAGGATCCTTGTATTTTATCATCATGAGTGTAAATCTGTAAGTCATTTGGTAGCCACCTATTCCACCACATAAGGGAAACCAGAAAAGGTGGCTCCAAGAGGTGATATGTCTATCATGGCAGAGATTCAGTTTACAAAAAGTTGAGCAAAAAATGAAAATGTTAACATGAACTTTGTTCCCACTATCTAGCCTAGGGCAGGCTTCATTTAGAGCCTCCATTACTAAGAAGGTTACATAACTGTAAAAAGAAGTGAAAAAAGCATCACTATGTCTACTGAAAATTGTAATTGAAAAGAACCATAGTGAGGGGTGGGCAAATGCCAAGCCTTTGGGGAACCTGGATGTCCATGGGTGGTGTAGACCGGGATGAACTTCTTCTTGCAGGTGGGGTAGTGTGAATGTGTTGGGGCATCTGAGACTGACTCGAATAGCAGATCCAGTCGTTGGTGGATTATCCTTTGTCTGTGCACCTACTCGTCCTGTCGCTGCTAGATGTCAAAGAGGAGCTCAAAATGTGTTCTATAAGGTATGTTACTATAACGTTGTAAGAAACTAATTCTATAAAATATATAATCACAATTTATATTAATTCTATGCAATAAGTAACTAAAATGACAACTTTTAAATTATACCATTAAAATATATTATATTATGGAATGGCTTTGAAATTTGGAAATTGTTCATTTGAACATTTATATTATAAATTACTAGTTTAAATTATTATTTTTTATATTTAAAAATATATTTTTTAATTTATTTGTTATTTTATATCCAAAAATATTAATAACATGAAATAAATTATAAAAATTATAAAATAAAAATTATATTGGCTAATTGTACTTAGAAAAACCAAGTATATTTTACAACCCAATATTGAAGAGAATGTAACTTAGTTTTCTTCCATTTGACATTAACACATGTCTAGAGCATATGAATACCTAATATGATATATCATACAAAATAAAAAATATAATAATAATAAATATAGTTGTTATTAGCAATAACCACATTAAATTATAGATTTGATGTTTATACTAGAATATTGAAAATGCTTATATAGGCATATTGAAGATATTTTATCCCTACATATAAAATATTCTATTTTCTTCATAAAATTGAAGTCATGGAAAATAATTTTTTTATCACAAGATTGTTCAAAATCAATTAGGTGAGGAAATTGCACTTCACATCCAACATCACATGTATTTATTTCACTCACACAAATTTAATGACCTCAATGAATAGATGTCTTAGTTATCTAAGATGAAAAGTTCAAACTTATGTTATCTAAAATTGGAAAAAATTTATATTATTGGAGTTCCACTATTAAAACTCAAAACTTAGGTATAACTTAATAATGAAAGAATCACACTCTCTTAAAAATTCAACAATAACACTTTCAATTGATTAACTAATAACATGTGTTATAAAAGTAATTTATATATTATAGAAGAATAATAAATAATTTACTTTAACATTTTATCAAATTAAAAAAATGAAAATATACAATATGGTGTTTAAATTTATTTGATACTTCAATTAAAAAACAAATTTAAATTAACATTTGATATTTTGAAATATATTAAAAAATAATCACCTTACACAAATCTACTCAAGAAATAAGGAAAAAAAAAATAATAGAAGAAATTTAAAAATATTAATGTTCCCGAAAGAAATAAATCTGAAATTTTGGAAATAATCCAAAAGTTTATTTTCATAGATAATATGTCTCCGAGTATCATAGTCCAACATTCCTTCTATATTAAAGTTTTTGGCTTGTTTCATGGAAACCAAGTCATTGTAAAAAATGCAAGCTACTTTCTTTTATAACACTTAGATTCTGTAGCTCCATTATTGTTTAAGTATTATAGCAATTTCTCAAGCTTGTTTTACAAGATATAATTTTTTCTTCTAAATCTTATCGTTTTCGACATAATTTTTGTTTCTCAAGTTCATTAAACATCAAGAGTGCTACAGAGTCCTTTGGCATCATTTTTTTTTTTCTCTCTCTGCTGCTGCTGCTGCTGTAACTACGAATTTACAAGCCACACCACAATAAATAGATAATTAATCAAAAAAATTGATCTTAAGAAAAAAATAATCAAATGATGCACACTCTATCAACCATCAAAAATTCACTGTGGTAAAGTCTACTGAGGTATACATACCCTACCCCCCTCTGGATTTGAACTTGTGACCTGTAAATAGGAAACACATTTCTTAACCATTAGGCCCACTCTTAAGAGGTTGACTATTTTTTATAATGACTTTGTTGATTATGTTTGACTATAGTTGAATTAGGGTGATTATGGTTGTAATTACCCATGGTTGAATATAGTTGACCAGTTGACCATGTTTGATGATGGTTTCTTATGGTTGACCATGATTTAGTATGGTTGGATATGGTTGAACATGGTTAATCATATTTCACTATGGTTAACCATGGTTGACTATGGTTGACCATTGTTTATTATTGGTGGACATTTTTAACCATGGGTTACCAAGATTAACCATGCTTGACTATGTTTGACAATGGTTTAATGTGGTTGACCATTTTTTATTATGGTTGGCTATGTTTGACCATGTTTAACAATAGTTCACTATGATTGAATGTGTTTGAGCATGGTTGAACATGTTTTTGAATGGTTGACTATTGTTCACCATGTTTGACTATGGTAAATGATGGTTGGACCTATAGTTGATTATGTTTGACTATCGTTGACCACATTTGACTATCATTGACTATAATCAATCATGTTTTAGCATAACTGACTATGGTTGAAGAAGGGTGATTCTGGTTGACTATTGTGGACCATGTTTCACTATGGTCAATAATGGTTAACTATGGTTGACTTTAGTAGTGCAATTATTATTATAATTGACTTTAGTTGATCATTCTTGACTAAGCATGTTTAAATATGGCTAATTATAGTTGACCATGGTCGACTGTGATTTAGCCTATTTGAAAGCCATCCTTAATGTTGATTATCAACTTTCATTTACTAAGTTTGACTATAGTTGAATTTGGTCAAACTATGGTTTCCTTTGGTTGAGCTGGGTTGACTATAATTGACATGTTTTATTATAGTTGAGTGTGGTTTACCATTTTTTACTATGGTTGAGTTTAGTTGATTATTGTTGACCTTGATTAGCCATGATTGATTATGGTTGACTTTTCTTATAGTTTATCATGTTTGACCATGGTTGACTATTTTTACTATGGTTGACTATAGTCAAACATGGGTAACTATGTTTGACTATGATTGAACATGGTTGACCATGGTTGACTATGGTTGGAATGGTTAATCTTGTTTGACTATGATTAACAATGATTGACTATGGTTAACCACATTTAACAATGGTTTAATACGTTTGACCATGTTTAACTATGGTTAATAATGGTTGGCTATGTTAGACCATGTTTAATAATGGTTGACTATGGTAGACCATATTTAACCATGGTTGATTATGTTTGATAATGGTTGACTATGGTTCACAATGTTTGACTATGGTTAATGATGGTTTGACCATGGTTGATTATGTTTGATCATTGTTAACCATGGCTAGCTATGTTTGACTATAGTTGACTATGATTGACCATGTTTGACTATGGTTTAATGTAGTCCAATATCGTTGAATTGTTACATTCTTTAGTGGTTATAATTCATTGCAAATTTCATGAAGGGTTGGCCATGAATTCATGAAGGTTTGACAATGGTTAATTATGGTTTTCCATGTTCTACTATGGTTAGCCATATTTGACTGTAATGATCCCAAGCCAAATTCTTTCTTGGAATCACTAACTACTACTAATTTATTGAGTTATTAAGTGCATACAAGATTCATCAACACATGGAGATGACAATATATTCAAGATGTAGAAGCACAAGCAAAGATTTGACCTTTTTATCATGAGCAATGTAAGATCAATACAATAGATGGCCGATCTGGCATAAACCTCAGATGGTCGTACAAGCAATAGATATGAGCTGCTACAAAATGATCCCGCTAATATAAAATAATGCCTCCAAAAGATGAATAAGAAATGAAGATCAATACAAGAAGATCTGAATGCCAAACTCTCCAGCTGAAGAATGCCACGCTCCAATAGAAGGTTGAAACCCTCAATAACTCGGCCCTCCTACCAAAAGTGTCCAATCACCCTAAGAAATAGGCCAATTGATAGATCGGGTGATGGTAAGAATAACCCAGGTGCCTGAATCTCCAAGATCCCTCTCAATCTCCGTAGATCTGAATTTCCCACTGAATGGGGTGCCCCACTAGATGACTGAAACCCTAGCTGGTTCGGCCCTGATGAAGGGGGTCTCCAAATGCTCTGAAACTCTCCAATAATATAGATCGGCCAATGGTAAGAGTAACCTAGGTGCCTAAATCTCCAAGATCCCTCTCAATCTCCATAGATCTGAATTTACCACTGAATGGGGTGCCCCACTGGATCACTGAAACCTTAGCTAGTTCGGCCCTGATTAAGGAGGCCTCCAAATGCTCTGAAACTCTCCAAGAATATAGATCGGGCTATGAGAATCCCATGGGAGAAGTTTCAAACTCAGATCTCAAGCAGATCTCCCTAGATCTGAGTTTCACTGAATTACAGGATGTCCCCTATGCCTCCAAGACGTCCCAATCCGCAGACAAATGTAGAATGATGATAACCCTCCAGAAAAGCACTCAAACTGATGGTCGTGCCCCTTCTGAAGCACTAGATGGAGATGGGCTGAGACTAGAATGGTGTGGAGGAGTCTTTCATCCCCGAGACCAAGCTGCGGAATAAGGTGAGTGGATATTTCACCACTGAGTTGCTCACAAGGGTCTGTTGAGTTAGGTTAACTCCCAGGGTTTATCTTCTATTCTTCTGTTGAGTTATATTTTACTCCTTTCCTTTTCCTTTCTTAAGTCAACTTCAAAATATAAATTTTAACTTCTTGACTTTTTTCCCCCTTCAGTGGGAGACTATGACCTAGTGGGGGTGCCCAGGCCACTGAGTCTCCTCATTACCTCTCTAAGAGGTGGGGGACATTACAGTCTCCCCTACTTGAAATTTCTTGTCCCCAAGCAATTCCAAACTTGCTTCTCTAACCACGTGCTCCTGCTCCCAAGTGGCATCCTCGATGGGTAAATCCTTCCACCTGATCAGATACTCCTTGATGCTTTAGTTTCAGAGCCTCTTCTCTCGGACTTCTAACACCTCCTCTAGAATCAAAACAAGTTGTCCCTCCTCATCTAGGGGAGGTAATGCCTCAATAGGCCTGACATGTTGATTGAGGGATTTCTTAAGGCATGAGACATGGAAGATGTTGTGAATTTTGCTACCCTGTGGAAGCCCCAGCTCATAAGCTACTACCCCTATCCTCCTGTGGACTCTGTAAGGTCCAAAGAAACGTGGTTGCATTTTTTCTACTCCGCTTCTTTTAATGGAGGCCTGCCTGTCTAGTTGCAACCTCAAATAGACTAAATCACCAACCTCAAAGGTACAATCAACTCTGTGCTTGTCTGCTTGGACCTTTTGT
>JZKD02S1886104.1:281307-291713 GCA_000966675.3 Picea glauca | reverse complement strand
ATCTTATGTCTGGGCCACCACCAAATATCGCTGCGAATCCATCGTAGGTACTCACTGATCTCCACGATGAAAAGCAACCTCAACAAAAACAAGATTCATCATCCATTACTTTCTGTGTCTGCTAGAGCTGGGAAAGATTCACCAGGAGGCTGCCAAATATTTACAGGGACTATCATGTACACACCTTTGGCTCTGCCAACATGGGTAGGACATAATACTTTTGTCCACTCCTGTAGAACCATTCCTGTAGAAAGTTTGAGCTATTCAGACGACGTGGAGATAAAATTTCACCTGTTATCTGTGACAACAATAACCATATGGGATCAAGGTTCCGTGTGGCGGGGAGAATCAAATCTGTCTGTTATAATCAACCTAATAATTCATTTTTAATAGTGCATGTGTTGTATGATCCAGAAAGACGGCTAAAGGAAAACGCAGACATAATAATCCTCGAAATACAAAAACCTTCAAAACAACCAAAACATTGGTTTTTATACTACGCTGATAAATAAATTCTGTTTTAAATGTGTCTATACCAAGGTGATAAATCCAGTTTCAAATGTAATTATGGAGAAAACCAAAAAAAATTCAGAACAAAATCAAGTTTGTATTTTGTCATTAGTGCACAGCAAGATCAGAGTAGTTTTCGTACCTCTCACCAAGAGTTTAATTAGAACAGAAAACCTCTAGACTTGACTTTAATTAGACCAGCAGAAGAGAATGCTCGCTCTTCTCATTTCATCCTCATAGGAATGAATTTCCAAAGCCTACAATTACATCAAAGTGCTGGGAATGTGCAACATAAATAATAGCGGCACCATGAATATACACTGTTGTAAGAGAGAAACGTGTCAAATTTCGAATAATATCGCTCTCTGTACATCTGATAAGGTATTCTAAATTTAATATATGCTTCTGGCTTTCTTTCCACACGTCAAATTCAGATGGAATGGAAACTATCCTGATTCCAGTTTCCAAATGGCAGAATTGTGTCATTCTAAATTTAATATATGCTTCTGGCTTTCTTTCCACACGTCAAACTAAGATCCAATGGAAACAACTATCCTAATTCCAGTTACCAAATGGCTATCATTGTTGCAGATAGAGGACGTTGGAGGAAATGGCTATTAAAATGGTTTATCGTTATAGTTAAGGCTGGTACTAATCTATACGACTAAGGAGTCTTTGCTTTACTTCAGCGAAAATGCATAACATACAGAAGAATGCTTCCTGAACATTCATATGCATAATAAGGTGGATGAATTTGCCATGGAAATGATGAATAGAGCGTTCATAGCTAAACATTCAAATGTTTTTTTTCGATATTTTTTGAATATAACATTTCACACACTAAATATGACATTTAATATGGAAAATAATACAACCCATTTGTACTTTTTGTAAAATATATTTTTTCACACATATTTTGGTAAATTAGTTTTTCTCAATTTTGGAAAAGTTTTATTGAGAATTGAAGTTTGATCTTAAGCTTATTTTGAAAGTATTGCGCTATAAAATTAAGTTTAACTTTATAGTTAATGGAATTTTGCTTATAATATGGGCAAGCTTTAACTATAAAATTAAGTTTTATAGTTAATGGACTTATTTGTTAATCATCCATCTAATATGGAGAAGTAGGAAGGGATTTTAAGGACATTGTTGTTGTGTAAAATCAAAAGACTTATGACAATTTTTTCTTTCAATATTTAAATAATAAGGAAATTTAGAAATTCATCTAAAAATTAAAGACTAAAATCACTTCTAATTGTATAGGATCTCCAATTCTAAATATTTTAAACAATTAAATTATTATTTTTTCTATATAGAAATATACAAAATCAAATTAGTATTTTTTCTATCTAGAAATATATGTAATTACAGGAACAAAAGAGTGTTGAAGTGAAATATTTATCTTGTATCCATGTATGGAGGATTATCAAGGAATTTCTCAACCTAGAACATGGATAACGAAAAACATGTGGTTTAAACATTCAAAGTGTCTTAAAAGAGATAAGGTAATATGGTTAGCATATTACTATCAAATAAATGAAAGCAAAGGAAAAAAAGAATAAAGAGGGGTTTAGTGTATGAATTTTACAATTTGTATTAGCCCTACATAAATTATGTTGGAATATTTTTTTTCATCACGCATTAGCTATATTAATTCTCACCTTAGGATGAACACATAGAATCATACACATAGACACAATGAAATCACAAATGTTGAAATCTCTCCTTTTGAGTGTCCCTCACTTATTTAAATTGATATTAAAAGAACTAAACTAGCTTTAGTGGTATCAATGGTCCTTTATTTGGTATCATGCCCTAGTTGATCACATTTTCCCCATAAACTCCCATTTGATTTGTCTCTAGCCCATGTCAGCAATGATGACTCCCTTGCACAAAAGTGCTTTTGTTGAGTTAGTGAGGAATTCAATTTTGTGACCACAATCACTTATAATCTTTAGTAAGAACACTTTATTTATGAGTCAATCTTGGTCAATTTTGATGTTTTCTTTAGACTCTTATGGGATTCCATTATCACAAATTGTCCTTCCAAATTTGTATTTTGTATTAATACTAAATGCTCATTTTTCTTATGGTATAAAGGTATTTTTTTTTTACTTAATTGATGTTATAGAAAACTCCTCATGTTTAAACTAAAAGTACTAGATTTAGTGTGATTTAGTGTTCATTTATTAAAATATAGATTATAAATACAATTCTAAAATAGAACTAAATGTAGTCTTAAAAATAATCACCTAGCTAAGATTTTCAAAAAAAAGAGTGAATACGAAATCAATAGTTGACTCAATAATTAAAATAGAAAACAATTTAATTTGTGTTTAATAAGAAAATATGAATAATCAACAATGAAACAAATTCACTTTCACAAGAACACATGGTACTTTCACCTATCATGTCATGCCTTTTGGTCTCAAAAAAATTGGAGCCTCATTCCAATCGGCTATGACTTATGTCTTTCATGATCTATCCTACCTCATCTTAGCTTGTCTTGGATGACCTTACATCCAAATCAAACAAGCGTTCTGAACACCTCAAACATCTTTTCATCATCTTTCAGAGGTCTAGAAAGTAGAATATTTAGTTTAACCCCCTCAAGTATGTCTTTTGGGTCACTACTTGATGTTTATTGGGTTTCATCATTCCCCGACAAGGAATCATGGTGGATCCCTTGAGAATCCTAGATATCAGTGTGTTTCCTCCTTCAAAACATTTTTGCCAATTGCAAAATATACAAGGAAATACCAACTTTTGTGATTCTTCGTCCTTGACTATGCCTCTTGTGGACATGGATTTTTATGACTTTTATGTGAGGAAATCCCCTTAAGATGGGATGATTAAGCTCAACAAGAATTTTACGNGGAAATTTAGAAATTCATCTAAAAATTAAAGACTAAAATCACTTCTAAATTCTAAATGTATAGGATCTCCAATTCTAAATATTTTAAACAATCAAATTATTATTTTTTCTATCTAAAAGTATATAAAATCAAATTAGTATTTTTTCTATCTAGAAATATATGTAATTACAGGAACAAAAGAGTGTTGAAGTGAAATATTTATCTTGTGTCCATGTATGGAGGATTATCAAGGAATTTCTCAACCTAGAACATGGATAAGGAAAAACATGTGGTTTAAACATTTAAAGTGTCTTAAAAGAGATAAGGTAATATGGTTAGCATATTAATATCAAATAAATGAAAGCAAAGGAAAAGAAGAATAAAGAGGGGTTTAGTGTATGCATTTTACAATTTGTATCAGCCCTACATAAATTATGTTGGCATATTTTTTTTCATCACGCATTATCTATATTAATTCCCACCTTAGGATGAACACAGAATCATACACATAGATACGATCAAATCACAAATGTTGAAATCCCTCCTTTTGAGTGTCCCTCACTTATTTAAATTGATATTAAAAGCCCTAAACTAGCTTTAGTGGTATCAATGGTCCTTTATTTGGTATCATGCCCTAGTTGATCACATTTTCTCCATAAACTCCCATTTGATTTGTCTCTAGCCCATGTCGGCAATGATGGCTCGCTTGCACAAAAGTACTTTTGTTGAGTTAGTGAGAAATTCAATTCTGTGAGCACAATCACTTATAATCTTTAGTAAGAACACTTTATTTATGAGTCAATCTTGGTCAATTTTGATGTTTTATTTAGACTCTTTTCCATTATCACAAATTTTCCTTCCAAATTTGTATTTTGTATTAATACTAAATGCCCATTTTTCTTATGGTATAAAGGTATATTTTTTTTACTTAATTGATGTTATAGAAAACTCCTCATGTTTCAACTAAAAGTACTAGATTTAGTGTTCATCTATTAAAATATAAATTATAAACACAATTCTAAAATAGAACTAAATGTAGTCTTAAAAATAATCACCTAGCTAAGATTTTCAAAACAAAGAGTGAATACGAAATCAATAGTTGATTCAATCATTAAAATAGAAAACAATTTAATTTGTGTTTAATAATAACATATGAATAATCAACAATGAAACAAATTCACTTTCACAACAACACATGGTACTTTCACCTATCATGTCATGCCTTTTAGTCTCAAAAAAATTGGAGCCTCATTCCAATCGGCTATGACTTATGTCTTTCATGATCTATCCTACCTCATCTTAGCCTGTCTTGGATGACCTTACATCCAAATCAAATAAGCGTTTCGAACACCTCAAACATATTTTCATCATCTTTCAGAGGTCTAGAAAGTAGAATATTTATTTTAACCTCCTCAAGTATGTCTTTTGGGTCACTACTGGATTTTTATTGGGTTTCATCATTCCCCGACAAGGAATCATGGTGGATCCCTTGAGAATCCTAGATATCAATGTGTTTCCTCCTTCAAAACATTTTTGCCAATTGCAAAATATACAAGGAAAGACCAACTTTTGTGATTCTTCGTCCTTGACTATGCCTCTTGTGGACATGGATTTTTATGACTTTTATGTGAGGAGATCCTGTTAAGATGGGATGATTAAGCTCAACAAGAATTTTACGCATTTAAATCCTCTCTATTAAAGTCCTCATTAATCGGTCCTATAGAATTTAATAAGTATTATATCCTTTATCTATCTTCTTCATACATGTCTATATAAGGAGTTCTTGTCCAATAGGGAGATTACTATTGAGAGAATGTCATATAATACATGAGAAATAATCTATCAGAACCGCCCCTGAATTACAATCATGAGTAGAAATTAGACACTTTAGTCCATGTAGTCAAAACATTATGTCATTAAAGCTTTTTAGAGACCACAAAAGTTATAGAAAATTCCAACCCCATGAAATAATTACTCAATCGATAACTTATCAATTGAAAGTATGTCTGGTGGATCATAATTTTCTAAGAATTTGATCTATATTTTAGTACTCCTAAGAGTAAGGAGGTGCTCATACTTACTAAGTTCATCACTAATTTGTCGTCAAACATNGGAAATTTAGAAATTCATCTAAAAATTAAAGACTAAAATCACTTCTAAATTCTAAATGTATAGGATCTCCAATTCTAAATATTTTAAACAATCAAATTATTATTTTTTCTATCTAAAAGTATATAAAATCAAATTAGTATTTTTTCTATCTAGAAATATATGTAATTACAGGAACAAAAGAGTGTTGAAGTGAAATATTTATCTTGTGTCCATGTATGGAGGATTATCAAGGAATTTCTCAACCTAGAACATGGATAAGGAAAAACATGTGGTTTAAACATTTAAAGTGTCTTAAAAGAGATAAGGTAATATGGTTAGCATATTAATATCAAATAAATGAAAGCAAAGGAAAAGAAGAATAAAGAGGGGTTTAGTGTATGCATTTTACAATTTGTATCAGCCCTACATAAATTATGTTGGCATATTTTTTTTCATCACGCATTATCTATATTAATTCCCACCTTAGGATGAACACAGAATCATACACATAGATACGATCAAATCACAAATGTTGAAATCCCTCCTTTTGAGTGTCCCTCACTTATTTAAATTGATATTAAAAGCCCTAAACTAGCTTTAGTGGTATCAATGGTCCTTTATTTGGTATCATGCCCTAGTTGATCACATTTTCTCCATAAACTCCCATTTGATTTGTCTCTAGCCCATGTCGGCAATGATGGCTCGCTTGCACAAAAGTACTTTTGTTGAGTTAGTGAGAAATTCAATTCTGTGAGCACAATCACTTATAATCTTTAGTAAGAACACTTTATTTATGAGTCAATCTTGGTCAATTTTGATGTTTTATTTAGACTCTTTTCCATTATCACAAATTTTCCTTCCAAATTTGTATTTTGTATTAATACTAAATGCCCATTTTTCTTATGGTATAAAGGTATATTTTTTTTACTTAATTGATGTTATAGAAAACTCCTCATGTTTCAACTAAAAGTACTAGATTTAGTGTTCATCTATTAAAATATA
This sequence comes from Picea glauca, assembly GCA_000966675.3. Classification (NCBI taxonomy): domain Eukaryota; kingdom Viridiplantae; phylum Streptophyta; class Pinopsida; order Pinales; family Pinaceae; genus Picea; species Picea glauca. The sequence goes on along the minus strand of JZKD02S1886104.1, from coordinate 285,255 downwards.
AATTATAAACACAATTCTAAAATAGAACTAAATGTAGTCTTAAAAATAATCACCTAGCTAAGATTTTCAAAACAAAGAGTGAATACGAAATCAATAGTTGATTCAATCATTAAAATAGAAAACAATTTAATTTGTGTTTAATAAGAACATATGAATAATCAACAATGAAACAAATTCACTTTCACAACAACACATGGTACTTTCACCTATCATGTCATGCCTTTTGGTCTCAAAAAAATTGGAGCCTCATTCCAATCAGCTATGACTTATGTCTTTCATGATCTATCCTACCTCATCTTAGCCTGTCTTGGATGACCTTACATCCAAATCAAATAAGCGTTTCAAACACCTCAAACATATTTTCATCATCTTTTAGAGGTCTAGAAAGTAGAATATTTATTTTAACCCCCTCAAGTATGTCTTTTGGGTCACTACTGGATGTTTATTGGGTTTCATCATTCCCCGACAAGGAATCATGGTGGATCCCTTGAGAATCCTAGATATCAATCTGTTTCCTCCTTCAAAACATTTTTGCCAATTGCAAAATATACAAGGAAAGACCAACTTTTGTGATTCTTCGTCCTTGACTATGCCTCTTGTGGACATGGATTTTTATGACTTTTATGTGAGGAGATCCTGTTAAGATGGGATGATTAAGCTCAACAAGAATTTTACGCATTTAAATCCTCTCTATTAAAGTCCTCATTAATCGGTCCTATAGAATTTAATAAGTATTATATCCTTTATCTATCTTCTTCATACATGTCTATATAAGGAGTTCTTGTCCAATAGGGAGATTACTATTGAGAGAATGTCATATAATACATGAGAAATAATCTATCAGAACCGCCCCTGAATTACAATCATGAGTAGAAATTAGACACTTTAGTCCATGTAGTCAAAACATTATGTCATTAAAGCTTTTTAGAGACCACAAAAGTTATAGAAAATTCCAACCCCATGAAATAATTACTCAATCGATAACTTATCAATTGAAAGTATGTCTGGTGGATCATAATTTTCTAAGAATTTGATCTATATTTTAGTACTCCTAAGAGTAAGGAGGTGCTCATACTTACTAAGTTCATCACTAATTTGTCGTCAAACATNGAATTCAATTTTGTGACCACAATCACTTATAATCTTTAGTAAGAACACTTTATTTATGAGTCAATCTTGGTCAATTTTGATGTTTTCTTTAGACTCTTATGGGATTCCATTATCAGAAGTTGTCCTATCCTTTCCAAATTTGTATTTCGTATTAATACTAAATGCCCATTTTTCTTATGGTATAAAGGTATTTTTTTTTTACTTAATTGATGTTATAGAAAACTCTTGATGTTTCAACTAAATGTACTAGATTTAGTGTTCATTTCAGAATGAAGAGTGAATACGAAATCAATAGTTGAATCAAGCATTAAAATAGAAAACAATTTAATTTGTGTTTAATAAGAACATATGAATAATCAACAATGAAACAAATTCGCTTTCACAACAACACATGGTACTTTCACCTATCATGTCATGCCTTTTGGTCTCAAAAAAATTGGAGCCTCATTCCAATCGGCTATGACTTATGTCTTTCATGATCTATCCTACCTCATCTTAGCTTTTCTTGGATGACCTTATGTCCAAATCAAACAAGCGTTCTAAACACATCAAACACCTTTTCATCATCTTTCAGAGGTCTAGAAAGTAATATATTTAGTTTAACCCCCTCAAGTTTATCTTTTAGGTCAATAGTGGATGTTTATTGGGTTTCATCATTCCTCGACAAGGAATCATGGTAGATCCTTTGAAAATCCTAGATATCAGTGTGTTTCCTCCTTCAAAACAGTTTTGCCAATTGCGAAATATACAAGGAAAGAACAACTTTTGTGATGCTTCGTCCTTGACTATGCCTCTTGTGGAGATGGATTTTTATGACTTTTATGTGAGGAAATCCCCTTTAGATGGGATGATCAAGATCAACAAGAATTTTACGCATTTAAATCCTCTCTATTAAAGTCCTCATTAATCAGTCCTATAGAATTTAATAAGTATTATATCCTTTCTCTATCTTCTTCATACATGTTTATCTAAGGAGTTCTTGTCCAATAGGGATATTACTATTGAGAGAATGTCATATAATACGTGAGAAAGAATCTATCAGAACCGCCCCTAAATTAAAATCATGAGTAGAAATTAGACACTTTAGTTCATGCAATCAAAACATTATGTCATTAAAGTTTTTTAGAGACCACAAGAGTTATAGAAAATTCCAAACCCATGAAATACTTACTCAATCGATAACTTATCAATGGAAAGTATGCCTGGTGAATCATAATTCTCCATGAATTTTATCTATATTTTAGTACTCCTAAGAGTAAGGAGGTGCTCATACTTACTGAGTTCATCAGTAATTTTTCGTCAAACATAAAGAACCACTAGTTATTGACAACTTCTATGATGAACCATTTTTCGTAATATCATCCGATGACCCATGGTACAAAGATATCCTCACCTATTTGTGCATCATAATTTTTCTGCACATCTCTCTTGGGATGATCACCAGTGTATCTTTCACCAAGCNCAGAACCGCCCCTAAATTAAAATCATGAGTAGAAATTAGACACTTTAGTTCATGCAATCAAAACATTATGTCATTAAAGTTTTTTAGAGACCACAAGAGTTATAGAAAATTCCAACCCCATGAAATACTTACTCAATCGATAACTTATCAATGGAAAGTATGCCTGGTGAATCATAATTCTCCATGAATTTTATCTATATTATAGTACTCCTAAGAGTAAGGAGGTGTTCATACTTACTGAGTTCATCAGTAATTTTTCGTCAAACATAAAGAACCACTAGTTATTGACAACTTCTATGATGAACCAATTTTCGTAATATCATCCGATGACCCATGGTACAAAGATATCCTCACCTATTTGTGCATCATAATTTTTCTGCACATCTCTCTTGGGATGATCACGAGTGTATCTTTCACCAAGCCCCCCAGGATATCCTCATTGGAGACATTCTATATATTTAGTGACTCGATACAATCCTGCATCAATGTCTCACACTCGAGGAGGATGAGTGGGTCCTGAGTGATTTCCATAGTGAGAACTATATAGGAAAATTTTCAGGAATTTCCTCTTCTCAAAAAATGGTCTACACCAGTTATGTTCGACCTACCCTCTTCCATAATTACATTTAGGAATTAAAATGAATTATGAAGTTCCAGGTATTCACTCACAAAAATCAAGCTCGACCAAATCCTTTAAACACTATCATTATCGCCGATCCCTTCTACAGTTGGCGCATCAAATTTATGATGTGAAATCCCCCATCCAACAATGATTGCAAGTACATCAATGTGGCCATATATTACTTCACCAAAAGGGAAGAGGCCATGCCAACATTAAAAAAAAGGGTAGACATTGGCACCGTGTTCTTCTTCTATCATGTCATCACTCATTTAAGGGTCCCCCAGTAGCTAACTTTGTGCCTACCAAACCAAAGTGAAAATTTCTATAGGATTTTCCCCATTCCACCTTATCATTGGCCTGGAAACCATTTTACCAATCGAGTGCAAGATACCATCCACATGGATAACATGCAAGCTATTGATGGATACTACCCCATAAAAAAATGTATTTTCTCCTTAGAGACATAGATGATGATCAACTCTTTTCATTACAAAGTAATGAAGCAACCAAGAATTTATCTAAGGCCACATTTGATCGCCAAGTATGCCCTTGTTCATTTAGTGAGGGTGACCTTATTATAGACTATGGTATCACCCATGATGCTCTAGGACTAGGGATGTTAGAAACACTTTAGTGTTTCCTCTTCAATTTTAATAACTACCTCACTCGAGGAGAATACATCCTTTCTTACCTTAAGGGTGGCCTCTTTAAGGACCCCGTAAAATGGTTGTACTTCAGGAACTTTTATGTAATG
>JZKD02S1886104.1:252587-269680 GCA_000966675.3 Picea glauca | reverse complement strand
AATTTCTTCTCAGGTAATTCCGAAAATTAACACCGTGAGACCTAGCTGCCATTGTTGAGCTTGTTCTGAGAGGTCTGAGTCTGTATCCCCGGTTGACTGTGGTGGTCATGCAGAGATGGATTCTGCATGAATTGCTGTCCAGTGCAGGTGGTGATTAAGCCTGTGTGTGACCTCTCTCTAGGTGAGGGAGGTGGATGTTGTTGGAAGAGGTTTCTTCCAGAGAGTGTCCAGCACCAGCTTCAGGCTCTGAGACTTCCTGATCTGGCCTATTTCTGAGACCCAGTGAGGGAGGTTAGCACCGATGGACTGTGCTTGTGAAGTTGTATACTCCTGGGTGGAACAGGCATGTGGGGAATGAGATTCTGGTAGTAGTGGACGTAAGATGGCATCCTGGAAATAATCCTTCCAGATTCTAAGTGTTGTTTTCCCTGTAACCTCAGCCTAGCTAGGATTCCTTGCCTTGGGGGTGGAGCTTAGTCCCATCTCGGGGGTGATCCACTGCTGAGCTGATGAGTAGTGTGGTATAAGGCTGGGTGGTTCGTGGAAGGCCTGCACTTGGTTGGTGGATCCCACCATTGTTACAAGATAAGTGTCTCACTATGTTTTATCACATTTTATCAATATGTTTTGTATCTCTGTGTATTAAAATGATCATGCATTCTGTTGTACATTTGGATTAATGTATTTTCCATGGATTATTTATGTTAAAATGATTCTTATTCTTACTCTAAGATTAAATGTATTTCATTACGTAAATGCACATGATTAACTATGAATGAGAATGTGTTATTCCGCGTAGTAACACCTACACGGTAGCCAAGGTGCGCTACAATTATTCTGAGTTATCTACCAAGTAGTCTTATAGTAACCCTGGGTAGTTGAGTGAAAGGGGTGTTACAATCTATTTTCTATGATACCAATTTGTAGCATTCTATGCTACCCAGTCCGGGCCATGCTAATCCAAATAACACTGATGCTCGAATATACACAAACACACAGACATACACACATATATATAGTGCAATTTTTAACCAGACATAAACATTATATTCATACATATATTAATGTGGAAGCGACTATAACACATACAAATTTACAATTCATTTACATTCTACTATCACATAACATAATGCATAAATAATAGTAAAACCATGCATACAATATTCACAGGAAAAATCCATAAGTATAACAACATATACAAGAAATACTCCTCATTATAGCATGTAAAATACACAACATGTAAATGAAAATAGGATTGATACTTATCTTTTAATTGAAGTACACCAACTATGTGCAGACCTTCCATGAACCTCATAGCCTTAGACCACGTTGCTCACCCGATTTGGGACTAAAATCCATAGAGAAAGGGATTCCTAGGCTAGGCAGGGACAACAGGATGTTTCATAGTAGAACATGAAGGATTTCCTCCAAGGAGCCACTTATGCCCATAGCTCACATAATCTCATTCCCCACATTCCTATCCCACCCCAGGAGTGTACTCCTTCACTGTCACACAGTCCATCAGCTACTACACCTCCATTTCCTTGGGCTTCAGCAATAGGTCAGATCAAGAACTCTCAGAGCTCTGTAGTTGCTACTGGACTCCCTCCAGGAGAACTCACTTCCTCAACACACTCTCTCACCTGGAGAGAGTTGCTCAAAGACCTGAAAACTTTCTTCTTCTATCCACGAGACTGAAAACCCACTTCTTCAGTCCCTCTCCTCAACACACGATCATGGTGATGGAAACAACATAAAATGGGGGTGGGGAATGGTACTGACTAGACAAAATGCAGGCAACCAGCATGGTATAGGTGCCACAACGGTATCAACTCAGGTTTTTTGCAGAGGTTCAGGCTCTTGGCATTCAACAATGCTAGACTGGCTCACTTCCTGCTTGTTCAATTCATATTCGAGTCAGGGTAATGGATGGCCAGCATCGTCCAGAATCATGACATTGGACAATAGGGTGAGAATGGTTCGAATGCTCATCATGGTGAGAATGGTGAGAACGCCCCCCCCATAAATATACATACATTTTGGATGACATTTGGCTCTCCAAGAGCATCTTCCCCCCACTTGGAACTCGTTCCCCTCCCTAAAGGAGCTTAGGATAAATTAATATCCTCTTTACAACTTTTTAGAATAATAATATATTATTCTACTAGGCTCTTAAGGTTAGTCTCTTAGGCTCTACTCTTAGCCTCCTCCCTTGCCCAACCTAGTGGGGTCCAGTCCCCCGTACTCTTTCTTCATGGCTCGTCTACACACAACAATGTTGTTATATTAAATATATGAATTTTTACATGTACAAAATAGGCTCCTGGCCTTTAGCACCTAGGCTCTCGGCCTAATCAACACATAATCCTACTAACTTATAAATACTCAGCCAACCAGCCTACAAAACATGTTACATTCGTAATTACAACCGAGTCTTGTCCTTGGGGTATTACAATCCCCTCCCCTTATTTTTTCATGGTCCTCAGTGCAACTTAATTACACAACATCAAAAATATTTCCAAAATCTTCAAAAAGATGTGGGTATTATGCCTGCATTGCATCTCCATGCTCCCATGTTGCGTCCTCAAAACCATATCGGGTCTATTGAACCTTTACAAGCCCTATGGTGCGAATCCAAAGTTTGTTTCTCTTTCGTTCTAGTATGCGCACCAGATGCACTTGTAAGGTGCCTTCTTGCTCCACCTGAATCACATTCCAGTCAATCACACAATTAGCATCAGGTATATATTTATTGAGAAATGAGACATGAAATACATTATGAGTAGTCATGCATGCAGGCAATGCAACCATATAAGCTACTCGTCCAATCGTTTCTAGAATTTTAAATGGCCCACAATGTATGGATGCCAACTTGGAACAGTTTCTCAACTTCATGGAACTTTTGTTGGCTTTCACCTTTCATAAAACATGATCACCCACTTTAAATTCCTTGTGGGTTCTTCCTTTGTTAGAATAGATTTTATGCCTGTCTTGGGAAACCTTGAAATTCTATTTAATCTTTGACACTTGCTCTTCCATTTCCTTAATCAACTCTAGCCCAACCACTTCTCTATTAGCTGGGTTGTCCCAACATTCCGGGGTGTTGTACTTTCTACCATAAAGTGCCTCAAATGGGCTCATCTTTAGTGATGCTTGGTGCCCGTTGTTGTAAGAAAAATTTACCAATTGTAGGTAGCATTCCCATATGGATGGTTTGTTCATCACATACATTCTTAACATATCTTCTATCACTTGATTTACTCTTCATGTTTGTCCATTAGACTCAAGATGATAAGTTGTGCTAAAGTTCAGGTTCGTTCTGAGCCTTTTGAATAATCCTCTACAAAACTTTGAGGTAAATTTTGGGTCTCTGTCAGACACAATTGTCTTGTGTATGCCATGAAAGTGTGCTAATTCCCTCATATAAATATCAACAACATTAGATGCCTTGTGAGTAGTCTTCAAGGGAATAAAATGGGCATCCTTCGTAAGCTTATTCACCACCACCATGATGGAATCATGTTGCTTATTTGATCTAGTTAATCCTAGTGATGAAATCCATTGTCACCACTTCTCACTTCCCCCCAAGAATGGGTAATTTTTGGAGCAACCGAGTTGGGTGTCTATGCTCAGCTTTGAACCTTTGACACTCCACACATTTGGTGATGTATTCTGCAATTTATTTATTCATGCCTGGCCAATAGTAATGGCTCTTGACTGTTGAAACTGTTTTTTGATATCCTGGGTGTCCCGCATAAGGTACACTATGCATCTATTTTAAAATCACACTCCTAAATTCCATAGAATTTGGTACATGAAATCTGTTTTTGCACAAGATAATTCCATCAATTCCCAATTCACAATCTTCAACTTTCTGCTACATTTTACCTTGCTGCAATTTAGTTACCAATTCGATGTACTGCAAATCAACTTTTGCAGACTTGGAGATTATTCCTTTAAGCTCTCTCTAATACACGGTAGTGGTTTTAGCATGTAGTTCATGCATGATCATGTTGAGTGCATAAACCACTTTTTTTTCCTTTCCTTTGATGTTCTTGATATCAAATTCATATTCACAAAGGAATTCCAACCATCTACTACGCCTAGCATTCAAGGTAGACTGGTCAAAAAAATCTTTCAGACCATTATAGATTGTTCTCATCTCAAAACTTCTTCCCATGAGGTAATGTTTCCATTTATTTAAATCGTTCACTATGGATGCCAACTCCATATCATGAGTGTCATAGAGCCTTTCATGATCTTTCAATTTCCTTGATTCAAAACATATCACAAACCCATTCTGGTTGAGGACTCCACCTAGTCCTTCTTTGCATGCATCTGTGCAAACCATGAATTCTTCATTCGAATATCCAATCTTCATAATTGGAGCATTGGTTAACAATTGCTTCAATTGTTGGAAGCTCATTTCACATTATGTTGTCAATTGAAACTTCTTCCCATTTCTTTGCAAGGAAGTGATGGGATGAACTATTCTCGAAAACCCTGCAATGAACCTTCTGTAGTAGCCAGCTAGACCCATGAAGGATCTGACTTCTGTCACACTCTTATATGTTTTCCACCCTTTAATGGCCTCAATATTTTCAGGGTCCACTGCTATCCCTTCTTCAAATATGATATGCCCCAAATAGTGAATTGTTTTTTGATAAAATGATCACTTGCTCAATTTGGGATATAACTGATGCTCTCTTAGAACTTGCAACACCAACCTCTAATTATGCTCACGTTCCTCTTCCAAATTGGAATATACAAGGATGTCATCCAAAAATACAATGAAAAAACCATCTAAATATTCTCGAAAAATGTCATTCATTAAGCACATGAAAACTGTTGGTGCATTTGATAACCCAATTGGAACCACTGTAAACTCATAATGACCATACCTTGTTCTGAAGGTGGTATTGTTGATGTATTCATCTTTAATCCTTACCTGATGGTATCCTGACCTGAGATCTATCTTTAAAAATAACATTTCATTCTTCAATTCATCGAAGAGATCATCAATCCTTGGTAGAGGATACTTGTTCTTTATAGTTACTTTATTTAACTACCCAAAGTCAATGAAAAATATCAGGGTCCCATCTTTCTTGTTTGCAAATAACATTGGGGCACCCCAAGTTGACACACTTGGGTGTATGTATCCCTTATTTAAAATATATTCAAGCTGCATTTTTAGTTCTTTTAGTTCTGGTGTACTCATTCTGTAAGGAGTCTTTGGGGGTAGTCCTCGAATCTCCTTGAACACATCTTCAAAATATTCTAGGACTGCATGATCCTCTAGATTTGGCACCTTATCCTTAGATGCTTCCCCCATATGGGCTGCAAATATTTGGCATCCCTTCCTGTAACACTTATTTAACTACAGTGCTAAGATTTTTTGGACAATAACTTCCTTGGGAATTCCTTGGATTGCTCTCTGCTTTCCTTCCTCATCCAATCAAGTGAATGCCTTGTTATGACAGTCTAATATGGCATGGTGTTGGTCCAACCAATCCATGCCAATTAGAAAATCATATGATCCCAAAGGAATTATGTTCAAATCTTCCTTGGTACTCAGTCCATTCATGCCCACTAGACATGATTTAACCAACTCAACAACCTTTCTCTTGGCTCCTGTAGCCAGCTGCACCAACCAAGATTTCCCATGCTTACTTCTTGGTAATTGAAATATTTCCACTACCTTAGGATCTATATAGCTATGACTATCCCCCGAATCAATTAAAATAGTAAGGGCATGGTTATTGATCATACTTTAAAATTCAATCATGTGTGATTGAAATTCAAGTTTCTTGTTGTCCAAGGCTGCATAAATTCTAGGTACCCTTCTACCTATGTCCTCCATTGTTTCTTCTTATTGAACATGGTGAACAACTCTCACCCTATCCTTTCTGTGAGAGAATTATCTATACTTATGATATCCATTACAGCCCCAACATTGCATAGGTGTCTTCCTTGGCATTTTCCCACCTACTTCATCCATCCTGGGCTCCCTTAAAATTTGTTGTCCTTGAGGAATATTTCTGAAAAATGGTGGCTTGTTTCCCTTCTGCCTCTACTCCTTATTAAACTTCCTCTTTTATTCCCAAACTCTTTGGAAAGTAGGATTTCCTTTATGCTGATCATATAATCATTTTTCTCTCCTTATATTTTCATCCAAAGTTTTAGGATCATCATACTATATTTTTCCACTGATAAAAGGTGGCAAACCACTTACGTATCTATGGATATTGACTGTCTCATCCTTAATGAAAGGGACATACTTCAACAGATCTATAAATCTATTTTCATATTCATCTATAGTCATGCTTCCCAATTTAAGTTCAAAGAACTCTTTCATCTTTTTGTCATAGTATTTCTTTGCTAAGTACGTGTTTTCGAAATGTTTCTTGAAATCCTTCCATGTGACATCCTTCTCTTTATTCTATTGCACTTGCACAAGTTGATCCCATAATAAGAATGTATTTCCTTTCATCTAATAGACCGTGATTCTTCATTCTTCATGAGAGGAATAATTACGTAATTGGAAATATTTCCTCATGCCAATTAGACATGTCTTAGCCTCTTCATCCTTCTGGTGATCTCCATCAAAAGTAGGAGGTTTGATATTATTCATTTATCCTTTCAACTCATCCACCCCAGACCTCCTAGGTTTCCTAATAGGGGATGGACTTGAGCTACTGTGTGCTCTCCTATGGGAATGGTTTTGGGAGTCTTGGTGATGTCTTCTATCATTCCTTGATCTTCTTTCTTCATCAGGGAACCTGTGGCTCCCTGATTGGATGGATTCACTTTCCTTATCCAACTTATTTTAAATTCTTTCCAATATCTACATTAACTTGATATTGAAGTCTTCTTATTTCTCCTTGTCTCTCTTAATCCTTTTTTAATCTTCCTGGTAAATTTGGATCTTGTTTTTCAAATTTTTAATGATTTTCATCATGCTCACGTCTTTATGTATTTATTACCTATGCCCATTGGAGTTTGTCCCTTGAAATCCCAAATGGATATCCATTCCTCTAACATCATCCTCCAGACTGTAACTGTCATGTGCCTCCTCCATTTCTTTGCACTATGTAACAATTTGGCTCAGCTCTGACAATTGCTAACTCTTCAAAATGTTCAGTCAACCGAATTTTGTCAGGTTATTAGAATTAATAATTATCCATAATAAATTAAACAATATGATTCAATTTATGCATGTTATTGTTTCCATCATCACATATAAAACATGTAAATTACCTATGAAGCTCCACTACTCTTCGAGGGGTAGAACCATGTTTGAATCACCAAAGATTTACACTTGCACACTCCAATTATTCTGAACGACAAACTCCAAATATTCTGAACGAAAAACTCCAATTATTTTGAAACACGTCCCTTTTCATGAACGATCTAGATTAACTCCAGACTTTTGGATTTTTCACTCTAGTACACTCCAATTCTCCCAAAAGTGTCGAACTTTCAAACTCCTATGAGATCTATGACTCACAAGCATTTGCGTGAAGATCTGATGGCTAGAATATGTTCCTCACCATTGCACCTTACTTGTTTCTCTTGACTCAATCTAACGTCTTTGATCTGTCTTGAAAACACAATCCAAATACACCTTTTTTCAATGGTATCAAGGAGAAGTGGATAATGGGACTATGAAGATAAAAAAGGGCCTTTATTCAAGAAAAATGATCATCAAAAGTGTTAAATCTATAGGTAAAAATGGTATCATTTCATGGTCCCATCACATACCTCCATGGAGACCCAACCAAGGGGCCCCTTTCCCCAATCACTCTCACTATTATTGCCTCTCAAGACCAATTTGTGTGATCATTCTACTAGGGAACATGTCTCCTTGCTTGTACATTCAACCCAATTGTTTTAACATTATTTCATTCATTGATATTTGTACAAAGCACATTTTTTTACGGAAATAAATTATACTCATACCATCACACATGATGGAATCATTTCACTCAGTGATAGTCCTAATCTCCCTTGGCCTAAGAATTCACACTAATCAATTGTACCTTTGTAATCCTAGTTGTTTGTAGCACCTCATGTATCTCAATACCCTTCATTGTGATCCCCAAAATTACCACCCTCAACTACCTATCCATTTGAATTCACTAATCCTCAATATCAATTTGAAAAATACTCACTATAGTTGATCATTTCCATCACATCATATCATCTTATGTCGAATTGGTTTTGACTACTACCAATTTCCACCATCAATCATGATGCACCCAAGAGAATTCTTAGTCCTCATCCTCACTGGCTCCTTTTCTACCTCATTCAAATTATCCAAATCTATCCCCTATTTACAATTCAGTATATGTTTTATCTTCTCATGATTCCAAGGGACACTTGTTCCTTTGTGTTCACATTATCATTATTGTCGATACCAACTTCGGTTTTCTAGGAATATCAAGGTATCTTGTACCTAATTTTAATCAACAATGATAGACCGTAGGTAGGACAAAGAGATTCTTCATCATTCTCTGATCTCATTGACCCTCTTATTATTTGACATAAAATCATATAAACATCATGACGAGTCCTAGGCTTGTTTTTCAAATTCTTTATTCAAGTTGTTCCAGTGGATGGTCAATTTCATAGCACTGTATTGATATTTTGTTTTATAATACTTGCATTGTTTCATTCCCTTCTGCACCTCTGTAATACAAAAGACACAACTACACCCTCTTTTGTAGTCAGAGTGTTCCATAAATTTCATTGTTCTCTCTAAGAGCTAGATATATACAACCACAACATATATAGTATATACCTCCTCTATTTCTTAGAGTTCAAGTTGGTACTTGAATTGAAAAAAACTGAATCAAGCCATATCACATATCTTTTATCAATAAATCCACATACACTACATAATTAATCCATTGTTTAGAACTTCAAAGACCATGAAAATCATCAAGATATGAAATGTGAATGACAATGAGGGTTCCTTGACTTACCATGCAGTTGTAGTTGTATGACGAGACTTTTTAATAGTTTCATATACTCTTTCATGCACTTACACTTTATGATTTCATGGAGGGGGTAAGGAGATGGTTTTTGTAGTCCCCTAATTTGACTTATATATCCCCTCTTGCAGACATGCTCATATGAAGACCTCTCTATCTACGTCCATAATTTTCTTTTGTAAGACATGGAAAATTTCAATTTGCTTAAAATCTTGGATCAACATTACAAATTCATTATATATGTCTAAAAAATTTGAATTTTTTAAAAGAATTTTGTGATATAGGGATAGTAGAATTATTGTTTTTCCATAACCATTATATCCTTTTGGACCCCATTATATTTTAGAACATCTAAACCCTTGAAAAAAAACAGTGCATCCACCTCATTAATGTCTTGATTCTTATCTATTATGCAAACTCTATTTATTGTTTCCTTTCTAGTAAAAAAAAAGGTACACCCATCACCCCTTACTATAAGAATTTTATTATAGTAAGATGTTTATGTCAATTTTTTTTATAGAAATATATATATTTTTTTTCTAATCATATGCACAACCAAATTGGTTTCAAGTGTAATACCATTAAAAAAAAAGTATTTTTACAATAACATGTTTTTTTTTAATAGTTATAATAGTTTCTCTTTCACATATGTCGAAAGAAGGCAGCCATAAAATTAGAATATGATTATGTAAGGTAGCTCCTCTTCATATCTCTAGTTCAAAAAATAAACAGAGCAAGCTAACCTTATATAGTTCAAAAAATTAAAGAAGTTAAGCTAACCTTATAATTTTGGGGAATTAAATTTAAAATTACATAAAAATGTAACTAAAATAATGGAAGCAAAAGGAAAGAAAATAAAATTTAGCAATAATGTTTTAAAATTTAGTAATAATGTTTTTTATACTATAATGAAAAAAATATAAAAATATGAAATTGGAGAAATAGAAAAATTTAATTGATAATTTAGAATGATCTGAAATTGAATTTATGGAAGTGACCATGAAAAAGGAAGTAAAATGGAAAATATTTAAAGGAAGTGACTAAAAAGAAAAACAAAATGGAAAATATTTAAAATTCAACATGATAATGTTCCATCTTAGTTTAAATGAAAGAAAACTCTTCTTGCTACAATCCCTATTTGCAAAATGTAAGATCTATTAATGTAAAAATGAAAAGTAACTCTAATATGTCATGTATAAGAAACAAGTGTGAATTGAAATATAATTATAAAATGGATAATAACAATTATATGAAAGAAGGATAATAAAACATTATATATTATTAATGAAATTTGTAAATGGATAATAATAATAAATAAATAATATATAATAAATTTATATATATTAATAATAATAAAATAATTTAGTAAATTTAATAAAGAATGAGATGTGTAAGGAGTCATAGGTTTAGGGGATCATTTTTTATATGAAAGGAAATCACCAAGTAAGTTATGAATGAGATTTGAGTAAAGCTACTAACAATTAGGTAAAGACACTTGCATTATACCAAGGGTTGAAACTTTTTGACCCAAGGTGAATTAGTGAACTAATTGTAATCAAGGATTTAGTAGTAATTATCATATTCATACATTGCCCCACTTTACTTGATGAATATTTATAAAGACTCATTTGGTAAGTACAACAAAAGTTCAATATCTTTTCATTAGATTATTTCCACGTCCTAAGAGAAAGAGATCAAGAAGCTTATCACTTCACCAACAAAGCTTTCCTCTTGGAACATGAATCATTGAGGACAAAAGGAATGGTCTCCATATCCCTAATTCCTTAAAAATTATTTAATTATCCAAATTTTTACATGCCACACAAGTGGGAAGTCAAATTTAATGAGGGAGGATATAAGTCGAGGTTCACAATAATACTATGTATCATCATACATTTCAAGTGTAATGAGGGATCAACTCTTTAAATTTGGATTTAATTCAACCGTGGGCGAAGGTGGGATAATGGAGCTTGTTGGTCTCGATGGTTTCCTTATGTGCATTCCCTTACTTTCCCTTGAAGAATAATTTAAGGAGAATAATCTAGAAAATATATACCATGGCCTCGGTCTTTCGACTTCTTAGAGGAAGATATGGTTCATTGTTGAGGAAAATTCATGTTCCATAGCTTGGGTCTATTTCCAATGTAGTTTATCCTAGGTATATCTCTTCAAGTTCCTTATTTCATTCTCGGTAAATTCATTTAGGTGTCTTTTAGTTTTGATATAAATTGAAAGGAATCATAGACACCATTCTTTAACTAGTCTATTTATCTACTTCCTCAAGTGATAATTGCAGGGTGCAAGTGTGGTGCTTAGTGTTGACAATGGAATTTATCAAAAGTATGGAATTGGAGGACTTTTTGAAATTTTCGTTGGACATTAGAAATTATGGTGAGCCACCATGACCCAATTTCATGCCAATTTCATGCCCCCTTTATGAAATTGGTGATATTCATCATGTTGATCGATTTCAAGAGGTTATTAATGGGGATAATAGGGCATCCATATTTACATCTATAGGGAAAATCCACACCCAAGAGGAAAATAATAATAATGGGATTGTAGTAATAGTGGAATATTGTCTTCAATAGATGAAGAAAATAGAGGAAATAGAATCTTAATGTAGTTCTTTGCACCACAAGGTACCAAGTTTGGATAGGGACCCTCAATCAGCTACCTCCAACTACATAATTTCCATTGGATCAGATGTGGAGCATAACATGGAGGAGAATATCCCAGAGGGGTGGATATGGATGGCATGGACGAGGACCTTTGTACTTCTCTAATGAAAGAAGGTGGAAGCTTCCATCAAGCATGTCTTTAAATTGTTTCAAGTTTTTTCATGTTTTCCGTAGTTGGTCATTTTTTAGATGTCCTTTTTAGACTTTATACTGGTAGAATATTTTGGACATCATTTGCTAAGGAAAGTATTATCCTTATTGTAATTAGGTCACAAGTTAGGATTTTTTCTGAACAATAAATTGTGGGACAATCCTCCTTTTTGTATTATTATGTTGTCTAACACTTTTCTAGAAAAAAATGAATTATTCCTATTAAAAAAAGAAAATAATGGAATATGTTTATATTATAATTAGACCTTTTATATAACCTATAAAGAGAGAGACATTATGAAATTGATAAAGATAATGTTTATGTTCGTGCACTTTTATTTAGTCAAATATCACTATAGCCATTTGATTTCGAGGGTTTCATTCTATAAGGAAAAAAGGTTCGAAACTCATGGTAGTCAAGAGGAGACACCTAAGAAAATCTATCCATGTTAAGCGTTGGTGTGACTCAGGCCATGTGCAATCCTAGTGTGATTTTGATGACTTATATGCCCCTGATTTGACATATTATATGTCCCTTGGTCATCGTTTCTTAGACCATAGGTTGATCTCGTTGATAGCCGACACACTAGAAAACAAACAAAAAATATTTTGGTCTTTAATATTGTAAGAAACTAATTCTATATAATATATAATCACAAATTAAATAATATAATAGTTCTATAAATTGTGTTACTATAATGTTGATGTTGTAAGAAGATAATTCTATATAATATAATAACAATAACCTATTTTTAAGGTCACGACCAAGCTAGACACCAAATTTGTGTATAAGACCCCCTCCGCCCTGCGATTTGACTGGTAAAGTCTACAGAGGTATACATACCCTACCCCATTTGTATTTGAACTTGTGACCTCTTAGGAGGAAATACATTTTCTTAAGCTTTAGGCCCACTCAAGTTGTATATTTATAATCACAACTTAAATAATATGTTAATTATGTAAGATATGTTACTATAATGTTGTAAGAAGCTAAATCTATATAATATATAATCACAATTTATATTAGTTCTATACAATATGTTACTAAAATGACAACTTTTAAATTATACCATTAAAATATA
The DNA here is from genome assembly GCA_000966675.3 of Picea glauca. Classification (NCBI taxonomy): domain Eukaryota; kingdom Viridiplantae; phylum Streptophyta; class Pinopsida; order Pinales; family Pinaceae; genus Picea; species Picea glauca. The sequence goes on along the minus strand of JZKD02S1886104.1, from coordinate 256,774 downwards.
TTATATTATGGAATGGTTTTGAAATTTGGAAATTGTTCATTTCAAAATTTATATTATAAATTACTAGTTAAAATTATTATTTTTTATATTTAAAAAAAAATAAAACTTATTTGTTATTTTATAACCAATAATATTCATAACATGAAATAAATTATAAAAATTATCAAATAAAATATTATATTGGCTCATTGTACTTAGAAAAACCAAGCATATTTTACAACCTAATATTGAAGAGAATGTAACTTAAATTTCTTCCATTCGAAATTAACATATGTATAGAGCATATGAATACCTAATATGATATATGAGTTTTCAAAATTTTAGAGCAACAATTATAAGGATTAATCTCACCTAATTATTTCTTGTTTAACATGGCTTCTGTTATGATCCCCTAGAACAAGCACCCATATTTCACCAGGTACTATGAAATCCTCGACAAAATAAAAAGCCTATCGATCTGGAAGCAGTGCCATGACTTCCTGGACATTCTTGAAAAATATCAGACTTTGATTTTGGTTGGAGAGACTGACAATGGCAAGACCACACAGAGAGGAGGAGCAGTTTCAATGTTCACATCCCTCACCCATTATAGGAAGGGACAGACATGGTTTATAAGCCTCGATTACGGCAAGTGCAATGGGTACATTAGGGAAATCATGACAGATTTCTTGCATGACCACAGCCGTAGAGATCCCCGCTGCAAGGTGACCTTTAGGCATGCATTCTATCACATACATGAGAAGGAGCTCTTTGTAGCAGCTGAGGTTTTTTACTCGGGCCATTATGTTACTACGGAAAGAATGAGGGAGGGTCCAACACGTTATCTAGAGAGAGATAACTAGCCATTCGAGGTTGGATCAAGGTCAAGGAGAGACTGCAGATATGCAAATATATGAACCCTAGCAACTGTCACTACCTGGATCTAGAGTATGGGAACCTTTCATCTATAAGAGACCTCATTGATCTGCATCCCTCACTTTGTTATGCGAATCAAGTTAAGACTTACGCATGATTGAGGATTTCTTCTGAGTATCAAGTCGAGGCCAGCTCTAAGACTGCAGCAGGCTTCCCCCTTTTTATAAATACCATTGTAAAATCTTCTCTCTACTTACATGCTTAGGATTCAGACTACATTTTTTAGCTCAAAACCCGAATCCACCATGCTATAGGTATTTCTTCTTTCCTTCAATGACTAATATTTGAAGGACGAAAACTAGTGGATGGATCTCTACTACAGGGTTATGGGAATCTAAATAACTCAACCATTTCTCTCACTTCTCCGCTCCATGAAGGTTCTTCATCATCCACTCATCGAAGTTGTTACAATCATACTGTGAAAACATGGATCTCCACTCCTTCAGGGTCTAGGGAAGAAACTTTTAGAGAAAAGGAGATTTTTGGCTCCACCTTCATTATGGAGTATTCTGTCGAACCTCCAACCATAGATGACAAAGATCCCATGTCTACGGCTCTGCTTTTATCTACTAGGAAAAAGACCTCATCTGTCACTTCAACAGACTATGGCCTTCAGCCTTTGCACTAAGAGAATGGGTAAACAAGACCTGGTGGTCAGGTCATGATTTGTTCTTTTTCTCCAAAGGGTTCTTCATTGTCAAGTTTTCCACAAAAGCAGACCCCAACGCGTGCTAGAGCAAGGTCCTTGGTTCTGGGGCAAATATGTTATTTCCATCTAGATATGGTTCCCTTAATTCAACCCAATGACTATGAGTTCCTTAACTACACTAGTCTCAATAAGACTCTACAATCTACCTCTGCATTTTTATACTCCATATTTTTTACTTACCCTGGGTAATGTGTTGGGTAAGGTCATTGATATTGACACAGACCAGATAATGAAAGGCTTCGTCACTTTCTCACACATATGCGTTGAAATTGACCTCATTCAAGGGATTCCAGATAAGATACTTATAGATTGGGATGAGAATGATCCTTACATGCAAATGATCAATTATGAGAAAACTACCTTCAGGTGCCTCTCCTGTCAGCAAACATGGCACCTCCAGGAAACTTTTCCTTTATCCCCAACCCCAGCCTCATCCCCTAGAGCGTGAAAAATATCTAACGGTTGGAAAGGCCCTAAAAATCGCAAAAGCCTCTCGAACTCTTCATTTGCAACACCATCATCACAAAGACTCCCCAAATCCTCTGCATTCTACAACACCAATGAAGTCTCCAACAAATGCATAACAACAAAATGCAGATCCAAAACACCAGCCTTCAACTTCAACAGAAAACCCGGAAGCTTCAGAAATCTTGATTCCTATTCTCACAGTTCAACCTTTGCACCCCCCCCCCTCGAAAATGGTGGATCGAATGACATAATCATGGCCAGAACCTTACTCTGTGGGACACATAAACGTCCTCATGAATTTCATAATTCAGAAAGTGACAAACAAACACTCTTAGCTTTAGTAGCTAAAGATTCTAGGATTTCCTCAGACCACCCGGCTTTGGTGGAAAAGGCTATTGAGCCTACTAGTTCCTCTAGTTGGATTGATGTTTGTAAAGAAAAAGGTAGAAATGATCCTCTTGGGCCAACATAATGATCCAACCCTTTCTCCTTATCTTGTATGTTTCATCTTTCTATGCCCACGCATTCCTTGTGGCTCTCTTTTAGCACAGGCTAGTTTGTAGTGTTCCCATGTTCTCTTTCTCGGGGTATTTTGCAAATTAAAAAGATAGTAATAATAACTATAATCGTTATTAGCAATAACCACATTAAATTATAGATTTGATGCGTATACTAGCATATTGAAAATTCTTATATCGGCATATTGAAGATATTTTTATCCCTACATATAAAATATTCTATTTTCTTCATAAAATTTAAGTCATGGAATTTTTTTTTTTATGAAAAGATTGTTCAAAAACAATTAGGTGAGGAAATTGCACTTCACATCCAACATCACATGTATTTATTTCACTCATACAAATTTAATGACTTCAATGAATAGATGYCATTGTTATCTAAGATGAAAAGTTYAAACTTAGATATCTAAGATTGAAAAAWATTTACATTGTGGGAGTTCTAGTATTAAAACTCAAAACTTAGGTATAACTTAATATTGAAAAAATCACATTTTCAACAATAACATTTTCAATTGATTAACCAATAACATATATTATAAAAATAATTTAAATATTATGAAAAGATAAGAAATAATTTACTTTAACATTTTATCAAATTAAAAAAATGAAAATATATAATATTGTATTTAAATTTATTTTGATATTTCAATTAAAAAATAAATTTAAATAAACAAAATGTCTTTTGATATTTTGAAATATATTAAAAAGTAAAATCCTTATCTACCCAATAAATAATATGAAAAGTACAGAATAAATGTTAATGTTATGGAAATAAACAAATCTCAAATTTTGAAAATAATCCAAAAGTTTTGTTCCATAGATAGTATGTCTTAGTATGTCTTTCAGTATCATGTTCCAACATTCCTTCTATATTAAATTTTTTGGCTTGTTTCATGGAAACCAAGTCATTTGTCAAAAATGAAAGTTACTTTTATAACATTTATAGCTCCATTATATAGTTGTATTATAACACTTATAATATAGTCTGAGCAGGCTTAATGGTTAAGAACATTTGTTTCCTCTTAAGAGGTCACAAGTTAAAATCTAGAGGGGGGTAGGGTATGTATACCTTCGTAGACTTTATCAGTCAAATTACTCGGTGGAGGGGGGTCCCTTGCCCCACAAGCAAGGGGGTCTCATACGCCAATTTTTTCTTCTGAATCTTATCATTTTCGACAAAATCATTGTATACTTAAGCATCATGAATGATATTGAAACCTTTGGCATCATCTATGTGTTTTTTTTTTCTTCTGATGTACCTACAAATCTCCAAGCCACACCACAATAAATAGATAATTAATTGAAAAAATCGAAAAAATTGATCTCCGAGAAAAAAAAAAATCAAGTGATTCACACTCTATCAACCATCAAAAACACCCATGAACATATGTTGGTTTGTGATCCAAACCGTCCTTTGTTATAAAGAGGTTTAGACCATTTCATTCTTTTTCTCAATTCATCCAAGCTAGCACGAATTCCTTTAGCAGTTTGAAGAGAAACAAAAATTGCATGAAAAACAAAAACTGCATGAAGGCAGCATAAAGTAACAACAATTTAACTGTCAAGTAAGAGAAACC
>JZKD02S1886104.1:181602-193254 GCA_000966675.3 Picea glauca | reverse complement strand
TTAATTGATGTTATAGAAAACTCCTCATGTTTTATTTTCAAACTAAAAGTACTAGATTTGGTGTTGATTTATTAAAATATAAATTATAAATACAATTCTAAAACAGAACTAAATGTAGTCTTAAAAATAATCACCTCGCTAATATTTTCAAAATGAAGAGTGAATACGAAATCAATAGTTGATTCAATCTTTAAAATAGAAAACAATTTAATTTGTGTTTAATAAGAACATATGAATAATCAACAATGAAACAAATTCACTTTCACCACAACACATGGTACTTTCACCTATCATGTCATGCCTTTTGGTCTAAAAACAATTGGAGCCTCATTCCAATCGACTATGGCTTATGTCTTTCATGATCTATCCTACCTCATCTTAGCTTGTCTTAGATGACCTTATGACCAAATCAAACAAGTGTTCTGAACACCTCAAACACCTTTTCGTCATCTTTCAGAGGTGTAGAAAGTACAAGATTTAGTTGAACCCCCTCAAATATTCATTTTGGGTCACTACTGGATGTTTATTAGATTTCATCATTCCCCAACAAGGAATCATGGTTTATCCCTTGAAAATCCAGGAAATCAGTGAGTTTCCTCCTCCAAAACATTTGTACCAATTGCAAAGTATACAAGGAAATACCAACTTTTGTGATGCTTCGTCCTTTACTATGCCACTTATGCACATGGATTCTTATGACTTTTATGTCAGGAAATCCCCTTAAGATGGGATGATTAATCTCAACAAGAATTTTACGAATTTAAATCCTCTCTATTAAAGCCCTCATTAATCAGACATCTAGAATTTAATAAATATTATATCCTTTATCTATATTCTTCATACATGTCTATCTGAGGATTTCTTGTCCAAATAGGGAGATGAATATTGAGAGAATGTCATATAATACATGAGAAAGAATCTATCAGAACCTTCCCTGAATTACAATCATGAGTATAAATTAGACGCTTTAGTCCATGCAATCAAAAAATTATGTCACTAAATTTTTTTACAGACAACAAAAGTTATAGAAAATACCAACCCCATGAAATAATTACTCAATCGATGACTTATCAATGGAAATTATGCCTAGTGGATCATACTTCTCCAAGAACTTGATCTAGATTTTAGTACTCCTAAGAGTAAGAAGGTGCTCATACTTACTGAGTTCATCACTAATTTGTTGTCAAACATCAAGAACCACTAGTGAATGACAACTTCTACGATGAACACATTTTTGTAACATCATCCGATGACCCATGGTACAAATATATCCTCACCTATTTGGGTATTATAATTTTGCTCCACATATCTCTCGGGATGATCACCAGTGTATCTTTCACCAATCCCCCAATATCTCCTCATTGGAGACATTATATATATTTATTGACTCGATACAATCCTACATCAATGTCTCACACTCGAGGAGGATGAGTGGGTCCTAATTGATTTCCATAGTGGCACCTATATAGGATTTTTTTTAGGAATTTCCACTTCTAAAAAAATGGTCCACACTCGTTATGTTTGGCCTACCCTCTTCCATAATTTCTTTTAGGAATTCAAATGAACTACGAAGTTCCATGTATTCACTCACAGAACTCAAGCTCTACCAAATCCTTTAAACACTATCATTACCATTGGTCCCATCTACAGGTGGGGCATCAACTTTATGATGTGAAATCCCCTGTCCAACAATGGTCGCAAGTACATCAATGTGGCCATCTATTACTTCACCAAATGGGTTGAGTCCATGCCAATATTAAACAACACAATGGACATTGACACCTAGTTCATATTAAATCATGTCATCACTCATTTCAACATCTCCCAATAGCTAATTTTGAATCATGGAAAACATTTATAGAATGACATGTTACAAGAGTTGTCTTCCCTTCTTAGCTTCACCCATGAGTTTGCTTCCGCATACCATCTGCAATAAAGCAACCTAGTTGAGGTTGTCAACAAATTCATCAAAACCATGTTGTGAATGATAGTCAATAAGTACAAAACCAATTGACACCTCTTTTATATACACTTTGTGCCTACCAAACCACAGTCAAATTTTCCATAGAATTTACCCCCTTCCACCTTATCATTGGCCTGGAAACCATTTTACCAATCGAGTGCAATATACCAACCATATGGATAACAAACGAGATATTGATGGATACTACCCCATAAAACAATGTCTTTTCTCCTTAGAGATCATAGATGAAGATCCACTCTTTTCATTACAAAGTAATGAAGAAACCAATAATTTATCTAAGGCCACATTTGATCAAGTATGCCCTTGTTCATTCAGTGAGGGTGACCTTATTCTAGACTATGATATATCCCATGATTCTCTAGGTCTAGGGATGTTAAGAACACTTTAGTGAGGCCTCTTCATTTTTAAGCACTACCTCACTCGAGGAGAATGCATCCTTGCTTACCCTAAGGGTGGCCTCTTTAAGGACCCCATAAACTGGTTGTACTTCAAGAAATTTTATGTAATTCCCCCAACCACCAACAGGTTGGGCAACATCATGGAGTAAACATATTTATTCTCTGATACGAATTTGTAACATTCCCGACCACCTAAGTCGGGCCATGCTACTCCAGATAATGCTCATGCTCAAATACACACACAAACACACACACACACACACACACACACACACACACACACATTTAGTGTAATTGTTCACCAGACATAAACATTATGTTCATACATATATTAAGGCGGAAGAGACAATAACATATACAAATTTACAGATGATTTACATTATGCTATCACACAACATAATGTAGAAATAAAAGTCAAACCATGCATACAATTTTCATAGGAAAAACCTATAAATATAACAACATATACACACAATACTCCTCATTATAGAATGTACAAATACACAGAGTGTAATTGAAAAAAGTATTGGTACTTATATTTTAATTGAAGAACACCAATTGTGTGCAGACCTTCCATGAACCTCCCAGCCTTAGACCATGTTGCTCCACCGATCTCGGACTAAACTCCATCGGGCAAGGGATTCACAGGCTAGGCAGGGAAAACAGGAAGTTGCATAGTACAACAAGAAGGATTTCCTCCAAGGAGCCACTTAGGCCCATAGATCACAAAATACCATTCCCCACATGATTGTCCTACCCCAGGAGTGTACACCTTCATTGTCACATAGTCCATTGATTGTTTCACCTCCCTCTCCTTGGGCTTTAACAACAGGTCAGATCAGGAATTCTCAGAGCTCTGTAGTTGCTACTAGACTCCCTCTAGTAGAAATCACTTCCTCAAAACACTCCCTAACTTAGAGAGATTTTCTCAGAGGAATGACAACCTACTTCTTCTATCCACGATCCTGACAACCCACTTCTTCAATCCCGCTCCTTAACACATGGGCATGGTGATGGCAGAAAGAGAAATCAATTGTGGGGAACGATACTGACAGGAAAAAAATGTAGGAAACCGATAGGTTATAGGTGTCTCAAGGGTATAAACTCAGGTTTGTTGCAGATGATCGAGTTCTTGGAATTCAACAATGGTTCGGGGTAATGGATGGCTAGCATGTTCTGGAATCATGAGATTGGACAGCAGGGTGAGAATGGTTTGAATGCTCAGCATGGTGAGAATGGTTATAACTCCCCCCCATAAATGTGCATGAATTTTGGATGAAACTTGGCTCTCTAGGAGCATGTTCCCCCCACTTGGAACTCATTCCTCTCCCTAAAGGAAATTAGGATAAATTAATATCCTCTTAACAACTTTGTAGAATAATAATATATTTTTCTACTACGCTCTTAAGCTTAGGCTCTTAAGCTTAGTCTCTTAGGCTCTACTCTTATCCCCCTCCCTTACCCAACCTAGTGGATTCCAATCCCCCATACTCTTTCTTCATGACCCATCTACATGTAACAATGTTGTTATATTAAATATATGAATTTTAACATGTACAAAATAGGCTCCTGGCCTTTAACACCTAGGATCCTGGCCTTATCAACACATAAGCCTACTATCTTATAAATACTCGGCTAACCAGCTTACAAAACATGTTACATTCTTAATTACAACCGAGGATCGTCCTTAGGTTATTACAATCCCCTCCCCTTATTTTTGCACCGTCCTCAGTGTAACTTAATTACACAACATCAACAAGATTTCCAAAATCTTAAAAAAGATGTAGGTATTTTTCCTGCATAACATCTTCATTCTCCCATGTTGCATCCTCAGGACCGTACCAGCTCCACTGAAACTTTACAATCCCTATGGCTTGATTCTAGAGTTTTTTTCTCTTTCAGTCTAGTATGCACACCAGATGCACGTGTAAGGTGACTTATTACTCCACTTGAATCACATTCCAGTCAATCACATGATTAGCATCATATATAAATTTCTTGAGCAATGAGACATGAAATACATTATGAATAGTCATGCATGCAATCAATGAAAGAATATAATATATTGGTCGAATCCTTTCTAGAAGTTCAAACATACCACAATATATGGTTGCCAACTTGGAATAGTTTCCCAATTTTAGGGAACTTTTGTTGGCTTTCACCTTTCATAAAACATGATCACCCACTTTAAATTCCTTGTGGGTTCTTCCTTTGTCAGAATTTATTTTCTTCCCAACTTGGGAAAGCTTCAAATTCTATTTAATCTTCGGCATTTTCTCTTCCATTTCCTTAATCAACTTTGGCCCAATCACTAATTTATCAGTTGGGTTTCCCCATCTTACTGGGGTGTTGCACTTTCTACCATAAAGTACCTCAAATGGGCTCATCTTCAGTGATGCTTGGTGCCCATTATCCTGAAGTCAATGCACAATATCAGGGTCCCATATTTCTTCTTCGCAAATAACATTGGGGCACCCTAAGGTGACACACTTGGGTGTATGTACCCCTTCTTTAAAATTTATTCAAGATGTCTTTGCAGTTCTTTCAGTTCTGGTGTACTCATTCTGTAAGGAGTCTTTGATAATGGAGCTAATCCAGGCATTAAATGTATAGAGAAATCAATATCTATCTTTGGGGGTAGTCCTGGTACCTCCTTGAACACATCTTCAAAATATTCTAGGACTGCATAATCCTCTAGATTTGGTGCCTTATCCTTAGATGCTTCCCCCATATGGGTTGCAAATATTTGGAAACCCTTCATGTAACACTTCTTTAGCTGCATTGTTGATATTTCTCTAATAGTAACTACCCTGGGAATTCCTTGGACTGCTCTTTGATTTTCTTTCTCATCCAAGCAAGTGAATGCCTTTTTATGACAGTCTAATATGGCATGGTATCGGTCCAACAAATCCACACCAATTAGAAAATATTCTGATCCCAAAGGCAAGATGTTCAAATATTCCTTGGTACTCAATCCATTCATGCCCACTGGACGTGATTTAACCAATTCAACAACCTTTCTCTTGGCTCCTGTAGCCAGCTGAACCAACCAAGATTTCCCATGCTTGCTTCTTGGTAATTGAAATATGTCCACTACCTTAGTATATAGATAGCTATGACTAGCCCCCGAATCAATTAAAATAGTAAGGGGATGGTTATTGATCATACCTTCAACTTCAATCATGTGTGATTGAAACTCAACTCGCTTCTTGTCCAGGGATGCATAGATCCTAGGTACTCTTCTGCCGATGTCCTCCACTATTTCTTCTTGTTGAACATGGTGAAAAACTCTCACCCTATCCTTTATGTGAAAGAAATATCTATACTTATGATCTCCATTATAGCCCGAACATTGAATAGGTGCCTTGGCTTTTTCCCACCTACTTCAGCCATCATGGGCTCCCTCAAAACTGGTTATCGTTAAGGAATATTTATGAAAAATGATGGCTTGTTTCGCTTCAGCCTCTACTCCTTATTAAACTTCCTCTTGTCTTCCGAAGATCTTTGTAAAGTAGTCTTTCCTTTATGATGATCATATAAGCATTTTTCTCTCCTTATAGTTTCTTCCAGAGTTTTAGGATTATCATATTGGATTTTGTCACTGATAAAAGGTGGCAGCCCACTCAGATATCTCTGGATCTTGACTGTCTCATCCTTAATGTAAGAGACATACTTCAACATATCTATAAATCTCCTTTCATACTCATCTATATTCATGATGCCCAATTTAAGTTCTTCTTTTCAAAATGTTTCTTGAATTCCTTCCATGTGGCATTCTTCTCTCTGATGTGTTGCACTTGCACAAGTTGATCCCATTATAAGGATGCATTTCCTTTCATCTGATAGACTGTGATTCTTCCTTCTGCATGTGAGGAATAATTATGCAATTGGAAACATCTTCTCATGCCAATTAGCCATGTCTCAACCTCTTCATCCTTCTAATTCTTTGCAACAAAAGTAGGAGTTTTTATCATATTCATTTCTCCTTTCAACTCATCCACCCCAGAACTCGTATGTTTATTGACAGGGGATGGACTTGAGTTAGTGTGTTCTGTCGTATGGGAATTATTTTGGGAGTGTTGGTGATGTCTGTTATCACTCTTTGATCTTCTTTCCTCATTAGGTAACCTATGGCTCCCTGATTGGATGGATTCACTTTCCTTATTCAACTTCTTTTTAATTCTTTCCAGGATCCACATTATCTTCATATTGAAGTCTTACATTTTATCCTTGGCTCTCTTAAGCCTTTCGTTATCTTCTTTGTGAATTTGGACATCTTTTTGCAAATTTTTAATGATTTTCATCATGCTCACATCTTTATCTATTTCTTCCCTATGCCCATTGGAGTTTGTCCCTTCAACTCCCAAATGGACATCCATTACTCTAACATCATCCTTCAAACTGTAAGTGTCATGTGCCTCCTCCATTTATTTTCACTATGTAACAATTTGGTTTGGTTCTGACAATTGTTATCTCTACAAAATGTGTAGTCAATTGCATTTTGTCAGGCTATTAGACTTAATAATTCTTCAGAATAACTTACACAATCTGTTTCAATTTATGTATGTTATTGTTTCCATCATCACATATAAAACATGTAAAATACCTATTAATCTCCACTACGCTTCGAGGGGTAAAACCATGTCTGAATCACCGAAGATTTGCACTTGCACACTCCAATTATTTTGAACGTCGAACTACCGAACAAGCTAATATTATGAAATGCATCCCGTTTGATGAACGATCCAGATTAACTCAAGACTTCGGGAGTTTTCACTCTAGTACACTCTAATTCTCCCAAAGTGTCGAACTTCTGAAGTCCTGTAAGATCTACGAATCACAATCACTTCCACGCAGATTTCACGGCTTGGATATGTTCCTCACTGCTGCACCTTACTTATTTCTCTCGACTCGGTATAATGACTCTGATCTATCTTGAAAACACAATCCAAATATACATTTTTTCAGTGGTATCTAGGAGAAGTGGATAGTGGGACTATGAAGATAAAAAACGACCTTTATTCAAGAAAAACAATCATCAAAAATGTTAAATGTATAGGTAAAAATGGTATCATTTCATGGTCCCATCACATACCTCCATGGAGTGCCAACCAAGGGACACCTTCCCCTAGTCACTCTCACTATTATTTCCTCTCAAGACTAGGTTGTGTGATCATTCCACTAGGGAACATGTCTCTTTGCTTGTACATTAAACCCAATTGTTTTAACATTATTTCATTCATTGATATTTGTACAAAGCACATTTTTTTACGGAAATAAATTATACTCATCCCAATGCACCCGATGGAATCATTTCACTCAACAATAGTCCTAATCACCCTTGGTCGAAGCATTCACACTAAGTAATTTTACCTTTGTAATCCTAGTTGTGTGTAGCACCTCATGTATCTCAGTACCCTTCATTGTGATCCTTAAAATTACCACCCTCAACTACCTATCCATTTGAATTCACTAATCCTCAATATCAATTTGAAAAATACTCATTCTATTTGATCATTTCAATAACATGATATCATATTATGTCGAATTGGTTTTAACTACTACCAATGTCCATCATCAATCATGCTCCACGTAAGATAAGTATTGCTCCTCATCCTCATTGAACCCTTTTCTACCTCATCCAAATTATCCAAATCTATCCCCTATTTACATTTCAGTATTTTTTCTATCTTCTCATGATTCCAAGGGACACTTGTTCCTTTGTGTTCACATTATCCTTCTTGTCGATACCAACTTAGGTTTTCTAGGAATGTGAAGGTATCTTGTACCTAATTTTAATCGACAATGATAGACCCTAGGTAGGACAAAGAGATTCTTCATCATTCTCTGATCTCATTGACCCACCTATTGTTTTACATCAAATCATATACACATCATCATGGGTCCTAGGTTTGTTTTTCAAATTCCTTATTCAAGTTGTTCCAGTGGATGGTCAATTTCATAGCACTGCATTGATATTTTGTTGCATCGTACTTGTATTGTTTCATTCCCTTCTACACCTCCCTAATCTCACAAAAGACACAACTACACCCTCTTTCGTAGTCATAGTGTTCCATCAATTTCATTATTCTATCTAAGAGCTAGATATATACAACCACAACATATATAGCAAATACCCCCTCTATTTATTAGAGTTGAAGTTGGTGCTTGAATTGAAATAAAATGAATCAAGCCATATCACATATCTTTTCTCAATAAATCCACATGCACTACATAATTAATCCATTGTTTAGAACTTCAAAGGCCATGCAAATGATCAAGATATGAAATGTGAATGAAAATGACGGTGCCTTGACTTACCATGCAGTTGCAACTATATGATGATACTTTTTAATAGTTGCATATACTCTTTCATGCACTTACACTTCATGATTTCATGGAGCAGGTAAGGACATGGTTTCCGTAGTCCCCTAATTTGACTTATATATCCCCTCTTGCAAATATGCTCATATGATGACCTCCGTATCTGGGTCCATAATTTTCTTTTGTAAGACATGAAAAATTTCAATTTTCTTAAAATCTTGGATCAACATTACAAAACCGTTAGATATGTCTAAAAAGTTTGAAGTTTCTAGATGGATTTTGTGATATAGGGATAGTAGAATTATTGTTGTTCCCTAACCATTATATCCTTTTGGACCCCTTTAGATTTTCGAATAGTTAAGCCCTTGAAAACAAACTAGTGCATCCACATCATTAATGTTTTGATTCTTATCCGTTATGCAAACTCTATTTTTTTTTTCCTTTCAAGTATAAAAAAAAAACCTACACCCATCACCCCTTACTATAAATATGTTATTATAATAAGATGTTTATATCAATATTTTGTTATAGAGATATATTTGTTTTTTTCTGATCATATACACGACTGAATTGGTTTCAAGTGCAATAACATAAAAAAACTATATTTATAATAACATGTTTTTTTTTTAATAGTTATCATAGTTTCTCTTTCATATATATGTCGAAAGAAAGCAACCATAAAATTAGAATATGATTATGTAAGGTAGCTCGTCTTCATATCTCTAGTTCAAAAAATAAAGAGAGTAAGCTAACCTTGTATAGTTCAAAAAATAAAGAGAACAAGCTAATAAATTTGTGGGAATTAAATTTAGAATTACATAAAAATGTAACTAGAAAAATTGAAAAGGAAAGAAAATAAAATTTAACAATAATGTTTTAAAATTTAGGAATAATGTTTTTTATACTATAATAAAAAAATATAAAAATATAAAATTGGAGAAATAGAACAAAGAAGTAACCATGAAAAAGGAAGTAAAATGAAAAATATTTAAAGGAACTGATTGAAAAGGAAAATAAAATGGAAAGTATTTAAAATTCAACATGATAATGTCCCACCCTAGTTTAAATGAAAGAAAACTCCACTTGCAACTATGACTATTTGTAAAATATAAGATATATTAATGTAAAAATGAAAATTAACTCTAATATGTCATGTATAAGAAACAAGTGTGAATTGAAATATAATTATAAAATGGATAATAACAATTATAGGAAAGAAGAGTAATAAAACATTATATATAATTGATGAAATTTGTAAATGGATAATAATAATACATAAATAATATATAATAAATTTATATATAATAATAATAAAACAATTTAGTAAATTTAGTAAAGAATGAAATGGGTAAGGACCCATATGATTAGGGGATCATTTATTATCTCAAGGGAAATCACCAAGTAAGTTATGAATGAGATTTGAGTAAAGATACTAACAATTAGGTCAAGACAATTGCATTATACCAAGCATTGAAACCTTTTTACCGAAGGTGAATTAGTGAACTAATTGTAATCAAGGATTTAGTAGTAATTATCAGATTCATACATTGCCCCACTTTATTTGATGAATATTTATAAAGACTCATTTGGTGAGTACAAGAAAAGTGCAATATATTTTCATTATAGTTTTTCCATGTACTAAGAGAAAGAGATCAAGAAGCTTATCACTTCACCAACAAAGCTTTCCTCTTGGAATGTGAAACATTGAGGAAAAAAGGAGGGGTTTACATCTCCCTAATTCATTAAAAATTATTTAATTATCCAAATGTGTGTTTGTCACACAAGTGGCAATTCAAATTTAATGAGGGAGGATATAAGTCGAGGTTCACAATAATACTATGTATCCTTGTACATTTCAAGTGTAATGAGGGATCAACACTTTCAATTTGGCTTTAATTCAACCATGGGCGAAGGTGGCATAATGGAGTTTGTTGGTATGGATGGCTTCCTTGTGTGCATTCCCTTGCTTTCCCTTGAAGAATACTTTAAGTAGAATAATCTAGAAAATATATATCATGGCCTAGGTCTTTCGACTTCTTAGAGGAAGATATCGTTCATTGTTGCGGTAAATTCGTGTTCCATAGCCTGGGTCTATTTCCAAAGTAGTTTATATTAAGTATATATCTTCAAGTTCCTTAGTTCATTCTCGGTAAATTCATTGAGGTGTACTTTAGTTTTGATAGAAATTGAAAGGAATCATAGACACAACTCTTTAATTAGTCTATTTCTCTACTTCCTCGACTGATAATTTCATGGTGCAAGTGTGGTGCTTAGTGTTGGCAATGGAATTTAACAAAAGTATGGAATTTGAAGACTTTTCAAAATTTTCGTTGGACATTAGACATTATAGTGAGCCACCATGACCCAATTTTATGTCCCCTTTATGAAATTGTTGATATTCATCATGTTGTTAGATTTCAAGAGGTTTTTATTGGGGATAATAGGACATCCATATTTACATTTATAGGGAAAATCCACACCCAAGATGAAAATAATAATAATGGGATTGTAGTAATAGTGGAAACTCTGCTTCAATAGATGAAGGAAATAGAGGAAATAGAATCTTAATGTAGTTCTTTGCACCACCAGGCACTATGTTTGGATAGGGACCCTCAATCAACTACATCGAACTACATAATTTCCATTGGTTCAGATGTGGAAGATAACGTGGAGGAGAATATCCCAGAGGGGTGGATATGGATGGCATGGACTAGGACCTTCGATATTCTCTAATGAAATAAGATGGAAGCTTCAATGAAGCATGTCTTTAAATTGTTTCATTTTTTTCATGTTTTCTGTAGTTGGTCATTTTTTAGATGTCCTTTTTAGACATTATACTTGTAGAATATTTTGGACATCCTTTGCTAAAGAAAGTACTATCCTTATTGTAATTAGGTCACAAGTTCTTAGGATTTTTTCTAAACAATAAATTGTGGGGCAATCCTC
>JZKD02S1886104.1:144783-164850 GCA_000966675.3 Picea glauca | reverse complement strand
TTGCCCTGTACGAAAATTTAAGGTTTAAGTCTAAACTATGCTAGTGGTAAAATTTTATCTCTCTATAAAAAAAATAACAATAATAAAAATAAAAATAAAAACCACATAAATAATAGTTATGATCTTCATTAAATATTGTAACATGAAGGGAATAAGAAATTTAATTTATTCATAAAAAGAAAAAGAAAAAACTGTTGGAATAAAATTTAAAAGAAAAAGGGGAATTAAAGGTTTTATTATTTTGATAATTTTAAAATACTAATTAAATGAGAAAAGGGAAAAAGGGTTAATTTCCACACCTGCCTTTTTGACTTCTAATTAAAAAGGGGAAAGAGGGAAAATCAAAAAAATTAGGAAACTAGGAAAAGAGGTAAACATAAAAAGGGAAAAGGGGGAACATAAGGGAAAAAGTGGAAAGTCAAACTTAGAAAAAGTATCTACCATTTGAGAGCTTTCTAATTTAAACTGAACTAGAAATTTAATAATAGGGAAAGTCGTTAAAACCTATAAGAGAATTTGGGGACACATAGGAGTGATTCTAGGAGTAACTCTAAGTGGGTGAGGGAAATAAAGATAATTAATTAATTAAAGAAATTAAATTATGGAGGAATGTAGGGGATGGGGGGCACCTGTACGGAGAGGAATTTTTAGGATTTTTTTTTTTTAAATTTAATGAAATGAGATTTTAGGAAAGAAAGGAAGTTCAAAACTCTATATAATGAAAGAAGGAGAAGGATGAAGGATCTTATTATGTGTGTGTAACGTTACACTACAAAAATATCTACTTGACTGACTTAACTTGTGGGAGTTGGGATACCCAGCTTAGTGAGGAGTGGTTGCTCGGCCTTGCAAGGCGAGCTGGGAGCTAGTCAAAACCTTTGGATAGTGAGTGTGTGGCCCCTTTGCGGCTCGGGGGGCTAAGGGGGAAGAAGAGTACCCCTAGCATTGGATGGGAGGTACCAGTGAAGTCTCCATGGTCGACGAGCGGGAGTTGCACGGAGCACGCGGGATGTCATTCAGAGTGGGAAATCAGGCAACGGTACGTTCTCTTCATTTTTGTATGGTAGAATGTATTAGGACTTATCCTTGGATCTTCTTATTTAATGGAAAAGTAAAATAATGTTTTTTTTTAAATTGGTGACTGAAACTTTCCTTAGCCTAGCTCGATGGTTGTTGACTCCCATGGCCTTCATTTTTTCACATGTCTTGACCACCTTGTTGTGTTGATTGTGACCTTCATGGTTGTTTAGCCTTTATCCCTAGCTCACCAGTCCTCGCCTGATTAGTCTGCCAGGATCCTGATCTATGGTCGTCGCCTTAGCATTAAAGGACCTATGGATCTCAATGCCCTACTTTTTTGTGCGAGGATGATGAGCAAAGGACAAACCGGCTACCCTTGATATTTGTACCTGGCTGATTGTTGATTCTTCCATCTAGAAACGACCTCTGCGTGTGGATTATCTTGTGTCCTGGTTGGGTTTCTCTATGCCTTGACTAAGAGAAACCCAGGCAATCATTCCATGACATTTCCCATCGGATCCTTGCATTCTTTTACTATAGTCTGCGTTGTATTGGGGTTATAGCATTGGAAGCATGAAATGATTTCTGGTCTTCAAATTTTTGTTTATTCTGACAGTGAAAAAAAAACCGAATTGATATTAGGTCTGCATTTTATATTGGTGTCTGGGAGATGAAAAACATTTGTGTATTCTTGTCTGCATTGTATTGTTACTCTGGCAATGGGAAGAACATTTGATTTCTTATATGCATTTTATGTTGGTGTCTAGGATATGAAAAACGTTTTTCTATTCCTTTCTGCATTGTATTGGTACTCTGGAAATGGGAAGAACATTTGATTTCCTATCTACATTTTATATTGGTGTTTGGGAGATGAAAACTATTTTTTTGTATTCCTGTCTGTGTGGCATTGGTATCCTAGCAATGGAAAACGAATTCATATCCATGTCTGCATTTTTCCAGCATTTTTCCCTTTTAAATGATGTTGGCAACATGGATTTCCTTCTGGTGCATTTTGGGCACATCATTCTGCATATTTTAATTACGGATAGTCATGAATGCCCTTTTGGTGTGTCCCTGTACATGATTTTCCCTTTTAAAATGAGACTGTGATAGTTGATTAATTACCCATGATTTTTCCATTCATAAACGTGGTTGAGATTGTGGTTAAATACTTAGGAATTGCCATTCAAAATGTGACTGAGACCATTGTTTAATGCTCTTGTTTTTCCATTCAAAACATGTCTAAGACCATCGTTTAATACTCATGAATCACCATTCAAAACTTGTCTGAGATCATTTTTTAAATGCTCATGTTTTTCCATTCAAAACATGTATGAAACCATTGTTTAATGCTCATGATTTTTCCATTCAAAACACATCTAAGATCATTGTTTAAATGCTCACGTTAAGCCATTCAAAACCTATCTGAGACCATTGTTTAATGCCCACGAGTATTGCCTTTAAAAGTTGACTTTGATTGTTGTTTAAATACCCATGATTTTGCCTTTAGAATGTTGTCGGAGCTTGCTGTAATTACCCATGATTTTTCCTTTACAATGTTCCGAGAGATTGATGTAATTACCCTTGATTTTTGCCTTTAGAATGTTGGTTGAGCTTGCTGGAATGACCACAAATTTACAAAAACCATTGCTACAGATAATTGTCTTGTTAATTACAATTTTAAATCCTATATTAATTGCCTTAATAAATGCCAGAACAATTGCTACAACACTGTGAATGGTCAGCAGATTCCTACTTATAGATTAAATTTCACAGCGAGTTAAATGGTTAACAATTATGTAAATTGCCCTGTTTTTGCGCTATTAATCGTTATGTTAACCGTCCTATAAATTGCCTTGCTACTGTTATATTAATTGTTATGTTAATTAACATGATAATTGTCTTGTTAGTGCTATAATACTTGTTATGAAAATAGTCATGCAAACTACCCTGTTATTGCTCAATTAATTGATTATGTTAATCATTATGTTAAATGCTTTGTTAATTGTTGTAATAAGTTGTTATGTAACATATATGTAATTACCTTGTTGATTTGCTACAACAATGTTATTAGCTAGTAGTTTCCTCCTCAATGATAATAAACAACTAGTGTGGTTAGTTCAATCAATATATCTACACTAATGTTGAGGTTTAACTGTTCATAAGTGATATAGGTAGCATTCCACTTTAAGAATGTTAATGCTGTTATTCAAGTTTATGGTTAATTGGATTTATAGATATCGCCTAATTGGTAACCCAGACTCACTAAATTTGAGTCGTAATTCATGTTAAGTTTGGTGGGTAACTCGTTGACTGATGGAATTTAGATTGGTTAATTGATCTGTAATTAACGCCAATATAAGTCATAGATAACAACCTTTTAGCCTTGATTAATGGTTGTTGTTTAATATTAATTAATGTTTGTACATGGTTTTGTAAACATTCAATGTGATTGGTTTTGCTCATTGTAAGGGTTCTAGTTACTTGTGTAATTAATTTTGGGTTGTTAGGATGATTGTCCTTAGCTTAGTAGGCTTGGTCTACTTGTTTCGGGTGATATGTAGACACCTCCTTGTTCCTCAGAATAGTCACCAACCCTGAGACCTTAAATGGTCAAAGTCGATGGGAACTTGTGCTTGAGCATTTCTTATGTGTCCTGGAGGTCCTAACCATTGCAGGGTAGGACAAGCGCGTAGTCATTCTTATTTTCCGTCGGTTGAATCTCATACATTGCTTCCAGGTGCTTGATGTGCTTTTATGTTAGGCCATTATATTGTTGTTGTGCGAGTTGCATGGGTTGTGTCGTCATCATGTTGCGATGTTCAGTATAATGTCATTATTACCTTCCTACACAAACACACACACAACAAAAATAAAAATAAAAATTAAGGGTGCTTTTACTGGTTGTACATCATAGGAGTCATACCAGATGGGGATGTTACATGTGGTATTAGAGCGGGTTCGGCCTGCGACTTGGGATCGCTACTTCTTTTGTTGATATGATTTTATTATAATGTTACTAATTGAGTTGACTTGTATTCGTGCAGGTAATCATGGTTAGAGGATGTCGCGGAGGTAGACGATGGGGTGCTAGGGGAGGAGTTACGACACCTCTAGTAGCATCCATGCCTGAAGAATCTAAACCCCAGGGAGACGAGCAGGTTGTCGGAAAGGAGCAGATAGTGGTTGGTGATGTTGTCAGAATGATGAGATCTTTTTAGCGCATGTCTGAGGCACTGATCAGTCATTTGGATAGAGATGAGGCCAGGGCGTCGGCACACACTGAGGTTCTGTTGCGCGCTCTGGTCGGTACTAGTAGCATTCACCGTGAACTAGAGAAGGTCAAATTTCCTGAGTTATTTGGTGCCTCGGATAGTGCAACTATCGAGTCATGGTTGGAGAACATGGTGATGTTCTTTTCACTTCGCGATTATACCTCCAACATGAAGGTTCGCATGGCGATATTCCAACTAAAAGGAAGCGCTCTTCTATGGTGGAATACGCTCCTACTAATGTTGAACATGGTCATTGAAGACATGTCATGGGAATTGATCAAGGAAGGGTTCTGAGAGCGATACCTTTCAAAGGAATTCATTGAGCGTCAACTCAACGAGTTCAACGCCTTACGATAGGGAAATCGTATGGTGCCCGACTACAAGACCCATTTTATGGAGCTACTCCAGTATGCTCCACACCTTAACACTAAGAAACTTAAGGTCAACAGGTTCATGTTTATCCTTAACGGAAACATATGTGAAAAGGTCAGTATTTTGATACCTCAATCCTTGCATGGTGTCGTCCAGAAGGACCTCATAGCAGAGGAGGAGCTTATCAGCGGAGGTCAGACCAGTACTCCAGCGAGACTAGCAGGGTAGGTGTCTTCTGGAGCACAGCAGCATCAGACACCAACCAGACATACGCTAGGATATCGTGGCTTCCAGAGGGGATCCACTTTCACTACACCTCGATGACCGATGCCTCAGCAGCAGACACCTTATCGGGGACCACAACATCAACAACAGTGTCGACCGCAGCAGTATCATTTTAGGCCTATTTAGTAGAACAGACCAGGATTCCAGGTCGGTGGGCCATCATCTTCTACTTCTGTTACCAAGACTACTAGGCCGAAGAAGGGGTGTTGGACATGTGCGGAGCCACACTACTAGCATGACTGCTTGGTGGAGAGGACTAGAGCATCTGGATCAGCCGGACCCACTACCATGGGAGATATGGGAAAGGTCCATCGGATTCATGCAGTGATAAATAAACTCCAGGCATAGCATCAGTCGACTTTGCTTGAGATGACAGGTACCATTGCTGACCAGACCCTTAGTATTTTGATAGATCCCGGTGCTACCGAGAGATTCATTTTTGGTGCAGTGCTAAAAAGGATTAAGGTAAAGGCATTCGAACAGGACAAGTTTAGCTTTGTAGAGATGGCTTCGAAAGCCAAACAAAAGGTTGGAGGAAGGGTTACGGGCTGTATCGTTAACCTGGTAGAGTTTTTCACAAGGACCAACATGTACGTCATGATCTTAGGATCTTATTATGTCATAGTTGGTATGGACTTGTTGGAATCGCATGAGGCGATACTCAAATGTAAGACAAAATAGTTGAATTTGGTCGATGATGAGGGACATAGACGTGTGATTGTAGGATGAAATGAGGGAGTTTCCCTGAGGTTCATCTCTTCCTTACAGCAATGGAAGAGCATGCCTAAGGGGTGAAAGCTTTATGCTATCCTTGCGTTAAACGAGAATGAATTAACGGAAGGTTTAGAACACCTTCTGGTGGTGAGAGAGTTTGTGGACATATTTCCAGAGGATTTACCTGGGATGTCACCGAAGAGGGAATTGGAGTTCAGTATAGACCTAAAATCGGGAACTGAAGTGATAGCAAGAACACCTTATCATATGTCGACCGTAGAACTACAAGAGTTAATAATGCAACTAAAATAATTGTTGGACCTGGGACTGATACGTCCAAGCGTGTCGCCATGGGGTGCACTTGTTATTTTCATTCGAAAGAAGGATGGGTCGTGGAGGCTCTGCATTGACTATCGTCAATTGATCAAGGCCTCATTCATGAATCAATATCTTTTGCCAAGGATTGATGATCTGTTCGATCAAATGAAGGGTGCGACAATGTTCTCAAAGATCGATTTGAGATCAAGGTATCACCATTTACGAATTAAGGAAGATGGCATCCCTAACACTGCCTATAAGATGAGGTTTGGAAATTACGAGTTTATTGTTTTACCATTTGGACTGACAAATGCCCCAGGGTTATTTATGAGTTTGATGAATGGGTTGTTCTACAAGTACTTGTACAAGTTCATCCAAGTATTCATTTACGATATTTTGATTTACTCTTGGACGACAAAGGAGCATGACGAGCACTTGCACTTGGTACTACAGTGTCTACAAGAGCACAAATTGTATGGGAAGTTATCCAAATTCTCATTTTATCAGTCAAAGATCCACTACTTAGGGAACGTCATCTCCTATGAAGGTATGACTGTGGATCCAGTGAAGGTCGAGGCCATTATGGAATAGCCTGCACTAAAAAATGTCCCAGAAGAGCGTATCTTCATGGGTTTAGCAGGATACTATCGACTGTTCATCAAGGGTTTTCGAGGATAGAAAATATGATCACAAAATTGAAAAAGAAAAACAAGAAGTTTGTTTGGACCGAGAAATGCGTGGAAGCATTTCAGAGGCTCAAGGAGTTGTTGACAACAACACCGATACTAAAGGTCCTTGACATGGATGCAGACTTCTTGGTATGCACTGACGCATCCAAGGAAGGCTTAGGCGGAGTCTTGATGCAAGACGGATGAGTGATCTCTTACATCTCGAGGAAACTGAGAAGGCATGAGGAGAACTACGCAACGCACGATTTGGAGTTGTTAGCCATCGTATATGCCTTGAAGGTTTGGAGACACTACCTTGTTGGACGAAAATCTGAACTAAAGACTAACCATTCTGGACTACAACACATATTTACACAAAGTGACCTGAACACGCGACAACGATGTTGGTCGGAATGTCTTAGCGAGTACAAATTTGAGATTACTTACATAAAAGGAACAGTGAACCGAGTGGCGGATGCATTGAGTCGGAGACCACACATCTTTTTGGTGCTGCCTCTTCAGATGAATCTGCTTGAAAAGATTCTAACTTTACATCGTAATGATGACTAGTACAAAGAGGTCAAGGGTTTTATCGGACAAAACACAATGATAGTACCACGATTTGAAGGATTTTCATTTGATAGCGATGGATTATTGAGGTTTAAATATTGGATCTACGTACCGCCGAATGATGAGTTGAGGATGTTGATCCTGAGTGAGGCTCATAAAGTAGTTTACATGGCTCACCCGGGAGTCACGAAGATGAGGGAAGACCTTAAACCCTTATTCTTCTAGAAGGGAATGAAAGCCGACATAGTCAACTATGTGGCCATATGTCTAGAATGTCAACAGGTAAAGGCTGAAAATAGACACCCAGCAGGATTACTACAACCACACACTATTTTGGAATCAAAATGGGAGGTTATTTTTATGTATTTTATTGTTGGATTGTCACTAACGACAAGGAGACATGACTCTATTTTCATAGTAGCAGACACTCTGACGAAGAGTGCTCACTTTATTCCTGTGCGTACGACGTATCAGGCACCTGACATAGCTAGAGTTTTAATCAGCGAGATTGTGAGTTTGCACGGTGTGCCTAAGAGGATTATATACGATCGAGGATTGGTGTTTACTGGATGAGTTTTTACGAGTTTCCAAGAGGCCTTAGGAACCCAACTTAAATTTAGTACTGCGTGTCACCCGAAGACTGACAGGTAGACCGAATGAATGAACCAAACCTTGGAGGACATGTTGTGCATGTATGTGATGGACCAACAAAAGAGTTGGGAAGAATTCTTGCCACTAGTGGAGTTTTCTTACAACAATAGTTACCAAAGCACCATTAAGATAGTGCCTTTCGAGTTTCTTTATGGGAGACCATGTCGGATGCATTTGAGTTAGGATCGGCTTGAGGATAGGGTCCTGGTGGGACCAGAAGTGATTCAAGAAATGGAAGAGAAAATGAAAACAATAAGACAAATGATTAAAGAAGCACAGGATCGACAGAAGAGTTATGTCGATGTGCACCGTGTCGACCGTAGTTAGGAGGTCAGAAATCAAGTCTTCTTGCGAGTTAAACTGCATAAAAGTTCGATCAAGTTTGGGAAGGGAGCTAAACTCTCTCCTAAGTTCATGGGATCTCTCGATATTGTGGAGAGAAAGGGGCCCGTGGCCTATCCACTAGCCTTGCCTGATTCTTTGAGGCGCATGCACGATGTTTTTCATGTATCTATTTTGAGACATTATATTAGTGATCCTACACATGTTATTGACATGAGTTCCTTTTAGGTGACAGATGAGGGGGTAGTCATAGCTGAGCCGATCCGCATTTTGGATCATCGCGTTCGAGAGCTACGACGTCGAACGATAGAGTAGGTCAAGGTCCAGTGGCACAATTATAGTCCACACTCTGCAACCTAGGAGGACACATGTGATATGCACCAGTAGTTTCCATTTTTGTTTGATAGATAGACATATGATATTGTCATACACTTTATTTCAACATTTATACTATGAAACTTCGTGACGAAGTTTAGACCAAGAGGGGTGTATGTAACATCCCGCTCTGGCGCACTGAGCGAACTTATTCTTTGAGGACACTTGCTCGCAAGTGATCTACATTACTATGCTATCAAAACTTTTGATTTTGATTATGAGGCATTATGGGTTGATGACATGTTTCTTTACTGCATTGACATAGACAGGTGCTATTGACTCGGTTTACTAAGTGTGCAGGATTTTCGACCTCAAGGATGCAGAGGCATTGATGGAACCCCTTGGAATATGGATCAAGTTAGGGAGTATACCATTGGGGTTTGATTGTTTTATTGTGATATTAGTGCATCGTATTAGATGATATGATATGGATATGTTCTGACATTATTTGTTGATGATGCAGGTTGACAATAGCTTGTCGACCAGACTCACATGTGGAGTAAAGGGGTCACGCACGACTACCAAAGATGTTAAGGGAGAGGTGTGTACAACAACCCTACCACATCCTACTAGCACCCCCGTCATGGATCAAACTATAGGTTAACGTTTACCTAGTTCGAGAGGACCCACGATGTCGTGAGGGAAAACTGCGACAGTCGCTCATGATGATTCTAAGGGGTGCGCAATAAGGCAGGGGCCTTATTCCTTAGAGGCCCTTAGTCTCCCACAAGTTCACCTGGCAGAGTATTGACTCTAGGGGTTATTGATGTCTACCAATTCATTCAAGAGGCGAGTAGCATCGTTGGAGCATGTAGTCTGTCCTGAAGAGAACGTCGCGCAAGGGAAACAGATTAAGGCGAGTGGTACCCTTGGAACACCTAGTGCGTCCTGAAGGGCACATCGTGTTGTTGATGATAGAGGAATGAACCTAGATGACCTTAGGATGAATAATATGTTAAGAAAATTTTAAAACAAATTCCCTAATTAAATGTCGCCCTGTACGAAAATTTAAGGTTTAAGTCTAAACTATGCTAGTGGTAAAATTTTGACTCTATAGAAAAAAAATAACAATAATAATAATAAAAATAAAAACTACATAAATAATAATTATGACCTTCGTTAAATCTTGTAACACAAAGGGAATGAGAAATTTAATTTATTCATAAAAAATAAAAATAAAAAAATTGTTGGAATAAAATTTAAAAGAAAAAGGGGAATTAATGGTTTTATTATTTTGATAATTTTAAAATACTAATTAAAGTAGAAAAGAGAAAAAGGGTTAATTTCCACACCTGTCTTTTTGAGTTCTAATTAAAAAGGGGAAAGAGGGAAAATCAAAAGAATTGGGAAACTAGGAAAATACGTAAACATAAAAAGGGAAAAAGGGGAACATAAGGGAAGAACCAGAAAGTCAAAGTTAGAAAAAGTATCTACCATTTAAGAGCTTTCTAATTTAAACTGAACTAGCAATTTAATAATAGAGAAATCCATTAAAACCTATAAGAGAATTTAGGGACACCTAGAAGGTGGGTGAGGAAAATAAAGATAATTAATTGATTAAAGATACTAAATTATGGAGGAATGTAGGGGATGTGGGACACTTGTACGGAGAGGAATTTTTAGGAATTTATTTCTAAAACTTTAATGAAATGAGATTTTAGGAAAGAAAGAAAGTTTGAAACTCTATATAATGAAGGAAGAAGAAGGATGAAGGATCTTCTTCTAATTGTGTAACCTTATGCTGCAGAAATATCTACTTGACTGACTTAAATTGTGGGAGTTGGGATACCCTGCTTGGTGAGGAGTGGTAGCTCAACCTTACGAGGTGAGCTGGGAGCTAGTCGAAATTTCTGCATAGTGAGTGTGTGGCCCCTTTACGACTTGGGGGGATAAGGGGGAAGAAGAGTACCCCTAGCATTGTCTGGGAAGTACCGATGAAGTCTCAACGGTTGACGAGAGAGAGTTGCACGGAGCGCACGGGACGTCATTCGGAGCGGGCGATCAGGAAACGATATGCTCTCTTCATTTTTATATGGTAGAATGTATTAGGACTTATGCTTGGATCTTCTTATTTAATGGAAAAGTAAAATGTTTTTTTTTTTTTTTTTAAATTGGTGACTGAAACTTTCTTTAGACTAGCTCAATGGTTGTTGACTCCCATGGCCTTCATTTTCCCACATGTCTTGACCACCTTGTTGTGTTGATTGTGACCTTCATGGTTTTTTAACCTTCATCCCTAGCTCACCAGTCCTCACCTGACCAGTCGGCCAGAAGCCTGATCTACGGTCGTCGCCTTAGCGCTAAAAGACCTATGGATCTCAACGCCCTATTTTTTTGTGCAAGGATGATGAGCAAAGGATGAACCTGTTAGTCGGCTACCCTTGATGTTTGTTGATTCCATCGTTTGAAAATGACCTCTGCGTATGGATTATCTTGTGTCCTGGTTGGTTTTCTCTATGCCTTGACTGATAGAAACCCCAGAAATCATTATGTGACCTTTCCCATTGGATCCTTGCGTTCTCTTACTATTGTCTATGTTGTATTGGGGTCAGAGCATTGGAAGCACGAATTGATTTTCGGTCTGCAAATTTTTTAGTATTCTGGCAATGAAAAAAAAAAACGAATTGATTTTAGGTCTGCATTTTATATTGGTGTCCGGGAGATGAAATTTTTTTTTGTATTCCTGCCTTCATTGTATTGGTACTCTGGCAATGGGAAGAACGTTTGATTTCCTATCTGCATTTTATATTGGTGTCTAGGAGATGAAAATCATTTTTGTATTCCTGTCTGCATTGTATTGGTACTCTAGCAATGGGAAGAACGTTTGATTTCCTATCTGCATTTTATATTGGTGTCCAGGAGATGAAAAATATTTTTTTGTATTCCTGTCTGCGTGGCATTGGTATCCTGGCAATGGAAAATAAATTCATATCCATGTCTTCATTTTGCCAGTGTTTTTCCCTTTTAAATGATGTTGGCAACATGGAGTTCCTTCTGGTGTGTTTTGGGAACATCATTCTGCATATTTTAATTACTAATAGCCATGAATGCCCTTCTGGTGTGTCGCTATACATGTTTTTCCCTTTTAAAATGAGACTGTGATAGCTGATTAATTACCCACAATTTTTCCATTCAAAAACATGGCCAAGATTGTGGTTAAATGCTCATGAATTTCCATTCAAAACGTGATTGAGACCATTGTTTCTTGACTTCTCTTTCTATCACTGGTATAAGAATAGGATTTATTTTTCTAAGTTTCTACCTAAAAGGTTCGATACCATGTTTCAGAGGAATCTAGTGT
The DNA here is from genome assembly GCA_000966675.3 of Picea glauca. Taxonomy (NCBI): domain Eukaryota; kingdom Viridiplantae; phylum Streptophyta; class Pinopsida; order Pinales; family Pinaceae; genus Picea; species Picea glauca. Next base: position 152,959 of record JZKD02S1886104.1, on the reverse strand, counting down.
CCAATTACAAAGGTATCGTAAGTTTTCAGATCATCATATGACCAAGAAAAAACATCTTGATATTGTCTAAGAAATTCGGTGTACTTATTATTCATTTGGGTTAGAAGGTATTTAGATATCTTGACCATTTTAGGATCAATCTTCTCTTCTAGGGACTTCCTAGATCCAAATGTTCCTACTTGTTCTTTCAAATTCCTAGGTTCTTTGGTTCCCATCTCGACCTTAGTTTTTAATTTCCTTGATGCCATCATATTAGATTCAATTTCTATGGCATCATCCTACATTCTTGCTAGAGTGGAAGATCTTCTTTCCCTTAAGAGGAGAGCAAAGTCAGGTTCAAAGGGCCTTGCAAAAGTTACATTTGCAGCAAGTTGAGAGGGTTTTACTTCAGTTGGAATTTTGTTATACAACTTGTTCAACCTCTTTGTAAATTCAAGAACTCATTCAAAATTGGTTTTTCTTAAAGATCTGATTTTAGTCAAATAATAGATATGGTCCTTCTGTGCCCGCTGTCTTAGGAAGGAATTTTCTAGATCATCATATGACGGTATGGAACCTATCTGGAGTCCTCAGAACTAGGTTCTGACTTTTCCTTCAAATTTTTGTACTAACAACCTTGCGTAGACATCTTCGTGTTTGATGCCAAGGATATCAACAAATTGTTAGAAAAAGGTTATGTGTTCGGTTGCGGTTAATCCTTCTTTTCCCGCAAAGTTTGGTAGGTTTTTCATATAATTTTCGGGTAAATTATGAAGGGCAAAAGGAAGGACCAAGGGAGAATATGTGGCAGCTACCTTGGAAAATATTCTAGGAGGTGGGCCTTGTCCTTGACCTTGTCCACCTACTCCTCCACCTCTGACGCCACCTCCTCCAACAACGGCCATTAGAAATCTAGGAGATGAACTTCAAGAATTAAAAAGGGGATTTTCAAAAACTTCAAGGGACTGAAGTGGTGACCTCTCGACTACTTCGGGATATGGAAAAGGAAGTTCCAGAAAAAGGTCATTAGGAGATGAAAAATTTAGAAGAGGAGCATAAGGGAAATGTGGACTCGTCTCCTCATACTTACAAGATGTATATATCGGAGAACCAATAGGGTATGAATCAGGGTATAAAATATATTCTTCGAAGTTTTGGGAAACTGAAAAATTTACTTCAGGAAAGGGTGGAAACGTCAGGGGATCAATGATAGCAGGTATCGAAAGTGATTTTTTGTTCTGACTGATAGGAGTATCATTCAATTCAATATCAACTTTTATATTGGGAATAATTTCCTCTGAATTCTCAAGCTTAGCCTCAAGTTTACTAGTTGATGTCTCTGTAGAATGAATTCAATTAGAACCATCTTCAGGAGTTAGTTCTTCAACCTAAACTTTATCATTAACTTTTGTAACTTTGGGTTGAGATACTTTACCTACTAATCCAATAGTCAATTTGAGGTATCCCTTTGGTTTTAACAACTTTTCAGGATCTAACAGCCATGTGGCATGCTTAGCATCTAGATTGTTTCGGGTATTCTTTCGAATGAATGTCAATTTTATCTAAAGCTGAATCACCAAGTGAAAGATAAAAATAATCCTTACTTATGTATTCAATCTTTTTTCACCATCAAAGATAGAAATTTACCTTGTCATTTTCTCGGGGAAAAGTAACTTCGTTTCTCCATCCCTAAAAACAGTGCCAAAAAGATGTTATTCTTGATATTAAACTTAAGGCTCAAAGAGTAATGGTAGGCATTAGGAAAATTTAAATTCATTTCTTTTAAAGAGTGTTTTTTCTACATTTAGTTATATGAGAAAATATCATTAAATGAAATTAACAATATGGTAGTACATAGGTCATATTTCGTGTCTGATTCAAAATTGTAATATCGAATGGTGTGAGGGAAAATTAGAAAACTGTTAAACAAAGAAAGTCATCAATCAATGAAGATTCTCAACTTTTTCCAGTGGAAGAAAATAGATAGTGCACCCTTGAACAAACTATAAAGTGCAATAATTCATACAGGTTGCACGTCTTGTTTTACTCATAGTAAATACAGAGGAAAAATTGCTTGCTTAATGAATTACTGATATAATACGATTACAGTAGTTTTGATAGTAAGTTTCAATAAAAATTTTATCAAGGAATTACATAAGGAAATGCTGAGATATGGAAATACAAAAGAAACACATAACCCAAATAGAATAAAATTTGGAATTTCCATCTACACTTGTATTAATACTCAAAAAGGAGACTTTTCTCTATTACATCCAGCAAGAAGTAGCCCTTAATAGATATTGGATCTATGTATTTATACAAAACTGTCACAAATCAAAACGGTTGAAATTATTACAATAAAAATAGAAAATATTTTAATAAGACAACATAATCTAGTTCAGTTGATGAGCTCCTATGGATTTCTCCTCCATCTCTTCGTTTTCTTGCATAAATGTTTCTTCTCCTCATTCCTTTATCCTGGAGACACCTCTCGTCTGGAATTCTTAATAATTCTGCATAATATCTTGGCCGTTGTAATTTTGTTACCATCTATCCCTCCAACTATGTTCAACAATGTAGTGACATTTTCTACTTGCTCCCAACTGTGCTTGCTTTTTCACGTTCAATGCATATGTTTCATCTATCTAAAAATTCCACCACCAACCCTGATGGATCAATTGTTTCATTTACCTCAAAAGTGTATAACTTCCTCTCTACATGAGGAAACGTTTCTTGAATTCTTTTCACCTCTCAAGCTAAGGTCTGGGACAATGAACTTGGGTTCACTATCCATTTATTAATCTTAAGAAGATCAATCTAGCTCATTTCTTCAATGGCTGCCAGAGTTTCTTCTTTGTTCTTTCTAGAATTATGTTGGTTCATTCCAATATCTATTTGCCCCAAGGCCTCCATTATATTGCTTCCCTCAAAATGAATTAGTTATTTATATATTGATGATAATGCTCCTTGGAAATCATCCTCTACCTCTAGGGATAATTTTTTCTCTCTACCAAATTTGTTTCCCACACCTTCATGACCATATCACTTTTTATTTGTTCAAATGGGGAAAGGCGAGGAAAATTAGGGATGTTATCTTTTTGTGCCAATATGATGGCTTCTTGAAATTTATATTGGGCTGAGAGAGCTTCTCTTTCTTTCATATATATATATATATATATATATATATATCCTTCAAAGCAAGGTCCACATCTTGGTAGCATTTATGGATGACATCAACCATCATAAAAAGATCATGTTGGGTTGTTTGCAGTCTCTCGTTTATTTCAAACGATTGAATTTTTAATTCCTTAGTGTCTATTGAGATACTTTCGGGCACCTTCAATTTAGCTTGCAGTTGTCTTATAAATTCATCACATTGCGTGATTAGAGCCTGGTTGGCCTGAGAATTTCAATGGATCTTCTCGACGTTAGCTTGTAGTTGTTGGACTTGATGTCGATAATGAGGTCTGATTTGCTAAAATTCTTGGCTCATATTATTCCTTACAGTATGTTCCAAGGAAAATATTTGATCTTGCAACTTCCCCACCAATAGGCTTCTCTATCTTAATTTCTTTGCCAAATTCTCTACAAACCATTGATTTGTAGTGGCAAAGGCACCTAATGAACCTACAACTTCTTTCGCGAATTCTGAATCATCATGATCATTTCTATCATACAACAACCTTTGCCTTTTTCTTATTATTTTGTCCTTCTGGTGTGATTCTCTTTTGATGATGGCCCTTTGTTTCTTGCTAAATAAGAAATCTGAAGGAGGCATCTCGTCGGGAATGATTGGGGTAAGATCACTTACAAAAATGATTTTGGAACTAGGATTTCTGAAGATAGACTCAGAGGTGTCAATGATGTAATAGGAGTGTTGATCTCTATAGATCATTGTTGCTCAACAGTATTGACAATGAGTGTGGATGGTGTCGAAAGAGATGCATCATTTCCTTGCTTTAGGAAGTCTTTGAGCTTAGCCATTTCCAGAGGGCCTATTGGACTTGACAATGAGCCTTATGATTTCTCAGTCAAAAACTCAAAGATCTTTGTGGTTTTCTCAATATTTTGTTTACCATAGGACCCTGGTTCAAAACCTGGAGGCATATATTCCTATGCAAGAGAAGCGGCTATTGATTCTCCCTATAGTACTTTTGGGAAACTGTTTCGCATGTGTCTTTGAAAACTAAGGAAAACATCCTATTGATCTAAGGGCAGGGTTTGGAACCTATTTTCTACCTATTCATAATACCTGACTCCCCTGAATATTTAGTTGTATGGGGAGTATTCATGCACATATATTTTCATATTGAATTGGGCCAACTGGTTGTCTACAATCTTGTGTGGGTTGTTCTTTTTGAATTCAATGTCAACCAATTTGACATCATTTAGAGTTGTACTGTCTACTTTATAGTGACTGAAATATAGTAACGAAACATGTTGGCCTGGATAGGGAAGGCCAACCATACCTTTTTGGGGCAGCCTTCAACTCCTTGTTGATGCCTCCCTTTATTGTTTGGTAAACTACTTCCCTGCACACTAGCTGGTCTGGTAATAAACACAAAAGATCATGGGGAGAAACTGAGCATCCAAAAACCATGATATAAGAGATGTTTTCTTCAATGAAACAATCCTCTATTTTGCCTAGATTTCCCATAATCTGCCCTGAAATCCGAGGAGGTGGGTGACCATATAGGGCGATATGAACATGCACTACTACATGGTGAAAGATTTCGTAAATGAATTCTCTGGCCTTCTCCTCCCACAACTTGGAATTATAGAAGTGAACAGGTTTTGCATTGGTGGGTGTCCAACTCCAATTCATTAGTGGGAAAGGATTCATGAAACAGATAATGCTCATGACATACGCATACATATAGAAAGGGGAAGGATGCCCCTTTGATTTTTTCAATTTGTATTCAGTAATTTCTTTGGCCAAGTTGTCGGACAATATTTTGGCCCAATTAAAAGTGTATCCCTCGGCCAACTCATGCATAATAGACACCCATTCCATTTGGAAATGGGTAGGACTCTTCTCCCCGAACAATATACAGAGAATTATGGCTATGTAGATGATGTGAAAGTCCAACGACATTGTGGCATACACACCATGAGTGTCCACCCTGAACTTCTTTGGGTGCCCCCACCAGGACCTGATTATATCAGGGTAACTCTTGTCATATTGTATGCATTCCTTCTACTCAAACTCCAACATAATTGTAGCATTTTAATTATACTTAGGATCGAGAGATATCTTATACTTTACTTGGAGGTGTTTCGGTCGAAAAGAACCAACAGAAACCTTCTGGTGGTTAATGATGCTCCTGGTTTGGACACTGATGTTTTCCAGGGCCCAGTTGATCATATCGTTATATGACATGAATCTCAGTCGTGCAACTATATTGTGTAGCTATGAATGAGATATATATATGAGTTTAGTTTCATGATTATTGTCTTCTTCATCACCAGGATCTTCTGGACAATTTATGATCTCATGCTCCAGAACCTTGAACACTTGTGTCCAAGATTTAGCAGAGTCTATATCTCGTGGCGTAGTGTCCGACAGAACATTTGCATTAGGATTTGGACCCTCACCAGTCGCATTATATTTATTCATCATCTTCCTTGGTGCCATGACATCGAGAGAACAAAACAAGGTTACCTCTTGCAGAGGAATTGAGTGAGATTCTCAACCAGATAAAACTCGCTACTTTGAAGAGGGTGAAAATGAATTCAAAATCAAAGTGCTTTATTCACATAATATGCATTGATTCTAGTATATCTTTATTAATGAAAAAATTAATAATTTTAATGGAAAATTATACCTGGCGATCCACAATCTACGTTAAAAATCTTTATCGTTAACTAGTCATAAATGCCATTAATCTCCGACAGTTCATGTTCGAGAGTTTTAGATGAGAGAGAGTGAGAATTTTCTGAATACCGAATCTGCGAAGGTTAATCCCTAGATAATCTCTTTTAAAACCTTAAGTAATCATGTTTTAAAAAAGGTGTGTTAGCTTCAAGTGTTTCATCAGTTCGAACTTTGAGAACTTTAAAAGAATCTTGAGGGGAAATCCCAGAAACCCGAAACAACGAAGTGATCAATTATTGGGTAATCGATTTTAAGTCTTAATTAATCATATTTAACTTTAAGTGTTTCGAAAATTCAGATTTCAGATATTTTGGGATACGATGAAGGGTAAGCATCTGAACCCCGAAGTGTGAAGTCATTAATTACCTCTTGACCATGATTAACTTAATTAATTAAAGTTTAATACTTCAGCATTTTGCTATTTCAGTGATTTGTGAATTAGTTCTTCGATATATTTCTAAAGGTTCATCTCCTGTAATGACGTTTCATAGATGACATCATTCTAGAGGATGTGACGAGAAAAGGGAGGTGCCACGTGTTACCTGGAATTGTATGAATCTTCAAACGAAAATTTCAGAAATGGGTGCCATGTGTCAACTCATGGATGACTCAAAGGATACATGTGTACTATGACTTGTTTCCTTTAAAGGTTTAGAAAAAGTGATGAACAAATACTTTCGGGTTTTGGGACTTTTATCATTAAGACTTATCGAAATGCTCGAAGTGCGAAGATTCATAGTTACCTTTAGTGATTTACGTCTTTAACAATTAGGCGGCTCCAAAACTCTGGAGAAATTATGGCTGCTCGATGAAATGAAAAAACTTCATGAACGATGTATATCACACACGCCTTATCACTGATTAGCCAGGACTTGAATTTTATTTGAAATTCTAAAGTTCTTTTCTAAGTTTCCGTTTAGGGAAAGATTATAATTTCATGAAGTGGAGAATGTAAAGCTCAAAAGTTCAGTATTATATGTGTTCCAACATGGTGTATGAGTATAACATCCCGCTCTGGTGCACTTACCAAACTTATTCTTTGAGGACACTTGCTCGCAAGTGATCTGGATTTATATGATGATAAAATTTTTCTTTCTTTATGATGCATTGAGTTATATGACAGGATGTTTTTACTACCTTGGTATAGACAGGTGCTGCTGACTCAGTTTCTTTGGGTGTGCAGTGTGTCGGACCTTGAGGATGCAGAGGCATCGGTGGAACTCCCTTGGACTCTGGATTGAGTCAGGGAGTGGGGTATTTGAGTTGTTTCATTTATGATGATATTGTTTCGCTTTGATGATATACTATTGATTATATGATATGTTGTTGACATGCTCTGACATGATGGTTGATGATGCAGGCTGACGATAGCTTGCCGACCGGTCTCACATATGGAGTAGAGGGGCCACACACGAGATCCAGAGAGATTGAGGGAGAGATGTGGATAGCAGCCCTGCCATAGCCTACTAGCACTCTCGCCGTGGATCAAACTGTAGGTTAACGATTACCTAGTTAGAGAGGATCCACGATGCCATGAGGGCAGACTGCGACAGTCGCTCATGATGATTCTAAGGGGCGTGCAATAAGGCGGGGGCCTTATTCCTTAGATCCCTTAGTCTCCCGCAAGATTCACTTGGTAGAGTGTTGACTCCAGGGGTTTTAGAGTCTACCAATCCGTCAAGCCAACGGGTGGCACCCTTGGAGCACGTGGTGCGTCCTGAAGGGAACGTCGCGCGACAGAAGCAATCGAGGCGAGTGGAACCCTTGGAGCACATAGTGCGTCCTGAAGGGCACGTCGCTTTGAGGATGATGATGAGAAAGCCTAGACAACCCTGAGACCTTAGCACATGATAAATTCTTAAAATGACCCCCCCCTAATTAAATTGTCTCCCTGTTCAAATCAAACCTAGATTAAAACATCTCTAAGATAAATTTGATTGGCCCTAAGAAAAGATCCTCCAAAAGTGAACCTAGAGTGTAAACTAACACCCACCTAGGAGTTAATTAAAGTCTTCTAAAAAGGTAATGGGGGTAAGAGTAATGAGGGAGTAAATTTAAGTAAAACCCGTGGTGCTAAATTATAAAGGAGACTTAAATTTTTAAAGAGGGGAGTATTAAAAACTAGGATTTAAATAAATAAATAAATAAATAATAAAATAAAAATGTTTGTCTCTATATATATTGAAAAGAATGTTAAGCGCTTTTATCATTTGGGGGTTTAACAAATAATAATAATAATAATAATAAATAATGGAAAGAGAGAAAGAAAGAGAAAATAAAAATAAAATATAATAATAATAATAAAATAAAAATAAAAATAAG
>JZKD02S1886104.1:103601-115887 GCA_000966675.3 Picea glauca | reverse complement strand
ATTAAAAGCCCTAAACTAGCTTTAGTGGTATCAATGGTCCTTTATTTGGTATCATGCCCTAGTTGATCACATTTTCCCCATAAACTCCCATTTGATTTGTCTCTAGCCCATGTCGACAATCATGGCTCCCTTGCACAAAAGTACTTTCATTGAGGTAGTGAGGAATTCAATTTTGTGACCACAATCACTTATAATCTTTAGTAAAAACACTTTATTTATGAGTCAATCTTGGTCAATTTTGATGTTTTCTTTAGACTCTTATGGGATTCCATTATCACAAATTGTCCTTCCAAATTTGTATTTTGTATTAATACTAAATGCCCATTTTTCTTATGGTATAAAGGTTTTTTTTTTTTACTTAATTGATGTTATAGAAAACTCCTCATGTTTCAACTAAAAGTACTAGATTTAGTGTTCATTTATTAAAATATAAATTATAAATACAATTCTAAAATAGAACTAAATGTAGTCTTAAAAATAATCACCTAGCTAAGATTTTCAAAACGAAGAGTGAATACAAAATGAATAGTTGATTCAATCATTAAATTAGAAAACAATTTAATTTGTGTTTAATAAGAACATATGAATAATCAACAATGAAACAAATTCACTTTAACAACAACACATGGTACTTTCACCTATCATGTCATGCCTTTTGGTCTCAAAAAATTGTAGCCTCATTCCAATCGGCTATGACTTATGTCTTTCATGATCTATCCTACCTCATCTTAGCTTGTCTTGGATGACCTTACATCCAAATCAAACAAGTGTTCCAAACACCTCAAACATATTTTCATCATCTTTCAGAGCTCTAGAAAGTACAATATTTAGTTTAACCCCCTCAAGTATGTCTTTTCGGTCACTACTGGTTGTTTATTGGGTTTCATCATTCCCCGACAAGGAATCATGGTGGATCCCTTGAGAATCCTAGATATCAGTGTGTTTCCTCCTTCAAAACATTTTTGCCAATTGCAAAATATACAAGGAAAGACCAAATTTTTTTATTCTTCGTCCTTGACTATGCCTCTTGTGGACATGGATTATTATGACTTTTATGTGAGGAAATGCCCTTAAGATGGGATGATTAAGCTCAACAAGAATTTTATGCATTTAAATCCTCTCTATTAAAGTCCTCATTAATCAGTCCTATAGAATTTAATAAGTATTATATCCTTTATCTATCTTTTTCATACATGTCTATCTAAGGAGTTCTTGTCCAATAGGGAGATTACTATTGAGAGACTGTCATATAATACGTGAGAAAGAATCTATCAGAACTGCCCCTGAATTACAATCATGAGTAGAAATTAGACACTTTAGTCCATGCAGTCAAAACATTATGTCATTAAAGTTTTTTAGAGACCACAAAAGTTATAGAAAATTCCAACCCCATGAAATAATTACTCAATCGATAACTTATCAATGGAAAGTATGCCTAGTGGATCATAATTTTCTAAGAATTTGATCTATATTTTAGTACTCCTAAGAGTAAGGAGGTACTCATACTTCCTGAGTTCATCACTAATTTTTCATCAAACATCAAGAACCACTAGTGAATGACAACTTCTATGATGAACACTTTTTCGTAATATCATCCGATGACCCATGGTACAAAGATATCCTCACCTATTTGTGCATCATAATTTTTCTGCACATCTCACTTGGGATGATCACCAGTGTATCTTTCACCAAGCCCCCCAGGATATCCTCATTGGAGACATTCTATATATTTAGTGACTCGATACAATCCTACATCAATGACTCACACTCGAGGAGGACGAGTGGGTCCTGAGTGATTTCCATAGTGACACCTATATAGAAAATTTTTCAGGAATTTGCACTTCTCAAAAAATGGTCTACATTGGTTATGTTTGGCCTACCCTCTTCCATAATTGCATTTAGGAATTCAAATGAATTACGAAGTTCCAGGTATTCATTCACAAAACTCAAGCTCCACCAAATCCTTTAAACACTATCATTATCGTCGGTCCCTTCTACAATGGTCGCAAGTACATCAATGTGGCCATATATTACTTCACCAAAAGAGCAGAGGCCATGCCAACATTAAAAAACACAGTAGACATTGGCACCATGTTCTTCTTCATTCATGTCATCACTCATTTCAGGGTCCTCCAATAGCTAATTTTGAATCATGGAAAACATATATAGAATGAAGCGTTCCAAGAGTTATCTTCCCTTCATAGGTTCACACATAAGTTTTCTTCCCCGTACCATCTGCAATTAAACAACCTAGTTGAGGTTGTCAACAAATTCCTCAAAACCATGTTATAAAGGACAGTCAGTAAGCACAAAACCACTTGACACCGCTTTTCTATAAACTTTGTGCCTACCAAACCATAGTCAATATTTCTATAGGATTTACCCCCTTCCACCTTATCATTGGCCTGGAAACCATTTTACCAATCGAGTGCAAGATACCAACCACATGGATAACATGCGAGCTATTGATGGATACTACCCCATAAAAAAATGTGGCCTTAGAGATCATAGACGATGATCAACTCTTTTCATTAAAAGGTAATGAAGCAACCAAGAATTTATCTAAGGCCACATTTGATCACCAAGTGTGCCCTTGTTCATTTAGTGAGGGTGACCTTATTCTAGACTATGGTATCACCCTTGATGCTCTAGGACTAGGGATGTTAGAAACACTTTAGTGCGGCCTCTTCATTTTTAAGAACTACCTCACTCGAGGAGAATACATCCTTGCTTACCTTAAGGGTGGCCTCTTTAAGGACCTCGTAAAATGGTTGTACTTCAAGAACTTTTATGTAACGCCCCCAACCACCAACAATTTAGGCAACGTCAAGGAGTAAACATCTTCTTGCTATGATACCAATTTGTAACATTCTATGCTACCCAGTCCAGGCCATGCTAATCCAGATAATTCTCATGCTCGAATATATACAAACACACAGACAGACACACATATATATAGTGCAATTTTTAACGAGACATAAACATTATATTCATACATATATTAATGCGGAAGTGACAATAACACATACAAATTTACAGATCATTTACATCCTGCTATCACATAACATAATGCAGAAATAATAGTAAAACCATGCATACAATATTCACGGGAAAAACCCATAAGTATAACAACATATACAAGAAATACTCCTCATTATAGCATGTAAATTACACAACATGTAAATGAAAATAGGATTGATACTTATCTTTTAATTGAAGTACACCAACTGTGTGCAGACCTTCCATGAACCTCCCAGCCTTAGACCATGTTGCTCCCCCGAGTTGGGACTAAAATCCATCGAGAAAGGGATTCCTAGGCTAGGCAGGGACAACAGGATGTTTCATAGTAGATCATGAAGGATTTCCTCCAAGGAGCCACTTATGACCATAGCTCACATAATCTCATTCCCCACATACCTATCCCACCCCAGGAGTGTACGCCTTCACTATCACACAGTCCATCAGCTGCTACACCTCCATTTCCTTGGGCTTCAGCAATAGGTCGGATCAAGAATTCTCAGAGCTCTGTAGTTGCTACTGGACTCCCTCCAGGAGAACTCACTTCCTCAACACACTCTCTCACCTGGATAGAGTTGCTCAGAGACCTGAAAACTTTCTTCTTCTATCCACGAGCCTGAAAACCCACTTCTTCACTCCCTCTCCTCAACACACAATCATGGTGATGGAAACAAGATAAAATGGGCGTGGGGAATGGTACTAACCGGAAAAAACATAGGCAACCCGCATCGTATAGGTGCCACAAGGGTATCAACTCAGGTTTTTTGTAGAGGTTCGGGTTCTTGGCATTCAACAATGCTAGACTGGCTCACTTCCTGCTTGTTCAGTTCATCTTCAAGTCGGGGTATTGGATGACTGGCATGGTTCGAAATCGTGAGATTGGACAACAGGGTGAGAATGGATCAAATGCTCATCATGGTGAGAATGGTGAGAATGCCCCCCCCATAAATCTACATACATTTTGGATGACACTTGGCTCTCCAAGAGCATGTTGCCCCCACTTGGAACTCATTCCCCTCCCTAAAGGAGCTTAGGATAAATTAATATCCTCTTTACAACTTTTTAGAATAATAATATATTATTCTACTAGGCTCATAAGCTTAGTCTCTTAGGATCTACTCTTAGCCTCCTCCCTTGCTCAACCTAGTGGGGTCCAGTCCCCCATACTCTTTCTTCGTGGCTCGTCTACACACAACAATGTTGTTATATTAAATATATGAATTTTTACATGTACAAAACAGGCTCTTGGCCTTTAGCACCTAGGCTCTCGACCTAATCAACACATAATCCTACCAGCTTATAAATACTCAGCTAACCATCCTACATAACATGTTACATTTGTAATTACAACCGAGTCTCACCCTTGGGGTATTACAATCCCCTCCCCTTATTTTTTCACTGTCCTCAGTGCAACTTAATTACACAGCATCAAAAAGATTTCCAAAATCTTCAAAAAGATGTGGGTATTATGCCCGCATTTCATCTCCATGCTCCCATGTTGCATCCTCAAAACCATACTAGGTCTATTGAACCTTTACAAGCCCTATGGTGCGAATCCAGATTTTGTTTCTCTTCTGGTCTAGTATGCGCACCAGATGCACTTGTAAGGTGCCTTCTTGCACCACCTGAATCACATTCCAATCAATCACACGATTAGCATCAGGTATATATTTCTTGAGAAATGAGACATGAAATACATTATGAATAGTCATGCATGCAAGGAATGCAACCATATAAGATACTGGTCCAATCCTTTCTAGAATTTGAAATGGCCCACAATATATGGATGCCAACTTGGAATAGTTTCCCAAATTCATGGAACTTTTGTTGGCTTTCACCTTTCATAAAACATGATCACCCACTTTAAATTCCTTGTGGGTTCTTCCTTTGTTAGAAAAGATTTTATGCCTGTCTTGGGAAACCTTCAAATTCCATTTAATCTTTGACACTTTCTCTTCCATTTCCTTAATCAACTTTGGCCCAACCACTTCTCTATCACCTTGGTTGTCCCAACTTACTGGGGTGTTGTACTTTCTACCATAAAGTGCCTCAAATGGGCTCATCTTCAGTGATGCTTGGTGCCCGTTGTTGTAAGAAAACTTTACCAAGTGTAGGTAGCATTCCCATATGGATGGTTTGTTCATCACATACATTCTTAACATATATTATATCACTTGATTTACTCTTCATGTTTTTCCATCAGACCGAGGATGATAAGTTGTGCTGAAGTTCAGGTTCGTTCTGAACCTTTTGAATAATCCTCTACAAAACTTTGAGGTAAATTTTGGGTCTCTGTCAGACACAATTGTCTTGTATATGCCATGAAAGTGTGCGAATTACCTCATATAAATATCAACAACATTAGATTCCTTGTGAGTAGTCTTCAAGGGAATAAAATGGGCATCCTTCGTAAGCTTATTCACCACCACCATGATGGAATCATGTTGCTTGTTTGATCTGGTTAATCCTAGTGATCAAATCCATTGTCACCACTTCTCACTTCCACCCAGGAATGGGTAATTGTTGTAGCAACCGAGTTGGGTGTCTATTCTCATATTTAACCCTTTGACACTCCACACATTTGGCGATGTATTCTACAATTTATTTCTTCATGCTTGGCCAATAGTAATGGCTCTTAACTGTTGAAACTATTTTCTGATATCCTGGGTGTTCCACATAAGGTACACTATGCATCTCTTTTAAAATCACACTCCTAAATTCCATAGAATTTGGTACATAAAATATGTTTTTGCACAAGAGAATTCCATCAATTCCCAATTCACAATCTTCAACTTTCTGCTACATTTTACCTTGCTGCAATTTAGTTACCAATTCGATCTGCTGCAAATTGACTTTTGCAGGCTTAGAAATTATTCCTTTAAGATTTGTCTGATACACAATAATGGTTGTAGCATGTAGTTCATGCACGATCATGTTGAGTGCATCAACCACTTTTTTTTCCTTTCCTTTGATGTTCTTGATATCAAATTCATATTCACAAAGGAATTCCAACCATCTACTATGCCTAGCACTCAAGGTAGACTGGTCAAAAAAATATTGCAGACCATTATAGATTGTTCTCATCTCAAAACTTCTTCCCATGAGATAATGTTTCCATTTATTTAAAGCGTTCACTATGGATCCTTTCATGATCTTTCAATTTCCTAGATTCCAAACATATCACAAACCCATTCTGGCTAAGGACTCCACGAAGTCCTTCTTTGCATGCATCTGTGCAAACCACAAATTCTTCATTCAAATATCCATTCTTTAGAATTGGAGCATTGGTTAACAATTTCTTCAATTTTTGGAAGCTCGCTTCACATTATGTTGTCCATTGAAACTTCTTCCCATTTCTTTGCAAGGAAGTGATGGGATGAACTATTCTCGAAAATCCTGCAATGAACCTTCTGTAGTAGCCAACTAGACCCATGAAGGATCTGACTTCTGTCACACTCTTAGATGTTTTCCACCCTTTAATGGCCTCAATATTTTCAGGGTCCACTTTTATCCCTTCTTCAAATATGATATGCCCCAAATAGTGAATTTTGTTTTGATAAAATGATCACTTGCTCAATTTGGCATACAATTGATGCTCTCTTAGAACTTGCAACACCAACCTCTAATTATGCTCATGTTCTTCTTCCAAATTGGAATATATAAGGATGTCATCCAAAAATACAATCACAAAACCGTCTAAATATTCTCGAAAAATGCCATTCATTAAGCACATGAAAACAACTGGTGCATTTGATAACCCAATTGGAACCACTGTAAACTCATAATGACCATACCTTGTTCTGAAGGTAGTCTTGTTGATGTATTCCTCTTTAATCCTTACCTGATGGTATCCTGACTTGAGATCTATCTTTAAAAATAGCATTTCATTCTTCAACTGATCGAAGAGATCATCAATCCTTGGTAGAAGATACTTGTTCTTTATAGTTACTTTATTTAACTGCCCAAAGTCAATTTAAAATCTCAGGGTCCCATCTTTCTTCTTCGCAAATAACATTGGGGCACCCCAAGTTCACACACTTGGGCGTATGTATCCCTTATTTAAAATATATTCAAGCTTCATTTTCAGTTCTTTTAGTTCTGGTGTACTCATTATGTAAGGAGTCTTTGGGGGTAGTCCTGGTATCTCCTTGAACACATCTTCAAAATATTATAGGACTGCATGATCCTCTAGATTTGGCACCTTATCCTTAGATGCTTCCCCCATATGGGCTGCAAATATTTGGCAGCCCTTCCTGTAACACTTCTTTAACTACGGTGCTAAGATTTTTTGGACAATAACTTCCCTGTGAATTCCTTGGATTGCTCTCTGCTTTCCTTCCTCATCCAATCAAGTGAATGACTTGTTATGGCAGTCTAATATGGCATGGTGTTGGTCCAACCAATCCATGCCAATTAGAAAATCATATGATCCCAAAGGAATTATGTTCAAATATTCCTTGGTACTCAGTCCATTCATGCCCACTAGACATGATTTAACCAACTCAACAACCTTTCTCTTCGCTCCTGTAGCCAGCTGCACCAACCAAGATTTCCCATGCTTTCTTCTTGGTAATTGAAATATTTCCACTACCTTAGGATCTATATAGCTATGACTATCCCCTGAATCAATTAAAATAGTAAGGGCATGGTTATTGATCATACTTTAAACTTCAATCACGTGTGATTGAAACTCAAGTTTCTTGTTGTCCAAGGCTGCATAGATCCTAGGTACCCTTCTACCTATGTCCTCCACTGTTTTTTCTTATTGAACATGGTGAACAAATCTCACCATATCCTTTCTATGAGAGAAATATCTATACTTATGATCTTCATTACAGCCCCAACATTGCATAGGTGTCTTCCTTGGCATTTTCCCACCTACTTCAGCCATCCTGGGATCCCTTAAAATTGGTTGTCCTTAAGGAATATTTCTGAAAAATGGTGGCTTGTTTCCCTTCTGCCTCTACTCCTTATTAAACTTCCTCTTTTCTTCCCAAGCTCTTTGGAAAGTAGGATTTCCTTTATGTTGATCATATAATCATTTTTCTCTCCTTATATTTTCATCTAGAGTTTTAGGATCATCATACTATATTTTGTCACTGATAAAAGGTGGAAAACCACTTACATATCTATGGATATTGATTTTCTCATCCTTAATGAAAGGGAAATACTTCAATAGATCTATAAATCTCCTTTCATATTCATCTATAGTCATGCTTCCCAATTTAAGTTCAAAGAACTCTTTCATCTTTTTGTCATAGTATCTCTTCGTTAAGTACTTGTTTTCAAAAAGTTTCTTGAATTCCTTCCATGTGACATCCTTCTCTTTATTGTGTTGCACTTGCACAAGTTGATCCCATAATAAGAATTTATTTCCTTTCATCTGATAGACCGTGATTCTTCATTCTTCATGAGAGGAATAATTATGCAATTGGAAATATTTTCTCATGCCAATTAGCCATGCCTTAGCCTCTTCATCCTTCTGGTGATCTCCATCAAAAGTAGGAGGTTTGATATTATTCATTTTTCCTTTCAACTCATCCACCCCAAACCTCCTAGGTTTCCTAACAGGGGATGGACTTGAGCTACTGTATGCTCTCATATGTGAATGGTTTTGGGAGTGTTGATGATGCCTTCTATCATTCCTTGATCTTCTTTCTTCATCAGGGAACTTGTGGCTCCCTGATTGGTTGGATTCACTTTCCTTATCCAACTTATTTTAAATTCATTCCAATATCTGCATTAACTTCATATTGAAGTCTTCTTCTTTCTCCTTGGCTCTCTTAATCCTTTTTTAATCTGCCTGGTAAATTTGGATCTTGTTTTTCAAATTTTTAATGATTTTCATCATGTTCACGTATTTATGTATTTATTCCCTATGCCCATTGGAGTTTTTCCCTTCAAATCCCAAAAGGATATCCATTCCTCTAACATCATCCTCTAGATTGTAATTGTCATGTGCCTCCTCCATTTCTTTTCACTATGTAACAATTTGGCTTGATTCTGACAATTGCTAACTCTTCAAAATGTTCAGTCAACCGAATTTTGTCAGGTTATTAGAATTAATAATTATCCATAATAAATTAAACAATATGATTCAATTTATGCTTGCTATTGTTTCCATCATCACATATAAAACATGTAAATTACCTACGAAGCTCCACTACTCTTTGAGGAGTAGAACCATGTTTGAATCACCAAAGATTTACACTTGCACACTCCAAATATTCTGAACGAAAAACTCCAATTATTCTAAAACACGTCCCTTTTCATGAACGATCCATATTAACTCGAAAATTTGGGAGTTTTCACTCTAGTACACTCCAATTCTCTCAAAAGTGTCGAACTTTCGAGATCCTATGAGATCTATGACTCACAATCATTTGCGTGAAGATCTGATGGCTCGGATATGTTCCTCACCACTGCACCTTACTTGTTTCTCTTGACTCAATCTAATGGCTTTGATCTGTTTTGAAAACACAATCCAAATACACCTTTTTTCAATGGTATCAAGGAGAAGTGGATAGTGGGACTATGAAGATAAAAAAGGGCCTTTATTCAAGAAAAACGATCATCAAAAGTGTTAAATGTATAGGTAAAAATGGTATCATTTCATGGTCCCATCACATACCTCCATGGAGACCCAACCAAGGCACCCCTTTCCCCAATCACTCTCACTATTATTGCCTCTCGAGACCAATTTGTGTGATCATTCTACTAGGGAACATGTCTCCTTGCTTGTACATTCAACCCAATTGTTTTAACATTATTTCATTTATTGATATTTGTACAAAGCACATTTTTTTATGAAAATAAATTATACTCATACCATTGCACCTGATGGAATCATTTCACTCAGCGACAGTCCTAATCTCCCTTGGTCTAAGAATTCACACTAAGAAAATGTACCTTTTTAATCCTAGTTGTTTATAGCACCTCATGTATCTCAATACCCTTCATTGTGATCCCTAAAATTACCACTCTCAACTACCTATCCATTTGAATTCACTAATCCTCAATATCAATTTGAAAAATACTCACTATAGTTGATCATTTCCATCACATCATATCATCTTATGTCGAATTGGTTTTGACTACTACCAATTTCCACCATCAATCATGCTGCACCCAAGAGAATTCTTAGTCCTCATCCTCACTGACCCCTTTCCTACCTCATCCAAATTATCCAAATCTATCCCCTATTTACAATTCAGTATATGTTTTATCTTCTCATGATTCCAAGGGACACTTGTTCCTTTGTGTTCACATTATCATTCTTGTCGATACCAACTTCGGTTTTCTAGGAATGTCAAGGTATCTTGTACCTAATTTTAATCAACAATGATAGACCATAGGTAGGACAAAGAGATTCTTCATCATTCTCTGATCTCATTGACCCTCTTATTGTTTGACATAAAATCATATACACATCATGACGAGTCCTAGGTTTGTTTTTCAAATTCTTTATTCAAGTTGTTCCAATGGATGGTCAATTTCATAGCACTGTATTGATATTTTTTTGTATAATACTTGCATTGTTTCATTCCCTTCTGCACCTCTGTAATACAAAAGACACAACTACACCCTCTTTTGTAGTCACAGTGCTCCATCAATTTCATTGTTCTTTCTAAGAGCTAGATATATACAACCACAACATATATAGTATATACCTCCTCTATTTCTTAGAGTTCAAGTTGGTACTTGAATTGAAAAAAACTGAATCAAGCCATATCACATATATTTTATCAATAAATCCACATGCACTACTTAATTAATCCATTGTTTAGAACTTCAAAGACCATGCAAATCATCAAGATATGAAATTTGAATGACAATGAGGGTGCCTTTACTTACCATGAAGTTGTATTTGAATGACGAGACTTTTTAATTGTTGCATATACTCTTTCATGCACTTACACTTTATGATTTCATGGAGGGGGTAAGGAGATGGTTTCTGTAGTCCCCTAATTTGACTTATATATCCCCTCTTGCAGACATGCTCATATGATGACCTCTCTATCTGCATCCATAATTTTCTTTTGTAAGACATGGAAAATTTCAATTTGCTTAAAATCTTGGATCAACATTACAAATTCATTGTATATGTCTAAAAAGTTTGAATTTTTTAAAAGGATTTTCTGATATAAGGATAGTAGAATTATTCTTGTTCCCTAACCATTATATCTTTTGAACCCCATTATATTTTAGAACATCTAAGCCCTTGAAAAAAAATATTGCAACCACCTCATTAATGTCTTGATTCTTATCTATTATGCAAACTCTATTTATTTTTTCTTTTCCAGTAAAAAAAAAAGGTACACCCATCACCCCTTACTATAAGAATGTTATTATAGTAAGATGTTTATGTCAAATTTTTTTATAGAAATATATTTGTTTTTTTCTAATCATATACACAACCAAATTGGTTTCAAGTGTAATACCATAAACAAAAGAAAAATTACAATAACATGTTTTTTTTTTTAATAGTTATCATAGTTTCTCTTTCACATATGTAGAAAGAAATCAGCCATAAAATTAGAATATGATTATGTAAGGTAGCGCGTCTTCATATCTCTAGTTCAAAAAATAAACAGAGCAAGCTAACCTTATATAGTTCAAAAAATAAAGAAGGCAAGCTAAATTTTTGGAGAATTAAATTTAGAATTACATAAAAATGTAACTAGAATAATGGAAGCAAAAGGAAAGAAAATAAAATTTAGCAATAATGTTTTAATATGTAGTAATAATGTTTTTTATATTATAATGAAAAAAATATAAAAATAGGAAATTGGAGAAATAGAAAAATTCAATTGATAATTTAGAATACCTTAAATTGAATTTATGGAAGTGACCATGAAAAGGGAAGTAAAACACATATTTCATTAAATTTGGAAATATTCAGTGGATCTAGAATTTTAGAACTTTAGCTAGATTGAGTTTTTTCAAAATAAGGAATTAGAAAATCGCTTAATTCACTACTTTGAATGTATATATTCACCATTTTTTGTTATAAAGGTATCATTATAATCTCCATTATTTTTATTTTTATTTTTCTAGTGAAAGGTAAGTGGATCTTGATTTGGTTACATCTTGACATGTGTGTCTAAATCAGAAATAGTGGCTCTGGAATTTTGAGCTAAATTAGCAAGATTATGTTTTCCAAAGTGAGGAATTATAAAATTGCTTGGTTTACTACTTTGAATGTATATATTCACCAATTTTGTGATAAATTTATTATGATAAACCATACAAAATCGAATTTACATAA
>JZKD02S1886104.1:37357-52641 GCA_000966675.3 Picea glauca | reverse complement strand
CACTTATCTTACCTTTAACAAAGCACAAAGCTTTCATATCTTACCTCTTTAATCAAAAAATTTCACTTTACCTTTATCAGAGCACAAAGCTTTCAGATCTTACCTCTTTTCTTCAAATCTGCCTCCTCTCTTAGTACAGAGCTTTGTAAGTCAAGTAGTGTACTGTGCACTAAAGAAACAGATCTATGCACAGAGATTTCTTTCTTTTCCTCGATTCCTAGCAATCACAGTTTCAGGTCCCGGCAATGGAACCATTTGTGGCACAAGGGTAGACCCAGGGTTCACTGCTTCAACAATGCACCAACAAAACCTAACTACCGACCCTTTCGACAACACCTATGAAGCAGATGAAGTCTCACCCGAGGTAGAGGCAGGGGTGGTTGCAGGACTTAGATGTTTGCAACCTAGCTGGGACACAGATCTGTGATTACAACACCTTAACAGAGAACTTAGTAGTTGTCATTCATTAGTACTTAGCCTTTTTCTACAGCACAAATAAACCCTAATTATAGCGCAACATAGTATTCAATAAGATTCAACACATTCAAGCACTAAGCACATCAACATAGATCATATATAGCATCTTATTCACATCATTAGGCACTAAGCTATCATATTCATCTAAGCATACATCATTGCACTAAGCATTAATCATATGAACTATAAAACAACCATAATGCACAAAGAAATCACAACACATGATATACGTGGTTCAACCCCAGCCTGGGGCTACGTCCACCAACTCTTCTTCTCTTTATTGTCTTATGTCAATCATCTACATGCACAGAGCCACAAGGTCCTACTCCGCATAGGACAGGATATCTGTGCGCACTCCACCAGATCCTCCCTCTCTGAGTTAGGTTACAGCACAAAGCCCTACACGAGCCTCTTACATCCACTTGCACTTAGCTCAGCAAGTGTCCAACACAGCATGCATAAAGCATTTACAACTATTACTCGCACTTAGCACAACATCACAAAGATGCCTATATTGTCCCCTCTTACATTGCCTAGAAATCTATTTATACATTACAAAAGGGCCTAGACATGGGTAAACCCATGGGCCGACATCCCCATACCCATTACGTAAGCCCAAAACCCAAAAATCCCTAAAAGGGGTTGAGATCCCGCGATATCTACTTTGAATTGTGCTCCACCTTTGACAGCCTGTCGAAGTCCCAAAATAGGTCAAACATAACAAAGGATCTCCAAAACTTGGTCAAGGGCCAACACATCTATTGTGTTGTGTTGTTGTTATTCTCTACAATATTTATGTTTTCAACTATTATTATAGATTTGGTACCTTACATTCTTGGAGCATGGATGGTCATATCTGATACCACCATATACAGAGAAAAAGAGGATGAAACAAAAGAAGAGATGATGAGAAGAGAAATTTAACACCTCAGGCACTAGGCCGAGTACTACCAAAATACCACTCAGGAAATCATCATTCTAAGGGATGAATTCCTAAAAGGATACAATCGATTCAAGGTAGAAAGAGATATTTTCATGGCCCAGACCATGAGTTACCAAGAGGAGACTCGACTAGGGATGATGGCACACAAAGACATGTTGAGATGGTCTGAAAAGGCAAAGAAGGCCTTGGCTCAAATCGAGTACATCAAGGAAATCCAAAAGGGTTGAGGTGAAGAAGAGAACAACATCAGAGTACTCATAGATGATAGCTTAGAAATAATCGAGAGAGTATTTGATTATTGGGATCATGCAGTTGTGGAACCACAACAAAATATGAAAGAAAGGTGGGAGGAGTATCTCATAAATTGGGGAAATATCATTGAGAGGATGAGAGATATTCAACTTCCTAAGTTTTGCACGCCCGAAAAATTTGTAGATCTCAATAATGTAATCAAGAAACACATCAATCTGGACCAGAAGTTTGAGACCGATGTTCTCCAAATAATGACCTTCGTGAGAGGGCAAGTAAGGAAGCTTGTGGAAGGACCAACAAGAGCATCAATAGTCCTATAGTATCTGGGAACCAGGCTAGACAAATTCAGGCAGGAGGTGATGGAGATGAAAGATGTGATCGGCACACCTATGGATCAACATTGATTTTGCTACATCCACATTTGTGAGGATCTGTTCGTCTAGTGGTCCAAATATGACGAAGCAAACCCACTGCAGTGACTGAAGGATAACTGGAAGAATACATGTGGACTAGTCCACCTTACTTTTATTTTCTTTACTTAAACTAGACTAAATGTTATTTTCAGACAATCTCTTTTTTATAAATAAGAAAATCGACCATGCAATATGGGTTGACAGTTTTTGTATGAGCTTGATAGTGAATGCGGAGAATTACTTTAAAGCTACAATTAATTGAGAAGCTCGGAGAAAGCCAAAGACAATTTTTTACTAATTTTGTGGATGAGACTCGGTCTATGGATTGTTCTGCATCTTGTTATCAACTAAAGGCCCTTTAGTAAGATCATTATTATTTCAAGTTATCTTGAATGATTAATGAATGTTGGTAAAAAATTGATGATGTTTTAGTTTATTTCATATAAGCAATGTGCAAAATTATTTATGGTTAATTTGTTCTTATATTTGATTTCATGCATGTTATTTATTTAATATCTTAAAGTATATATGATATTGGATTGATGGTAGTATTATTGCTAATGTTAGTTCAACTCAAGTGTTGTTTACATACCGTTGACTAAAGGTTATCCTAGGCTCGGATTTTTTCAAAATAAATCAATATTTTAAGTTAGTTTCATTTTTCATGCGTTTAAATAGAAAAAAATAATTACTCCGTCAAAAAGAGATTCATAGTTGAAAGGAAACTTTCAGAAACAAGTTAAATCTCATCAAAAACTTGTCAAACAGAGAGGAGTCTAATTGAGCCTCATCTTTGGGCGTGATTCCTATTGTTGAGTAAAAGGGAATCCAACCCTCTCAACATGTCCCTCCAAATAATATTGATATAAATCTTCATCTTTCAAAAATATCATGTCTTTAATAGTGAGAATTAAAAATGTCAAGCTAAGTCAAAATTTCACCCACATCATTGAAGTGATCATAAAGGTGAAGTATCGGTACTAAGATATTTCTGAAAACATATCCATGTGATAAATTGCTATCTTACTCTCTCCTTTCCTTAGTGTTTTTTTTCGAGTGGACAAAAGAAGAATTTGAAGATGGGTTTCTTTCCTTTTTTGTTTGCTATCATATTTAATGAAGAGGATTTAATATCAATGCAAGCTAATTTTGGGAAAAGATTTAGTTGAAGTAGCAATAGGATAGCAACAACAAGTCCACGTCGAGGTTGTTTCTCATGAATGTTGGGCCAATTTTCATTTCACGAGACCACATTGTTTTGATTTTCTTCCCATCCATAATTGAAAGGGATAGGTTGTGGATGAAGAGGGATATCAACTATACTTGGATGAGGTTGTAGAGTAACATTAAATGGTCTCAAAGGCTAAGAAAAACTTTGTTGTTCACCCAAGAAGAGGTGCCCAGTTTGTGTCAAATGATTAAATTCATTAGAGTTAGCATCAAATGAATTGAAAATATTATTCTCTTATTCCCTCCCTCCTGCCAAATAACGTTAGGTATTATCCCTTTTCCCCTCCAGAACCCCAATCATCTGCTAAAAAATCTCATCTAATAACATGCAATAATATCATTTTCCATTCCAAAAGAAATCTCAAACTTACAACTTATTATTAACTTCATGTAAACATAAATTCATAATACTTCATTAGAAATCCAGTCAAATAGTCTAGCCATGGCTCGAGTCATCGAATATTGAGATTTTTAAGAGAAAAAATAAAGGCATAATACATATAGGCTTGCGAGAAGAAAGCTTCATTTATATCAGGTATCCTTCTTCTTTAACATTTCAAAAAAATTGATTAGCATGCATATGTGTTTTGTGTATACATATTTTCTTGAGTATGGGCATGAATAAAGGACATCATCATAAATATAAGGGAAAATGTAGAGTAAATATGGAACATAAGCCCCTTGAATTACATCATTACTGATATGTTGTATTTATACTTGCAAAGCGTTTCTTGTAAATAATTTTTATTCCAATCCAAACATAATAGATATAGGAAATGATACATATAATGGGGAAGGGTATTTGACAGCATAATATATTGAGTATTAAGATGACAAGAAAAGGAAAATACACATGCTTCGTTCATCACAAAACCAAATATGAATCAATGTTGAAAGTAATATCTGAATATGGTATGACAGAGAAACTATTGTTTGTGATAAAATTTAGGCATGGTTCGAATATTTTCATAACATGAGGAAAATAGAGCAGAGTATAAGAAAATGTGAGGAACTTTGTTTAATACTCGATCTAAATGCCCAGAACTAGAGAAAATAACGATGAACAATAATAAACAAAAGATAATTTTGAGCCATTTCAAACTTAAAGAATGAATTTTTAACTTCATACTATCATCATGTCTACAGTCAAAGAATAGAACCCACATAGCTTGTCTTAAGCACTTAACAATGGAAGAAATAATCCCTGTGATTGTGCATTATCAACCTCCTTACTCAGGTCCTTAAATCACCTTTTGAATTGGTTACCAATCTACTAAAACCGAGCTCAAATTACTACCTGAGAAAAGGGTGGTTTTCCAGTTCCATCATCTGCTTACAGGAATAGCAACACATTAACCCTAAATGCATCACAAGATCACATGCCCCATAAATAGTCCATGCTAAATGCACTTATGAATTTTATCACCCCATGCATTGAAACTTTGTCACCCCAATTCATGATTGTGTTATTTGATATGATCACGGGTTTTTACAAATAAAATTGGCAAATATACCTTTAACCCTTCATACTATTGTATTTATTTCCAATGTTTGTTTAAGTGATGCAAAAATGAATTATAATATCAACTTTAAACATTTCTCCACAATATCTTCTAAATGCCTCAAGTGAATTCTCATAAAATCAATATCCTTTGGCAAACATATTTTCCAATTAAAATTGTACCCAAGTTTTTACAAAATTTAACTTGTATAAGAATAAAATCCAAACACTTGTGTTTCTAGAAGTATAACATGCATCAACCTTTACTTGAATAGATGTATCCTAGTAGGACCCTTGTCTATCTTATACAATATGGTAAATAGTTAGGCAAAATGACATTGCAAGATTTATTTATGGATTTCCAATTCTTTGCAAGCTTTTGGAAATCAGTTGGGCCACATTTAGGGTCAACACTCCTATTAATGCCTCCCAAAAGTACCAATATTCCCCAAGAGTGAAAACACTGGACTAGGACACATATGATGGACATCAAGGTGAAACAAGGAAAAAACCATAACTTCCAAGGATCATGATCCATTAT
This sequence comes from Picea glauca, assembly GCA_000966675.3. Taxonomy (NCBI): domain Eukaryota; kingdom Viridiplantae; phylum Streptophyta; class Pinopsida; order Pinales; family Pinaceae; genus Picea; species Picea glauca. Next base: position 47,284 of record JZKD02S1886104.1, on the reverse strand, counting down.
TTGACTTCAACCCATGATCCTCATTCAAATGTTAAATGCATGAAATGTAACACTTTATATGAAACAATGGCGAGTCTACCTCATGTGTGTTGGACCACCATCATTGTATAAACCATGTTGATCAGATGAATGAGTTGAGCAATGAGGATGGGGGAGGCATCTGAGGGGTGGTTGTCTATGGAGAATGTTGATAATCATCTCTAGGGTCATTGTCTACCATGCGGACCATGAGACATGATCTCCTCTAGTTACCCCTAAGTGAGAGGGGGTGACATCTGGCTCCAACATAGGGACATGTGCTCACCCTAGAGTGCATGAGAACCTCAACTTCTTTAGTACTCCAAGACCTGCAACCTACATAACTCTAAATAAAAATTCCTTGGTACATTCTAACACAAAACCATTAGTACTAAAAGGCATGGGGATTTTATCCACCCTGGTATATGGAAAGTGAAAAATAAAGTATTGAACTAAATATTTTCATTTTCATCAATATATCATTTTTTTATAACAAGAATAGTTTAATCTAACATGGATGCATGAATAAATCAATCAATAACTAAAGTCAATCAAGAAAGAAAAGATACAATCAAGATGCAAGCACACAACATGCCTTAATATTACACTACTCTAGACCTAAGAAGTTAGGTTCCTTCCACATAATAGGGTTTCATAAGGGATCCATTAACGGGTAATGGTATTCTCCTTCATGCATGCATGGACAAGTAAAATGAACCAAATCGAGACATCTTTTGTATTTTGTAAGGACCAAGCCATAGACTATCAAACTTCTTATGCATAGCTAGCTTCTCTTTCCTCTTGTCCCACATAAGTACAAGGTCACCTTCTTTAAATTCAGTTTGTCTTTCTTTATGATCAAATGTCCCCTTAATATTGTCTTGATTCCTTTCCATTTTATCTCAATCATATCTCATGGCTTCATCAAATTCAATGAGTTGATCGATTCTTCCTTGCAATGTGTCCTTATCTGTTGTAAATTGCTACGCAAACTGAAGGACATGAATTTGGAGGTTAATGGAAAACTTTGCTTCCAATCCATATACTAACTCGAACTGGGTTTTCCCTATGGAAGTCTTATTTGTGGTACGGTCTTCCCACAATGCATACTCAATCTTACTATCCCAACCCTTCTTATTTTCACCAACAATCTTATTAACAATATTCATCGGATTCTTGTTGCTAGATTCTATCAGTCCATTCCCTTGGGGATAATAATTGGATGAATGAGATAGAATAATTCCATACTTTAAACAAAAAAATTGCTAAGGACAAAGAGATAAAGGCTTTATCATTATCAGTAGTGATCTTAGCAGGGGCACCAAACCTTGTGATTATTTTATCTTCGAGGAAATTCATCACAACTTCCTCAGTTTCCTTTTTCTTTGGTATGCCTTCTACCCATATTGTAAAATAGTCTATATCAATCAAAACCCACCGATATCCGTTGTTGGAGTTATCCTTAAAATCACTAATGAATTCTAGACCCCACTATTGAAAAGGTGCTTCAACAATGACTAGTTTCAAAGGAAAAGTAGGCAATTGTTATTTCCCTGAGAAGAATTGAAATGGTTGCTAGGACCTAACATATTAGTGAGTATCAATGAACAATGTATGCCAATAGTAAACTTCTCTCAAGATCTTATGGGAAATGGCACAAGCAGTGAAATGACCACCACAATATCTTGAATAAAGTTCCTTAATCAACTTATATGCTTTATATTTATCAACACACCTAACGATTACTCCATTAGGGTTATTCCAACTCAAACCATGTTGGGTTAAACAATATTTCATGTTCTTCAATCTCAAAGTTCTCCTCTCATGATCCACTAAGTGGTTAGGACATGAGAGATTCTTCAAGTAATACACAATATTATAATAACACTCGTCATGTTCTAATTCACTTAATACAATATTGACTTGATCATTCTCACCCATTGTTATGGCCTCTTCATTAATTTCAGTCAAGATCTCAGTGAGGCCTTTCCCTTTAATGATCCTAGTGGTTTTAATATCTAAGTCATGTTCCTGAATATTTGATACCCACTTCCCTCTACTTCCCAGGAAAACTTGTTGATTCGATGCGTCTTTAACAGTGGGGTATGTCACATAAGATCTAAATTTGTTGTATCCAACATAGCTTCTAAAAATTTTCAATGATTTGACAAGGGCATAGGATTTCTTATCGGTAATGGTATATTTTAATTCAGCATCTCTAAGGGTTTTATTGATGAAAGCAATAGATTGTTCATAAACATCTTTCTTTTTCTACATGAGTACCCCATCAATAGTGTCTTCAGGAGCAAAAGTTAAAATTATAGTCTCTAGAATAATTAGGGATAACAAGGAATGGTTCCATTGTAATTGCTTCCTTGATATCTTCAAAATATTTCATACTTCTATCATCCCATTTGAACAAGACATATTTCTTTAATAACGCATTCATGGGTTTAAATTTCTCAGAAAAAATCAGAATGAATCTCCTTATAAAGTTAATCTTGTCAAAAAATGATTGCAAGGATTTCTTATTGTTTGGGGGAGGAACTCTTTATGGATTCAATTCTTATTGGATTAACATTAATACCATCATTATATACAGCATGACCCAATAAATTACCTTTATCATACCAAAAATCAATTTCTTTGGGTTCGGGTAGATACCATACTTCCTACATTGCTCAAAAACCTTTCTAAGATGTTCAATATGTGCATTCCTTTCCTTAGACACAACAATAAAATCATTTTGGCATATATCTATAATCTTCCATATCAAATCTCTAAAGGTAAAGTCCATTTATCTTTGAAAGGTGGAACCAACATTCATAAGGCCAAAGGTGTAGTATTACAGATATAAAATAGTATGCAGAACAGAAATAATTAGCTAGAAATGGCAGAGAAACAATGATATAATCAGAACAATACCACAATAATACTAGAATAATACCAAAATAACACCAAAAAGAGCACTTTGATTACCGAGAGMAATGTTCACTTGCCTCTTCGAGGGGGAAACCTCCAGYAGAGCAGAGCTCTATTACAATAATATCCAAGACAAAACTTCTCATACCCTCTACTCCTATTTATACTAAATATGTCTATCCAAAAGAAAAATCTAGAGGAAGATCCTTCTAGAAGYAGAAGCTTCTATTAGGTCTTCTTACATTTGACTTATTCTTCCTTATTGCTAGGCCTTATTAATATTGGTCTTTATTACATGGAAATATATTATTCTACCTACGTGAAGGGTAAGTTCCCTAACATGTCCTCCCCCTTAAAAACAGCCTTKTCCTCAAGGCTGGAGATGAGGAAATTGTTGTAGAATGGTAGTTGGTTCCCAACTGGCATCTATTGGAGTTGTATCTTTCCACTGGACTAACACTTCCTTAATGGTGCGTTRACACARACGATGCTCATGTTGGTCCAAAAATGCTTGTGGTTGTAACCAAATGGATCCTTCTTCKTCCAACTCGAGAAGGTTGGTTTGAGTTTGGCACTTAGTTCCAATCACCTTCTTTAAGCAGGAAACATGAAAAATAGGATGGAGCTTAGAATGATTGGGMAAAGCTAACTGATAAKCCACATGTCCCACACACTTGAGAATGGTATAAGGACTATAAAATTTGGGCWCCAGTTTCTGACAATGGTCATCCTTGATGGAATTTTKCTTATAAGGTTGCAGTCRAAGAAACAAATGATCTCCTTCTACAAATTGACGTCCAKWGATACCTTGATCTGCCTGTTGCTTCATGCGACTCTGGGCCATGACCAAATTCTCTTTGATAATACAAAGAATATCCTCTCGAACTGTAAGCRTTCGGTCAACCGCATGGACCTTCGAGACACCAGGCACATATGAGAGAACTAAAGGTGGGTTTTTTCCATATACTRCTTCAAAAGGAGTCATGCGGGTAGCTATATGGTAAGAAGTGTTGTACCACCATTCAACTAGTGGTAACCATTGAGCCCACTAATTTTATCATTCCTATGCAAAACATCTCAAATATGTTTCCAAACACATGTTGATAACTTTAGTTTGACCATCAGTCTGGGGATGATAAGTTGTGCTGAGATGCAATTGGGTGCCTTGTAGCTTGAATAGTTCTTTTGAAAAATTGTTGGTGAAAGTGGGGTCTCGATTAGAAATGATAGAACGAGGCATGCCATGAAGCTTGAAGACCTGAACCATGAAAAGTTGAGCCACAGTGGAGGTTGTAAATGGGTGTTGAAGAGAAAACAAATGAGCATACTTGGAAAGACAATCAACTACCACCATGATGAATGATTTATTTCTCTATTTAGGTAAACCCACAATAAAATCCATAGAGATATCCCTCCAAATACGGGTGGAATCGGAAGTGATTGTAGTGTTCCAGGATCTTTGATTGTTTCACTCTTGTTGCATTGACAAACATCACATTCTGACACAAAATTGTGAACATCATGTTTCATACCATCCCAGAAAAAAGAACGTTTGACCCGGTCATAGGTTTTGGTAAACATTGAGTGCCCAGCGATGGGTGTAGCATGAAGCTCAGAAAGTACTGTGGATTTAAGTTTTGATTGTTTACTTAAATACAAACGACCTTTTTATCGAATCTCATCATTGTGCCAACAGTACCCTGGGTAAACTGGGGAATTGACCTGTGTTGGCCCTTGACCATGTTTAAGAGTACTTGGTCATACTTGACCACTTTTGGGACTGTGATAGCTTGCCAAAGAAGGAGCGCAACGTGAAGCAGAAAATAAGGAAACAAGACCTATTTTGGGGTCCATTTTAGGGTTTTGGGTTGATGTAACGGGAAAGGGATATTGGCCCGTGGGTTTACCCATGTTTAGGCCCATTTTGTAATCTATAAATAGGCAATGTAGATAGTAATATAAGAAGGAGATAGTAATGTAGTACATCTATGTGATGTATGAATGAAATCTTAGTGCTAGTTATTGGATCTGTGTGATCGGATGGATCTTAGAGTTCTCTGTGCATGAGATCGGAGAGCTAAGTGCAGGTTGTTATAGTCTAATGTTGAAGAGCAAGGAAAAATGATCTACTGAGCTGCGCAGATCTTATGTCCTGTGCAAATTAAGGGTCATTAGAGCTTTGTGTTGTAACTGCTTGACCGAGATAATATAAAGAAGACTTTTTGGACATAGCCCCAGGGTGGGGGTGAACCACGGTAACTGTGTGTATAGTTTTTTGTGCTTTTCTCTTATGTATTTATCTATTTCTTGGCTAAGTGCTTGATGTGATTAAGTAGATCTAGTTATGCTCTATGTTGTTGATGAATGAACATTAGATCTGATATATGAGATGCTTAGTGTTTGATCTGTTGAATCTAACCTATATTTCTATGGATAAGTATTGAATCATTCTTAGTAAAAGTATTCACTGTGATTCTTTGTGCTTTCTGTGAAGTATATTAATGAATGTATGTTAAGGAATAATTGATGTTAAGTGCGTTGTAAGAAATATAATCATAGATCTATGTCCCAGCTAAGGTTGCAGACACCTGAGTCTTGCAACCACCCCTTCCTCTACCTCGGGTGAGACTTCATCTGCTTCACAGGTGTTGTCAAAAGGGACGGTAGTTAGGGATTTGTTGGTGAGCTCTTGAGCGTTGAACCCTGGGTCTGCCCCTGTGCCAACAAATGGTTATGTTGTCGGGACCTGAAACTATGATTGCTGGGAACTGAAGAAGAAGAAGCTTTGCGTGAAATAAGCTATGTGCATAGATCTGTTGCTCTAGTGCGCAGTGTGTTTTTTTACCTGTGAAGCTTTGTGCCAGGAAAAGAGGTCAGATCTGAAGAAAGAGAGGTCAAATCTGAAGAAAAGAAGTCATATCTGTGAAGAAAAAGGTAAGATCTGTAAGCTATATACCTTGATAAAGGTAAGAATAGTTAAAAGTCTTAGATATGAAAGCTTTGTGCTCTGCAGAAGTAAGATAAGTGAATTTTTTTGTTTCTAAAGCATGGATCTAGGTATGTTTGATAGATTTTGTCCTAGCTTCAAAACTAGGGCATTAATAGATGAAAGAAATTTTGATATGAATAGATCTGATAAATATAGTGATAGATATGTTATACCTATGCATTGAAAGAATGTCTGGACTAACAAGTGGATGCAGGATCCTAGAAAAAAAAATTTGCAGGCTAGCCACCATGATCCTGGTGCGCAGTACAGAAGGAGTTGGGGAACATCTAAACGGACGAGAGGATTAACCCTCTATTATAGTTGCAGACGACAGGGACATCTTGCTAAATAATGCCCTGGAAGAAGACCTAGTTTCCTCTATTGTAAGTCTATGGACAAGGAAGTATTGGATTTCCCTAGAATGATTGCTAGGCTTGAGAAGCTGAATATGGAAAAAAAAAACCCTGAGGGAGATCAAGAGACCAAGATTATGGCAGAAACCCAGAAAGAATCAGAAAATATATTGCTACAGATGAAAGATACCTTGAATGACCACCGACATGTTAGGCTATCAGAGATATTCAAAGAAAAGGAGCAAATTGAAGCATTAATAGGGGACTTTGACATTGACTATACTCTTGATGAAGAAGCGCAAGTCAACATTATGCCATAAAGAACTTGGGAAGCTATAGGGAATCCTTCCATGATCCCTTCTTTAGGAGGAACAAGTTTCTTCAAAGGAAATCTAGTAAACCTATGTGGAAGGCTCACCCAGATACCTATTACTGTCAATGGAACTTCGATAGAGGAAGACTTTGAGATCATTAAATTTGTTGAAGACAACGCCCCGTTTACCATGCTCATAGGAAAACCCTGGATTGATAGAGAACAGGCCAGACGAAGAGAAGAAGAGAAAGTTTTGGAACAGAAGAAGCAAGAGTTAAAAGACTTTATGACCAGAAGGATCGCGCACTTGATTGAAGAACAGAAGAGAAGATCACATATATTTAATATTAATACCTTTGATGTCGAAGCTAAGAGAACACTTGAGGATCCGTAGAAGATCGATTTACCTATTTTTGATACAGCATAAGTATTATCAAGGAACCCTAAGAAAGATTTTCCACAGCGCGAAGTAACTAAGACCACAGAAGATAAACATCAGAATGGTAAAAGCACTATTGAGATGAAAATCATTGGGAAGAAGGCTAGGAAGTTAAGAAAGAAAAAGGCTAATATTGTAATGTTACAAGAGGTTCTAGGGGACACTTCGTAGCAAGAAGAATTGCAGAATTGGAGCTTCGTCGAGATATCAGAACAATGACATAGAGTACTTCGCCATGACGAAGAAATATAGCCGTTGAAACCGATATACCCATTCGACCACCGCTCCGAATGGATCAAAAAGTAGTTATGGGTTACCACTAGACTGTTGGATAACACCAGAATAGATAGAACTGAGTTAAAAAAGGCCCTATGTCCGTTGCAAGCAGAGTGTTGTTGAGATTGCCTACTTAACCTGTTGCGCCATGCACCAAGAATACTTTTTTCTATCTGAGAATATGAGCGTGAACCCTGAGATTTACTTACCTTGAGATCATTGCCTTACTATTCATTGTCGTCTCTGAATTCCTTTTGCACCTGAGCCAGCTGACCCAAGTTTATATGTCGAACGAGCTTAGCGTTTCTGAGAAAATTGTTGAAGAAGTTCTAATTAATTTAATGGTTGAGAGAGTCATGTTAAAACAAGGAATTTCTATAGGTGTACAGGCATTGTCCTCGGGTGTATTGCCAGCTTCCCCCTCCACTGCTCGAGCAAGACCATCCTGACCACCTTCGAAAAGATGATCTAAGCTCGGAAACGACTTCGCCACTGTAAAGATGATCCCAAGCATCTTGCCTAAATATATACCACCACTAAGTGGACCAGTGAATCAAGACTCTGTACCAAGAGACTTTGACTATGTTGTAGTCACTGTGCACCTCCCAAAAGGGGTGCGCACAGTTCATGATGACCAGGAGAAGCTCACCACGCTGAAATTCAGTGAGTTTAACCTTGGAGATCGCAAGGTATACAATATGCTAGCCCCGCACAAGTATTTCACTATTACAAAAGGAAAGAACCCTAATATTGTACCGCAGCAATGGACCCATAACCTTGCGCAGTCAACCCTCCTCAACGTAATGAATATTCCACATTTCGGGAGGCATCAGGAAGTAAATGCATGTGTTTGACTATTGTTGTCCTGCTACCATGGAGGATACCTATGGTTGGACCAACGCATCACCGTGGATCTGATTCTGATCAATCAAATCACTAGGAAAAGCATGCAGAGCCCTGACCCGCAGGAATTTTACCCTGGGAAGACCGCAGATCATGCTCTCGCTCAACGAATAAAAGATACATATGGGGATATGGAGAAAGGCACGCGAGGTTACAAGGTATCCTCCATTGAGAATGCAGCAGTACGCTTTGGTTGCCAGCTGATCGCAGGCAAGTTAGTCCAAAAAAATAGACCTACATAGGTGATTGGATTTGTAGTTGACCTCGCAAGTAAGTGCACGGAGGGACTACAAATGAACTGGGTGAAATACCTTATAAATCAGTTAGAGATTGACTATAGACAAGCGCAGGAACAAGGGTATGAGTTCCACTTTAGTTGGTTGCTCATACTTATCGCCTTCATCGTGTGGGAACTTCTCGAGGGAGCCACGTTTCTGGAGATCGAACCCTTTGAATCCCTGGTCGCGAAGTTCTATATGTTGTGGTACTCTAGAGGCATGAAAAAATAGTGGCATTCCAATGCCATCTTCCATGCATACTACACTGATTTGAGGAATGCCATTCAGTCTACACCACACATTAAACCCAACACTCTTCATAGGTTTCAACCTTTGATGAAATTCAGTGCAGATTGTCACTTCACCTACATCACAGCGCACGCAAACAACAACTCCAGTCATATTACAAGCTAACAGAAGATGACCTAGAGGAGATTACCAAGGAATGGTCTACAGACCTCCTTGTTGAAGCAGAACCCACAGAGATGTCTAACATAGATAGCCCTGAAGCTATGCCGGATACACCAGGACCACGCAAGACTAAGAAGGATGTGAAAGTTCAAGATATCCACAACACATCCATGAAGACTTCTTTGCTCTCACCTGCAAAGGGAAGTGATGATGAAGAACTAGGGGGCACAGAAGTTGAACAGAGAAAAGGTGAGGTTACCCCACCTAGGGAAGAGGTAGATCCCTTCAAGAAAAGGAAGATTACCCCACCGAGGCCCTCATCCAGAAATAAAACTAAGGCCACCCAGACCATGATTAAGACTATGCTTACCCCAGATGATTTTGACTTCTTAATTGCCACGTTGGGTGATGTTTCATTAGAGCTCAAGGAAAAGCAAGAAGCAAAGCAGGAGGAACTATTTCACCAGATCACGGGTGAATTCAAAGAAGCGCAGCAAGCACTTAAGTCCATCTAAGCAGTTTATACGGAACCGTTAACAATGGAAATATCAGGAACAGGCGATGATCCCACACAGTTATTCCAAATCACCAAGAAAGTCGAAGCTCACCTTTGACGAGCTCAAGAAAACATAGCGAAAGCCACCCAGGATTTGGCGCAAGCATAGAGAGCACATGAAGAGCAATGGAGAAAGGTAGAATAGGAGCAGCTTGACTTACAAGTGAAATGGGAGGAGGAAAAAGCCCAGTTATAGCAAAGCAAGGACCAGTTTCTAGCAGAGCAACTTGAAACACAAGAAAGAGTTCACAAGGCACTACGCTTTGTGACAATCATAGAAGTGAATATGGAAGATCATCTTCCACAGCAGGTGACCCAACTGGAAGAAGTAATCTAGCAACTTCAACAGTGCATCATGGATCTAGAGCTCTGCACCGTGCTTGAGACACCCCAAGAGATAAGAGATCTAAGAGAGGCCACTGCTCGAAGCGCAGTCGACCGATTAAAAACTTTGGCTTCAGAATGTAGG
>JZKD02S1886103.1:1320294-1333839 GCA_000966675.3 Picea glauca | reverse complement strand
CCCCAACTGCCACTCTCACCTTCATACCATCATATATGACGATCCATGTGATGGATAACGAGTAAAACGTATTATTTTTTACTAATTATTTCCCTCCATCCCTAGTCTCATACTATATTTTATTGATTATTCTTGAAGAGTGGGACACAAGCATTGTCCTATGATTTGGTACACTAAGGATGAGTCTCCTTATCCAAGATATTATACAAACCCAATATATGGGGCTATAAATGAGATAATTGCAAGGCGTGCCATCCATTCTTTTGGAATTAGACCATGAGACATGCCCTTTGGTTATAATATTTTGTTTAGGAGTGCAACATGGTTTTAATTAAAATGTTTGTCACATCATGGGCAAGTATTTTATCACAAGAAATGATTAGGGGATACAATTTAATGGCCTAGGCACTATAAAACATTTCTAAGAAATGGTGTGAGTTAAAAACCAAGGCCATAGGATCTTAATTTTTCTTCTGTGATTTCATGTGGTCTATGGATATGGGCCTATACCACAACAAGTTCACTTTGGTAGGAATATTAAATAAGTTAAATAATAATCTTTGATATGAAAAATACATTAATTTAAATGTTAAGGTTCCCAAATGTTACATGTACATTTCACATCATTGGATTTGCTAACTTTTTTAGTTAAAAAAACAAAAAAAACATAAACATTATAAAAAAAAATTAAACATAGATATAGATTATCTTCTACATGCTACACTTTTTTATATTTAAATATTGTCATGTTCATTATATATAGCATCATAGTCACAAATATAGTCAGTAGTTTTTTCAATATATGTCTTTGATTCTTTGAAGTTGTTATAAATGCTTAAATGCATTCAAGTTGTTTTATATTATATTTCCATTTTATCTTTCTAAACCTTGTGAACTTTCACATTCATGGATTTAAAAATGATATCTATCTAGGCGAGATGTCGAGACAAGAGTCTCCAAATATGTCTCACAAAAGATCTAGTCTATCCAATGAAGGAGGAAGAGGAACCCCTTCGAGGATGTCAGAGACTCATATCTCAGCAAGGCAAGGCAGCTTGGGAGGGGCAGCTAGTAGGAAATCTAGTCATATGAGGAGATTGTCAAATGAATAGGTGAATAGGTCATCTAGACATAGTGTTCAAAATAGTGTTATGGATACATCTTTCTTAGATAGGTTGCACATTAATACTCCAACACCAGAGAATGTAGGGAATACATGATGACAAGAGAATGTGTTTGGTAATTATTTTTTATTTTGTATTTTTTGTGTATTTAAGTTTGTGTTTTATATATGTCTTTTTTTTAATTTTTTTGTGTGTCTTTATGTCTTTGTGTAGAGGATTAGTTTAATGGGAAAGAAGATAATGAAAGAGAGAGTGATTATCATAAAGATTCTAATGTTGGTGAAGAGGGTGAAGGTGGATTCAAGGGGCATTATCAAGAAACAAAATATTACACACCTACATCCACCTATCCCTTAGATGTTGGTGATGAGCTTCCTTGGAAAGCGTACGCTGAAGAAATGACACTTGAACGATGCTCGGGTGTTCAAAGAAGGCTGCAAAATGATTTGAAGTGTTTGGATCTCCCTCGAGAGAGTAAGAAAATATTGGATATTGTTTTGGATTCATTGCATAACTTTATGGATGGATATCAAAAGATGGGGCCAACGATTGATAGTTTTATTGATTTGATGAGGAGACGAAAGTCGGAGGTGATGGGACCCGATAAATGAGAAGTAGTAAAATGTAGAGTTTGAAAACAATATGCAATTTCTATGTTTAATTTCAAAGAGAGGCCAAAGAAAAAGATGTTGAAGGTGAAATATTTTAAGCACCCGAACATAGCAGGACATCTTTATAATAGATTTTTGGCAGCATATGAGAAGTAGTCATATAATGATGAGGTTCCACATTACTTTGCTAGATTCTTTTATGCAGAGTTTTTCATGGCAATGCACCCTGATTATACCAATCTACCATCCAGTTATTATGGGGTTGGTAAAGAATGAACATATGATCGGAAAATGGCATATCAAAATGCAACATTGCACAGGGCTCAACGATCTTTGGTATCTCGTCCAACAGGGGCATTTTACTCACATTCAAAGATGCGAGCTACATTAGATGTTGGCAAGGAGGCTAGGAATGAAATCAAATAAAATTTAGGATCAATTTTGTATGGTGTTGATGTTGGTTTAAACCGTCAGAGAACCGAAGCCAATTTTGTTTACAAAAAATATGAGGAGATAGATTCCATGTCCATGGAAGATATATGGGAGTATGCAAAAAAAAATCGTAATGGCTAGAAGGTGTTAATTCAAAATGATGAATCGAATACCATATTGATATGTGTTATAGTTAATAAATTTTCCATGCATTTGAGGATAGTTTTTGTGTAGTTCTAGATCTGGATACATATCATTGTATATTTATAAATAATTGAGTTGTTATCATCATTAATTGCAGTTTGGTCATATGTTAAATGAATCTCCAGTAAATAAGGGACTTGATTCATCGAGTTTAAATTTGGATGGGTTGAATTAGATATGTGTTTAAAATATCCACATATGAGCACTTTATTTGTCCAATCTTTACAACTTGTTGAATAATCAATATACATGAAATTTATGTTTTTGTATTAATGTGAACACACTAAAATCTAAAAATTTTAGTTGTGTTGTTCATAGATTCTTATTCTATCTCTCACTACTTTGGAAGGAGTGTCCCAATTATCATTGGGAGAGTTTGAAGAGGGTGGGAGTTCACAAGTATAATTACATGTTGAAAACAAATTTAGTTATATATGAAAATTGCAATGTCATTTAAATTATTAATTTAAAAGAAAAATGTCTTACAATATATAATTTATTGAATCTTAGGGTATGGTGGGTAAGACCATGACTCAACCAACCATGGAAATTCCATCCTCTTGTGTGGTTGATGATATTTAGGTTGGGACATCATAAGTGTTACACGTTTCAAAATTTAAAACTACAATTTAATGTGTTAAAATTATTTAATTTTAATTTTCAAGTGTACAAATTTGAAATGTGTTCTTGAGAAGTTTGGTGTATGGAGGTCAATGGCCTTTGAGAAGTTCTTGAGAAATCCATGATGTGAATGCAAGCATGTGTAGGCACCAAAGAATTGTTTTCCATGTCAGCGAGCAACTGATCTTAGAAGAAGAATGCATACCACACTTTCCTTATGGAATAGTTAGGTGATGTCATGTCATGCTAGGTTCACACTGAAAACATACCAAAAATAAAGTTGGATTTATTGAATTCCAAGATGGACCATCTCTAAGTCTGAGAGAGTGATGGGAATGAGTGCTAATTGCATAGTTTAGATTTGGAGATCACTTAGAGGTGAGATTCAATGAGAATATATGTGTATTGCAAGAACAAGTGAGCCAGAACAAGAGAAAGAGACATAGCTAGGACTAAAGCCAATATCCAAAGCCACAAGACAAAGCCGAAGCCAAATTCAAAGTTGTAACCAAGAACCATAGTTAGATCCACATTCCATAGAAGAGAAGAAGACATAAGGCACATTCATTGAGTTAATATTTTGGAGACGAAATGTCTCTCAATAGGGTGGTGTGATCCGAAATGGATCCAAAACGAATGAATGGTTGTAAGGTCAAGTAAGTGCAATGTTAATTTATAAAAGTTAGAAAACTATGTAAAACAATGTAAATGTAAAAGTTGAATAAGACAAAATGAAAGGGAGAAGGAAAAATGGGTTAATTAAAAGATAGAAAAAAGATAAAATACAAGAGAAGATAGAAAAAGATAAAATACAAGAGAATGTTGAGGAAGGGGAACTAGAGGGTCATGGCTATTGGCCTTCTCCTTACGACCCCTTCCACCCCTATCTCCTTATTTCTTCCTTGATTTTCATTCTTAATGGGAGGCATAAATATCCATGAAGCATAAGTAGCCATGAAAGCATTGTAACCACATTGTTAGAATAAAAGATGAGCTCACATTAGAAGATTGTTTTCCCATTTGTGTTTCCAATGTAAAACTCTCTTTCTGCACATTGTCTTTAAATTATGTTATGCCAATCCTATGTGTGTAATTATTGTTATTGTTACCTATGTTTAATGGGTTACTCTTAGTTGTATTACCAATAATTATGGAATTAATTATATTATATATGATTTAATTATCTTAATGTTATTTACCTATATAAAAATTTGTGAAAGATTATTATTTAACTAAATTTATTTTAGTGTATTTTAAATTTGTGTGAAAATTTATTATTTAACTAAATTTATTTTATTCTAATTTAAATTTGTGTAAAAAATTATTATTTAACTAAATTTATTTTATTGTATTTTAAATTTTTGTATTGAGCAAGCATATAGTGGAGAGATCACAATCATATGGTGGAGAGAGATCATGTGTTCCCACACGATCGCCTGCTAATTCCAGGGTTTCTGCGTTCAGTCAATCTACGCAAAGTGAATTGGATGAGAGTTCGATCAAGATAGAGACGTGAAATGATAAAAATGAACGACGAAATTCGACCAAATCAACACCAAATCCGAAGAGAAAGACTATGGGGAGAAAAGAACTGACAAGACAGAAACCTTCTCTATTTAATAGTAAATTACAAAATCTAGAATTTAGATTTGTAATTTTAATACTATTTATTTTTAAAAATATTCCAACTTAAATTATATTATTTTGTAACAAATTTAACAAATTATACCACCTAGTCACATTTTCATATCAAAAAAATTTTGCATTATAAATATCTTATCATTCTTAATTGTTTTCTTATTTCCCAAATAAATATAAACTTTATTTTAAATTTATATTTTTCTAATATTAGTGTTTCATTTACTTAATCTACCTTTCATAAAATTCTATATTCTTATTGAAATATTATTACAACTTCTTTATTATCTATTTATATTAAAAGAAACTATCCATTTCCATTTGTTAAAATATAGATTAATTATGCTATAATGTTTATTAGTATAGGTGGTGAGAAGACATTTAGAAGTTGAATTAAATGTGGTAGATGGCAGAAACAACACACTCTATAAAATATCAAGAAACTTCAAGAAACTATCGAAAGTTTTGGAGGCTTCGAGATAGACCTATTGCATGTAAATGTTTCTATAAATTCACATCAATCGAACTCATTATGCATTGTCTCAGTTTTAATTGAGTTGTGTATTCATTTCCCTTATCTATTGTTTTGATTTTGTGTTTTGTTCTTCCTTCTCTCTTCATGGTATCAGAGCAATGTTGATACTCGGCTTTCCGCTGAGAAGAATTTTGTTCATTTTCTCTAGTTTCCCGAAGATCGAATTGAGTGTTTTCAGTATCTGTTGCCAGGCTCGAATTGATGTGCTAGAGACAAGATTGACTTGTGAAGGAGGTTGTGTTGGGGTGAGGAAGCCGCCACAAGGAGGGTGAGCTCTATTTTTCTCAAATCACAAAAAAATGATGAATTTTGAGGGTGAGCTCTATTTTTCTCAAATCACAAAAGATTGATGAATTTTTTTTTTGGGTTAACCATTGGGTTCTCGGAGTTCCGAGAGTCTTTTTTTTCTTTTTTAATAATAATAAGGAAATTTAAAATAGCAGGAAGAGATATTTTCTGTATTATTTTTTTTGCTATTGTGTGAAGAAGGGATAGTTTATGTGTGTGGGATATTGTGTGAAGGGATAATTTCTGTGTGTGGGAGTATTTTTTATTTTCTCATTGATAAAATGGCCATTAACATGGGTATAATTCTAGAAATTAAGTTAAATGGAAAAAATTATAATGTTTGGGTAAAATAGAGCCATTTTTAACAATGAGTAAGCAATATGATTTGGTTGGTGGGAAAGAGGCCCTTCTCACTGAACAAAAGGCTCTTGAAAAATAGGATCAAATAAATAAGGATGTTGGTGCATATTTTAAAATTTGTGTGCCTGATGAAGCATTTGCAGAAGTTAAAAATTTAAGAGAAGGCACTGAAATATGAAAGTTACTTAAGAAATTGTATCATAATACAAGTCAATCATGGATATTAAATCTTACTAGTAATTTACATAATTTGAAGTTGTTTAATAATCAATAAATTGCACCTCATTTAACCAAGTTGAAAGATATGCATAATGAATTAGAGAGTCTTGGTAAAACATTGGAAGAAAAGGAGTTTGTCCATATCATCCTTCAGAACCTTCCTAGTTCCTATCAGCCTTTCATTAGAGGGCTTGACACAACTGATAAAATTCCCACTATTTATGTAGCTAATCTTAATGCCAAGTTATTGCAGGAAGAGCAACGCCTAGGAAAGGAAAGGGAGTCATCTAATGATGAAATTCATGCACTTGTCTCTAAGGGAAGATAAACTCAATTTACAAAGAAATTCAATGATAAGACAAGTCAGTTTTCAAAGATACTTAAAGAAAAGAATCATCCTTATAGATTTAATAATAGTTGTCATTACGTCCTCGAGGTGTAGGACAATCGGTGACAGAGTGTGTTGTTAAGCGACTCCATGTTGTTAAAGTCACCGGTTCGAAACCTGCGGGGACAAAAAATCCAACCATGTTAAGGGTTGGTGTGGCTCAGGCTAGGTGCGATCCCCAGGTGATTTTGACGGCTTATATGCCCATGAGTCACGGTTTCTCAAGCCACAGGTTAATCGCGTAGCCAATAGGTCCCGCACAAATTAACAAACAAAAAAAATAATAGTTGTCATTATTGTGGGAAGCTAGGGCATTATGTGAAGGGTTGTCGCAAAAATCAATGGGACATGCAACAAAAGAATCTTAAATTTTCAAATCATAAAAACTCTAAAAGAAAAAAAGGTAATAATCTTTGTGTTGTACTTAATTCTAGCGTTTCAAATAAAGATGAATGGGTCATAGATTCGGGTGAAACTAGGCATATGTCCCATAATAAGGAGAAATCTGTTATTTTAGATAATGATTGCAATAAGGAGAAAAATTTTCTTGTTGATGATACAACACTAGATGTGATTGGAACTCAAAATGGTGCTATTGAAGATGGAGTATTCAATAATGTTACGTTGGTTCCCAATCTTAAGTCAAATTTACTCTATGTGATTCAAATTGCAAATCAAGGTTATAAGGTTGATTTTTATAAGGACAAGTTCTTAATTAAGGATATTAATAGTAATTGTAAAGTAGTTTCTTCTGGATATGTAGAAAATGGACTTTATAAGTTTGGAAGGTTTATGTCAAATGAGAAAGTTTTGGTTGCAGAAGTTGATAATGTGAGTAGGTTTTGGCATGAGAGGATGGGACATTTAAATTACAGTAGTCTAAGTTTAATGAAATTTTTTGAAATGGTGTATGGACTACCTAAAATTTCTCAAAGGAAAGGATTTTTTGAAGGATGCATGTCTGGTAAGAAACATATGGAAAAAATCATAAAAGAATAGTCATAAAGTCCAAGACTCCACTTCACTTGGTTCATAGTGACCTCGTGGGGCCATTAGAACATCCTTCTATTTCAGGTATATTCTAACATTTATTGATGACTATAGTAGAAGGATTTGAGTTTATTTTCTAAAGAACAAAGATAAGGTATTTGGGAAGTTCAAGGAATTTAAGGCTTTTGTAGAAAAACAAANTTAGTTATATATGAAAATTGCAATGTCATTTAAATTATTAATTTAAAAGAAAAATGTCTTACAATATATAATTTATTGAATCTTAGGGTATGGTGGGTAAGACCATGACTCAACCAACCATGGAAATTCCATCCTCTTGTGTGGTTGATGATATTTAGGTTGGGACATCATAAGTGTTACACGTTTCAAAATTTAAAACTACAATTTAATGTGTTAAAATTATTTAATTTTAATTTTCAAGTGTACAAATTTGAAATGTGTTCTTGAGAAGTTTGGTGTATGGAGGTCAATGGCCTTTGAGAAGTTCTTGAGAAATCCATGATGTGAATGCAAGCATGTGTAGGCACCAAAGAATTGTTTTCCATGTCAGCGAGCAACTGATCTTAGAAGAAGAATGCATACCACACTTTCCTTATGGAATAGTTAGGTGATGTCATGTCATGCTAGGTTCACACTGAAAACATACCAAAAATAAAGTTGGATTTATTGAATTCCAAGATGGACCATCTCTAAGTCTGAGAGAGTGATGGGAATGAGTGCTAATTGCATAGTTTAGATTTGGAGATCACTTAGAGGTGAGATTCAATGAGAATATATGTGTATTGCAAGAACAAGTGAGCCAGAACAAGAGAAAGAGACATAGCTAGGACTAAAGCCAATATCCAAAGCCACAAGACAAAGCCGAAGCCAAATTCAAAGTTGTAACCAAGAACCATAGTTAGATCCACATTCCATAGAAGAGAAGAAGACATAAGGCACATTCATTGAGTTAATATTTTGGAGACGAAATGTCTCTCAATAGGGTGGTGTGATCCGAAATGGATCCAAAACGAATGAATGGTTGTAAGGTCAAGTAAGTGCAATGTTAATTTATAAAAGTTAGAAAACTATGTAAAACAATGTAAATGTAAAAGTTGAATAAGACAAAATGAAAGGGAGAAGGAAAAATGGGTTAATTAAAAGATAGAAAAAAGATAAAATACAAGAGAAGATAGAAAAAGATAAAATACAAGAGAATGTTGAGGAAGGGGAACTAGAGGGTCATGGCTATTGGCCTTCTCCTTACGACCCCTTCCACCCCTATCTCCTTATTTCTTCCTTGATTTTCATTCTTAATGGGAGGCATAAATATCCATGAAGCATAAGTAGCCATGAAAGCATTGTAACCACATTGTTAGAATAAAAGATGAGCTCACATTAGAAGATTGTTTTCCCATTTGTGTTTCCAATGTAAAACTCTCTTTCTGCACATTGTCTTTAAATTATGTTATGCCAATCCTATGTGTGTAATTATTGTTATTGTTACCTATGTTTAATGGGTTACTCTTAGTTGTATTACCAATAATTATGGAATTAATTATATTATATATGATTTAATTATCTTAATGTTATTTACCTATATAAAAATTTGTGAAAGATTATTATTTAACTAAATTTATTTTAGTGT
The DNA here is from genome assembly GCA_000966675.3 of Picea glauca. Lineage (NCBI taxonomy): Eukaryota > Viridiplantae > Streptophyta > Pinopsida > Pinales > Pinaceae > Picea > Picea glauca. Next base: position 1,324,781 of record JZKD02S1886103.1, on the reverse strand, counting down.
ATTTTAAATTTGTGTGAAAATTTATTATTTAACTAAATTTATTTTATTCTAATTTAAATTTGTGTAAAAAATTATTATTTAACTAAATTTATTTTATTGTATTTTAAATTTTTGTATTGAGCAAGCATATAGTGGAGAGATCACAATCATATGGTGGAGAGAGATCATGTGTTCCCACACGATCGCCTGCTAATTCCAGGGTTTCTGCGTTCAGTCAATCTACGCAAAGTGAATTGGATGAGAGTTCGATCAAGATAGAGACGTGAAATGATAAAAATGAACGACGAAATTCGACCAAATCAACACCAAATCCGAAGAGAAAGACTATGGGGAGAAAAGAACTGACAAGACAGAAACCTTCTCTATTTAATAGTAAATTACAAAATCTAGAATTTAGATTTGTAATTTTAATACTATTTATTTTTAAAAATATTCCAACTTAAATTATATTATTTTGTAACAAATTTAACAAATTATACCACCTAGTCACATTTTCATATCAAAAAAATTTTGCATTATAAATATCTTATCATTCTTAATTGTTTTCTTATTTCCCAAATAAATATAAACTTTATTTTAAATTTATATTTTTCTAATATTAGTGTTTCATTTACTTAATCTACCTTTCATAAAATTCTATATTCTTATTGAAATATTATTACAACTTCTTTATTATCTATTTATATTAAAAGAAACTATCCATTTCCATTTGTTAAAATATAGATTAATTATGCTATAATGTTTATTAGTATAGGTGGTGAGAAGACATTTAGAAGTTGAATTAAATGTGGTAGATGGCAGAAACAACACACTCTAGAAAATATCAAGAAACTTCAAGAAACTATCGAAAGTTTTGGAGGCTTCGAGATGGACCTATTGCATGTAAATGTTTCTATAAATTCACATCAATCGAACTCATTATGCATTGTCTCAGTTTTAATTGAGTTGTGTATTCATTTTCCTTATCTATTGTTTTGATTTTGTGTTTTGTTCTTCCTTCTCTCTTCATGGTATCAGAGCAATGTCGATACTCGGCTTTCCGCTGAGAAGAATTTTGTTCATTTTCTTTAGTTTCCCGAAGATCGAATTGAGTGTTTTCAGTATCTGTTGCCAGGCTCGAATTGATGTGCTAGAGACAAGATTGACTTGTGAAGGAGGTTGTGTTGGGGTGAATTGATGTGCTAGAGACAAGATTGACTTGTGAAGGAGGTTGTGTTGGGGTGAGGAAGCCGCCACAAGGAGGGTGACCTCTATTTTTCTCAAATCACAAAAAATTGATGAATTTTTTTTTTGGGTTAACCATTGGGTTCTCGGAGTTCCGAGAGTCTCTTTTTTTTTTTTTAATAATAATAAGGAAATTTAAAATAGCAGGAAGAGATATTTTCTGTATTATTTTTTTTGTTGGGATATTGTGTGAAGGGATAATTTCTAGGTGTGGGAGTATTTTTTATTTTCTCATTGATAAAATGGCCATTAACATGGGTATAATTCTAGAAATTAAGTTAAATGGAAAAAATTATAATGTTTGGGTAAAATAGAGCCATTTTTAACAATGAGTAAGCAATATGATTTGGTTGGTGGGAAAGAGGCCCTTCTCACTGAACAAAAGGCTCTTGAAAAATAGGATCAAATAAATAAGGATGTTGGTGCATATTTTAAAATTTGTGTGCCTGATGAAGCATTTGCAGAAGTTAAAAATTTAAGAGAAGGCACTGAAATATGAAAGTTACTTAAGAAATTGTATCATAATACAAGTCAATCATGGATATTAAATCTTACTAGTAATTTACATAATTTGAAGTTGTTTAATAATCAATAAATTGCACCTCATTTAACCAAGTTGAAAGATATGCATAATGAATTAGAGAGTCTTGGTAAAACATTGGAAGAAAAGGAGTTTGTCCATATCATCCTTCAGAACCTTCCTAGTTCCTATCAGCCTTTCATTAGAGGGCTTGACACAACTGATAAAATTCCCACTATTTATGTAGCTAATCTTAATGCCAAGTTATTGCAGGAAGAGCAACGCCTAGGAAAGGAAAGGGAGTCATCTAATGATGAAATTCATGCACTTGTCTCTAAGGGAAGATAAACTCAATTTACAAAGAAATTCAATGATAAGACAAGTCAGTTTTCAAAGATACTTAAAGAAAAGAATCATCCTTATAGATTTAATAATAGTTGTCATTACGTCCTCGAGGTGTAGGACAATCGGTGACAGAGTGTGTTGTTAAGCGACTCCATGTTGTTAAAGTCACCGGTTCGAAACCTGCGGGGACAAAAAATCCAACCATGTTAAGGGTTGGTGTGGCTCAGGCTAGGTGCGATCCCCAGGTGATTTTGACGGCTTATATGCCCATGAGTCACGGTTTCTCAAGCCACAGGTTAATCGCGTAGCCAATAGGTCCCGCACAAATTAACAAACAAAAAAAATAATAGTTGTCATTATTGTGGGAAGCTAGGGCATTATGTGAAGGGTTGTCGCAAAAATCAATGGGACATGCAACAAAAGAATCTTAAATTTTCAAATCATAAAAACTCTAAAAGAAAAAAAGGTAATAATCTTTGTGTTGTACTTAATTCTAGCGTTTCAAATAAAGATGAATGGGTCATAGATTCGGGTGAAACTAGGCATATGTCCCATAATAAGGAGAAATCTGTTATTTTAGATAATGATTGCAATAAGGAGAAAAATTTTCTTGTTGATGATACAACACTAGATGTGATTGGAACTCAAAATGGTGCTATTGAAGATGGAGTATTCAATAATGTTACGTTGGTTCCCAATCTTAAGTCAAATTTACTCTATGTGATTCAAATTGCAAATCAAGGTTATAAGGTTGATTTTTATAAGGACAAGTTCTTAATTAAGGATATTAATAGTAATTGTAAAGTAGTTTCTTCTGGATATGTAGAAAATGGACTTTATAAGTTTGGAAGGTTTATGTCAAATGAGAAAGTTTTGGTTGCAGAAGTTGATAATGTGAGTAGGTTTTGGCATGAGAGGATGGGACATTTAAATTACAGTAGTCTAAGTTTAATGAAATTTTTTGAAATGGTGTATGGACTACCTAAAATTTCTCAAAGGAAAGGATTTTTTGAAGGATGCATGTCTGGTAAGAAACATATGGAAAAAATCATAAAAGAATAGTCATAAAGTCCAAGACTCCACTTCACTTGGTTCATAGTGACCTCGTGGGGCCATTAGAACATCCTTCTATTTCAGGTATATTCTAACATTTATTGATGACTATAGTAGAAGGATTTGAGTTTATTTTCTAAAGAACAAAGATAAGGTATTTGGGAAGTTCAAGGAATTTAAGGCTTTTGTAGAAAAACAAAKTGGAAAGTCTATTAAGATTTTAAGGACTGATAATGGAAAAGAATATGTAAACAAATATTTTGATCATTATTGTAAGTATAATGGAATTAAAAGAGAACATACATTCCCTTATACACCTCAATAAAATGGGGTAGCTGAAAGGAAGAATATAACTCTTATAGAGATGGCTAGGTGTATGCTACATGCTAGAAATATGTAGGCAAAATTTTGGGTTGAAGCTATAAATACATATTGTCAATAGGACACCTACAATTGTTGTCAAACTTAAGACTCCTAAAGAAGCTTGGAGTAGAAGAAAACCAACTGTAATTCATTTTAAGTTTTTTGGGTGTGATTCTTATGTTCATATTCCTATGAAAAGAGAAAGAAACTTGATAGAAAAAGTCACAAATGTATTATGGTTGGTTACAGTGAAACATCTAAGGCCTACAGGTTGTATGATCCTGAAAATATTGAAATACTCATTAGGAGAGATGTAATATTTGTTGAAAGATGCATACCATATACCAAATCTTCTTCCATTTCCCCTACTTCATCAATTCTTAGTGACCAAACTAGTGAAGAAGATCTTGATGAAATGGATAATGTAGAAATTTTTGAATCTTGTGAAGAATAAATTGTTTCTCAAGGTACACAAGATGGTTCTTCCACAAAAACAAGAAGTCTTCAGGAGATTTATCAAGAAGGTCCAAGACAACATTATGCCAACTATGCTCTTATGACTAGAGTGATGCATGTTGATGATACACAGGTCTTTGAAGAAGCTGAAGAAGCTAAAGGAAAACCTGAATGGGATGTTGCAATGAAAGATGAATATGAATCTTTAATGAAGACTCAAACATGGGAGTTGACTCTGAGATGGTAAAAATCTCATTGGGTGCAAATGGGTACATAGGACAATGTTCACATCTGATAGAGAAATCGGGAAGCATAAGGACAGATTGGTTGCAAAAGGATTATCACAAAAATAAGGTATTGACTATATAAAACATTTGCTCATGTTGTTAAAATGACTACAATTCGCATTGTAGTTTCTCTAGGTGCAAAATTTGGTTGGGAAATTCATCAAATGGATGTAAAAAGTGTTTTTCTGCATGGTGATTTACTTGAAGCAATTTATATGAAACAACCATGAGGTTTTATA
>JZKD02S1886103.1:1282380-1320284 GCA_000966675.3 Picea glauca | reverse complement strand
TACTGTATTTGGAAAGGGCACTTGCAAGATGGTACGAGGAGCAATGGTGTTGATGAGGGGAGTTTGGTGTGGAACTCTGTACAAGTTGTTGGGAAGCACTTATACTAATGGGTGTCACAATTCAGTTGTCCTTGAACAGACAAATAAAGAAGACAAGACCAATACCATCCCTAAAAAGAAGACCATGTTGTGGAATCAAAGACTAGGGCATATTGGAGAAAAGGGCCTTCAAACACTACATGGTAAAGGCATGGTTGAAGGTATGTCTAATTGCACTATGGATTTTGATTTTTGTGAACATTACATATATGGTAAACATAATCGAAGATTCCCATCTGGTGCTACAAGAGCAAAGGGGATCTTAGAAATGATACACAATGATGTGTTTGGACCTGTGCCTGTTCCATCACTAGGTAATTCTGTGTATTATGTTTCATTCATATATGTTTTCTCAAGGTACACATGGATTTATTTTCTTAGAAATAAATCTGATGTATTTGATAAATTTAAAGAGTTTAAGGCTCTGGTAGAAAATCATACAGAGAAGAAAATAAAGGTATTGAGAACAGATAATGGTGGAGAATTCTGCGGAAATGAATTCGAAGAATTCTGTAAGTAGTGTGGTATAGCAAGGCAGAAGACTACTCCATACACTCCTCAGCAGAATGGAGTTGCAGAAAGGATGAATAGGACACTGATGGAAAAAGAGAGCATGCTCAGCGGTGTCGAGTTAGGACAATAATTTAGGATAGAGGCAGTGGGTACAACATGTTACCTGGTCAATCGATCACCTTCATCAGCGTTGGATGATAAAACTCCACACGAGGTATTGTCTGGAAAGAAAACCTCTCTTCAACATCTTAGAGTGTTTGGTTGTGATGTTTATGTACATGTTCCAAAGGAAAATAGAAGTAAGCTGGATAAAAAGGATGAAAAGTGTATCTTTATTGGTTATAAAGATGGTGTGAAAGGTTANTGTGAATGACAACTGTGGAGTAAGACATATTGGACGACCAGCGCAATTATCTGTGTGGTTTGTACTCATTTGACATATTCTCTGTGTGCAGTAAGACATACAGTAAGACGTAAGACATATAGGACGACCAACACATAGTGCAGCGCAAGGTTGGAATTTGATAGGCAAAATGCCCGTCGTGTAGTTTTACGTTTAAATTTTTGGCGTCGCCGTCTCGGGAACGGGCATCTAAATCGAGACAACGTATTTATGACGGTGACAAATTGTACAGAACATCATTAATTTTACTGTCTGGTTGCCAGGTAGGGGTGGTAGCCTGTAGGTAATGAGGAATATCATGCGCAGAGCGACCCACAAGTCTGTAGATGGTGCCGCTGTGCGCTAAGAACTTTAAAGTTTAAAGCCCCTTCTTGGCAAACTTTCGACTCCCGAGTAAAAATTCACCATCTGTCCTCCATTCCGTTCCTTTGTTTTCCATGTGCGCATTTATAACACATGGAAAAACAATCGGCGTCGAGGGACCATTTTCATGCCGGTTCGAGCACTTCGTACTACAGCCAGCTCAGGCTGATAAGGGACTGTGCACGATAATACCTCATCTTAGAATACCTGCCTGGCTGGTTGCCCTCAACCAGGGTTGGAATTTGACTGTTGTGTTTCTCTTTTGTGTTTTTTTAATGTTGTCCTTATTTTATTACTCATATGAGTGGCCTCTCTCCTTAATTGATCTTTGAAAATAGTTGGAAACTTTCCTAGTGGAGGCAGAGAGACAATGGGGGCAATGGAAGGGAAGACCCGATTTTTAATTTGAAGTTGGTTTTAATGGTGGCTCTTATTTTTTTTTGTTTGTTGATGTTTTCTTTTTTATTTGTTGCTTTTTTTTATGATTTACTTTTCTAGTTTTATGAATACACTTGAAATATTTTTTCAAGTGAGAGAGTGTTTTATTAAAAGTAATGGAAATAAATTGTGTGTAATCATATTTTGTTAGTTAGTTCAAGACGATCAAAATTATTCTAAAAATTGATTTTCAAGTTATTGATGGATTTTTTGGTGTAAAAGTTGTGTAAAAGTGTAAGAGGCAATTTATATTTAAGAGGGTAGAGAGGAGGCCTCTCATACTTAGTAACTCCCTAGAAATAGGTAAATCCTTGCAAAAATGGGGTCATAAACTAAAAACTTAACATAAATATTGAGCGTCAATTTCTTATCAAAACTTCATTGTTGAAGGATACACTTTTAGACACAACTTTCTTTAAAGGGTAATATATATTTTCAAAATGTCCAAAAAGAATTGTCAAATTATATGTGGTTTGTCATGAAGTTTTAGTTTTCTATGCAAGGGGGGTTCTTTTTTAACTTGCTGATCTTTATACTTTTCTTCTAAATTATTATATTTTTGGTTTAGTTTTGTCCAAAATATGGTGAGAAATTGTTGGATCTGCATATTTAAATAGTTAATTTTGTATAATCCTAAGTCCCTAGAGGTTTTCAGCAAGCTAAATGTATTTTTATATTCAAAAATGCAATTTTAAACAACAAAAAATTGTGATTTTCTTGTAAATATTTCACATGACATTAACAACAAATTCAAATTTTATTGCCAATTGTAAAACCCTCTATATAAATGCACTCTTAATTACCCAACAATCAAACTAGGATAAAGCCCACTTCCATTTTCGCCTTTCCACTTATACTAGATGGCTTAGTAAACCCGTTAAGAGACATGGCTTACCATTCAAGCAAGTCCGAAATAGTGTAACTTCATAGTCAACAAAAATAAGCAAACATGTTATCTTTGCTAGTTTACATAATTTGTTAAGTTATCTTTTCTAAGTTATGGTAGTTTAGTTATGTATTATACCTAGGTCAGGCCAAGTATATTGTAATCGCTTAGTAGTCAATGATGCATTGAAACAAGGATTAATTATTATTTAAAAAAAATGATTTTTCGTGGGTTTGATTGGTTGGAGGCATGAGGTGACATTTTATTATCTGTTGTTTTGGGTTAAAAAATATATAAAAAATAGATAAATTATTTTTTATGCGTGCCATGGTACAATGTGCAATCAAGGTGCATTGGGAATGTTTTAACGTTGATTCGCCAAGTAGACGGTGGCGTGAATGTTTTGGGTTTCGGTTCTTCTATGTGTCGTCTTTGATTTGTGTGGGATGGTTGTTGGCACATAGGAGAGCATCATTGTCATACATCTGAGCTAACGATGGAAGTCTAGCATTTATTTGACGCTAAATGGTATACCTGGTGATGGCTATGGAGGGTTTAATTCGTGCACAGGGGACCGAGGTTGTCATATTTATGGGATAATGGTGGGATTCTAGCATTTATTTGAGGTTAAGTGGTATACCCGATGATGGATGCATATGGTTTAATTCATGTTAAGGGAAGCATCTATACGTTTGTTGGTGTATTAAATTTTAGGATCGACCAAATTGTCAATGGGTGAATGTTTTGGGTTTGTGTAATTCTAAGTGTCCTTGTTGATTTGTGAGGTATAAATCTGGATTTGTTGGAGTGTTCCACTGCTAAGGTGGGCTTTGTTTTGCTCGTGTGTTCAATGATTGACTGTGACCGTTGTGAGTATGCTAGTTTGGGATAGTATTTCGGTTGAACTCTAGATTTGATGGTGTGTTCAACTGCTAAGGTGAGCTTTGTTTTGCTGGTGTGTTCAATTATGGGTTTTGTTTTGTTTCCTGCATTTGTTTTTGTTGTTTAGAGAATGTATGGATAAATCCATTTATGTTTCTTTGGTTCTGCGTGCAGATTAGTTCTAAGAAACAAGATAGGTTATTGGGTGATTATATTGATCCAGGTAGATATCAGTGGCCACCCACCTATTCCAATTGGCTCAGAATAGTCTTCTCACAATTTATTTATTTTTAGCAGTTTTTCGGTTCCTAAACTTTCAGAGCCATTTTGAGGGCCCAAATGAATTTTTTTCGGTATTGAACACCTCAATGATAGCTGAAGGTTTTGATTGAGCCCCCAAAATGAATATCCTCGATGATACATTTCCAACAAGATATCGTGTGTCCCAAACGAAGATCATATGCCAAAGTTACGCCCTCGGGAAGTTGATACACCATACTACACAAAACGGGGAGCAACAAAGGAAATGGAACTCAAATAATTGAAGAGGGATTATGAACCCTATGACAATCAGAGCCCTCAATTCCCAAGCCAATCATTACAATAGATGAGACAATCTATAACTGGAATCTATGATGGTCCACCAACGCTAGAAGACAAATTCAAAATGTAACTATTTTAATTTTTCTCTCATAAAGACAAAGGCTGGTAAATAAAATGTCACATAGGAAGGAGGAAGGCCAAGAGTCATGATGAGCTTCAACAAATACTAGAAGTGTACCCAAAGAAAGAGATTTTTGGCTTTTCAAGGATTCTACATTTTCTGAACTATTTTGGGAATACGATGTTAGCTAAAATTGAGAATATCTCCTTGGAGATTTCATGTACATAAAATTTTAAGGAGGGAAGTCAGTTTCACCATGTTATTTTTTGAAGAGCTTTGATTCTCGTGTTGAACATATTGTGGAATATTCATTTGTGTTTGTCTCAACACTTGGGTTGTGTAGGAATGTACATCATATTGTATGCTAATATTATTTATGTGTTATGATATTTAGACACTTAGGGGTTAGTTAAGATCTACTTGGTCTAATGTGTCATTAGGTAAACATGTGTTTCTTTAGTATGCATTTGTAGTTAGGAAATTCGATGGTCACGATATGTTCTCGACGTAGAGTGATCCGATGGTTCATACTCTCCTCGATCTTAATGACCATTGATCCGTGGCTTAGCACCCGATTGGTCCATGATTTTTATTTAAAGAGAATGGAGGGTCATTTTCCGATGATCGATTGTGAGATACTCTCTTGTAAAATCTATTTGTAATCTTTTTCTTTTGCATTAATAAACTGCTCCAAGTGGTCGTGTTGGCCGGGGCCGTGGATGTTTCCCCGTAGGGGTTTTACCATGTGGAAACATCCGTGTGTTGATCTTCGATATGGTTATGTGAGTGGTTACTGAAGGTGTTCTTCCTCTGTTGGAATACCTATGTTGTCGAACATGGTATCCGAGCTTGTTTGAAGACCCTCTCATGTTGTAGATCGAGATCGTGAAGTCGAGTTTCCTCATCTCCATTTTTTGTCATTTTCGGACATTTATGGGCTGACGAGACTATTCCATTGCGTCCAGAGCACTCATTTGATTTATGAACACTCTCTGTTTCACTCAAAAAGGTTTATGTTTGCCCAAGATATGACCATTATAGTCAGATCTAGAGGTATAAAGCTTAAATATGCATTTCTTAAATTTTTGCAGAGTAGCATTTTGGTTTTATTTCGGTTTTGTATTATTTATTTCTGGGTTGCTACTCTTTTAGATCTACGTATTCTCTTTTCCCTACGCCCTATGCGATCTCGGAAAATCAGAAACAGATAGGAAAATGTGCATCTTCCGGGTAAGCTAACCGAGATCTAACCCTTGTTGTCATCGAGAAGCGAAAATTTTTTCTTGTGTGAAAAGAGTGTTTTTTAGCATGCTCTCCAAGGCCGTCTTCAACAACAACAACAACAACAACCCTCCTTCTGAACATTACAATATGTTTTGCTAGACCATTTGGTTAAAATTTTCCTTATTAAGTAAGAGGACTTGAGTTCAAGTCTCTCTTTTGTTACCTTTTTTGAAAAAGTTCATGCTAAAATTGTAAAGTGTATTTCACTTCATGTATAAAAGTGAATCACTATAAGTAGCTTTAATATTTTATTTTAGAGTTATTTATTTTGCATGAAGTTTTTCTTTTATAAAGTAACTTCATTTTAAAAGTGATCCCCACTTCTCTTTATAAAAGTGGGTCACTTCATAAAGCAACTTACACTATCACATGGTCATTTGGTTATCGTTTATGCATTTTTTTAAAAGGGCATAACACTCACATCCGAAGTTTGTTTTCAATGCCATTTTTTTTTTAAACCGCATAAATTTTCGATCTCTTTCCATATAGATCATCAGTTTCAATTTTTAAATCGATATTATCTACATATTTAATATAGCTTCTACAAGTAATGTTTTTCTTACCAACACCAACTACTTCCAATCGAAATCTCATAAGGAAGATTTATTAAGAAGTAAAGGCTTGTACTAGATTACCTTGGGAAAGGAAAAAGAACCCACTGATGACGATTAAAAAGCCAAATGGGCTAATAGGAGTGATGAAGCACATGGACTAATCAAAATGTTATCTCTCCTGATTTAAGGTACCACCTTCAAGAAATTGATGACCCCGAAGAAGCTTGGGAAAAGATTGAATCTGTGTTTGGTAAACTCAATATTATTCGATCACAACACTTAAAAAATTAAGTACTGACCTTGAGTCCAAGTGATTTTTCTTTCCTTGGAGACTATCTATCTAAGTTTAAAACACTCATAATTTTATGTGAAGAATGTAAGATAAAAATGAAGGAAGAGCATTGCATCTATCTTATTCTTTCTAAGCTAGGTAGTGCATATTCTGTGTTTGTATCTACCTTTTATGCCATGAGAGAATCTCTAGGGAAATCTTATCAAAAACCCACTTGTGAGTCCTTTTGTGCTGCTTTGATTAGAGAGGAACATAAGCTTGTACACCTTGGAGTGATCAACACTGCAGGTACCTCCAAAAAAGCCTTAGTTGCCCAGCAGAAAGATGAACCCAAGTATCCGAAGAAGAAACATCATCACTACAACAACAAGCAATATAAGGGTCCCAAACCCGCTCAGACAACTTCAACTCCTAATGGTGACAAAGGAGAAAAACATAAAAATAAGAAGACTGACATACATTGCAAATTTTGTGATAAAGATGGTCATGATGAGTCTAAATGTTTCAAGAAGATGGCATCTTTAGAAGCAGTGATGAAGAAGCACAACATTAGTATTGATTCTAATTCTTCTTCTTCTTCTCATGGACATGCACTTTCCAATTCTGGTTTCTCCTTCAACACAACTTCTACTTCTTCTTCTGATGAGTGGTTTATTGATTCAGGAGCATCTTATCATATGGTTAAGGATAAAGCAATATTTTCTGCTCTAAATGAATGTAACACCAAGAAAATATTTTTTGGTGATGATAGATCTCTTAGTGTTGTATGATCTGGAACAGTTCAAGTAGATAATGGTCATTTCAATGATGTATTATGTGTTCCAAGTCTTTCTTGTAACGTTCTATCAGTATATCAAATCACTCATTCAAGTGAAGGTAAAACCATAGAGTTTTCACCTCACCAAGTTGTAATCAAGGATCTAAAATATCCTAAGCAAGTTCTTGCAACTGAAATTGTTGATGATATTACCAGGTTGTACAAGTTTGACAACTTTGGGTCATCATCTTTTTCATCAGTTTTTGTTGCTCATAGCGATGACTTGAGAAAACTCTGGCATGAGCAGTTTGGTCATCTAAACTATCGTTCATTGCAGCAACTATGTAATCAACATATGGTGACTGGTATTCCTCATGGTTCATGCAGAGATGGTGTTTGTGCGAATTGTGTTGTCAAAAAACATCATCGGGATAGTTTTGACAAATGTGCCTCTTGGCACGCTTCGAGTCCTTTGCAGCTTGTTCACAGTGATTTGTGAGGTCCATTTTCTTCTCCTTATTTTTTTGGGTGCAAGTATTTCTTAACTTTCATTGATGATTTTTCCAGACGTACTTGGTTTTGCTTCTTAAAACTTAAGAGCGAAGTTTTTGACAAGTTTTTGGCCTACAAGGCCCTTGTAGAAAAGCAATATGGACATCAAATTCAAAAGTTAAGAACAGATAATGGAGGCGAATATGTGAACAATGATTTTACAAGTTACTGCATTACACAAGGCATCCAAATGCAACACACTGTTCCATATACACCACAACAAAATGGTGTTGCTGAGAGAAAGAACTGCACATTAAAAGAAATGGCTAATTGTATGATTCAATCTAAGGGATTAAGTCTAAAGTATTGGGTGGAAGCAATCAACTGTGCAAATTGCATAGTCAATCGCACTCCCACAGAGGCTCTTAAAAATATAACACCGAAATAAGCTTGGACTAAAATTAAACCAGATGTAAGTCACTTCCGTTTATTTGGCAATATAGCATGGGCTCACAATCCTAATGAGAAAAGGAAAGCATTGCAGCCTAAAAGTGAGAAGTGTATATTTGTTGGTTATTTTGAAGATGTCAAAGGTTATAGAATTCTTCAACCACAATGTAATGAAATTATTATTAGAAGAGATGTTAAATTTGATGAAAATCTCTTGGCCTGTGAGCCTAATTCGAAGATTGTGCCTTCTTCGACCTACAATCCATCTTCGACGTGTGTGCCTTCTTCTTCTCCTATTCAGGTTTCTTCTTCAGATGATGACAGTGAGTATGAAAATCCACCTCCACCTGCTCACCTTCCTCCATATGATTCCTTTGAATCTGAAACAACACCAGTTCCACCGCTTCCTAGATGTGTTTGTTCAACACGAGAAGCAGTTGGTGGTATTGTTGGTGATCCTTTAGACCAACGTCAAACACGTTCACAGTTACAACGAGATTCTTCTCTTTTGGATCAAGTTTCAAAGACTCATGATCCAAAGACATTTGCAGAATCTTCAGGCCATCCAGATTGGGATACATCAATGAATGAAGAGTATCGTTCTTTAATGGAAAACGATACTTGGGATATTGTACCTCTTCCAAAAGGAAGACAACTTGTCATATGTAAATGGGTCTACAAAACTACGTATGCATCAGATGGAAGTGTTGAAAGACACAAGGCTCGGTTAGTTTCCAAAGGATTTCCCAAGTTGAAGGAATTGACTATAATGAAACCTTTGCCCCTGTAGCCAAAATGAATTCCATCTTCCTTGTTCTTGCCCTTGATGTCTCGCATAAATGGGAGGTCCATCAGATGGATGTTAAATCTGCCTTCTTTCATGGTGATTTGAAATAAGAAATATACATGGAACAAACTCCTAGCTATGTCCAGAATGAATCTAGCCTTGTTTGTCGCCTTAAGAAATCTATTTATGGTCTTCAGCAAGCTCCCCGAGCTTGGTATGCCAAAAGGGATAGCTTTCTTATTGACACCGGATTCTCTAGATGTCATTCTGATCCTAATGTCTATACCAAGAAAGTAGGGATCCATATGATAATCCTTGTCCTTTATTTTGATGCCCTTATCCTTATTGGTAGTGACTCAAAACTTTTAAACCATGTGAAAATCAACCTTAAGAAGAAATGTGAAATGACAGACTTAGGTTTTTTTCACTATTTCCTTGGCCTCCAAGTTTTGCAAACCAATGAAGGAATTTTTCTTTCGCAGTCTAAGTATGATTGTGACCTTCTTCATCGCTTTCACATGGATGATTGTAAACCAACCCATTCTCCCTTAAATTATGGAGTTAATCTTACTTCCACCTGTACTTCTCTTGAAGTTGACACCACCCTGTACCATCAGTTAGTTGGTAGCCTTGTATACTTGACTCATACCCATCCTAATCTTTTCTTTGTTGTTATTCTTGTTTCTCGGTATATGAAAACACCCATATACATGGAAAGCAACTAATTGGATACTTCGCTATGTACGTGGTGCATATCAGTTCAGGATACATTAGAGTTCAGGGGGGACTCTTTTATTGGTTGGTTTCGCTGATTCAGATTGGGGCGGCAACCCTGATGATTGGAAGTCTACTGCAGGTTATGTTTTCAGACTTGGTTCAGGACCTATCACTTGGCCCTGTAAGAAACAATAGGCTATTGCACTTTCTTTAGTAGAAGTAGAGTACCGAGCAACTGTAAATACAAGTCACGAAGGCTTGTGGCTTCGAAATATCCTTTCAGAGTTTAGATTCAAGTAGCAGCATCCGACCAACCTTTGGTGCAATAATCAGAGTGCCATAAATCTCTCCAAAGACCCAGTTCAACATCAGCGCAACAAGCACATCGAGATACACATGCACTTCATCAAAAAACTCATTCATGATCAAGTTATTGAAGTGCTCTTTTTCCCTACAGAAGATCAAGTAGCAAACATTTTCACAAAGTCTCTTATAGAAGCGAGGTTTTCCAAACTTCGATTTATGTTAGGAGTTCATGAATTTGTCATTAAGGGGGGATAGGCTCTAATTCCTCCTTACTTCTCCTATTGTGTCAACATTGTAAATCCTTCAATCCTATCCCAAGTTGTTCTTAAGGGGGGATGTAAGGATATTTAAATACTTAGGAGTTAGTTAAGATCTACTTGGTCTAATGTGTCATTCAGTAAAAGTGTGTTTCTTAGTGTGTTTCTTTAGTATTCATTTGTAGTTAGGAAATTCGGCGGTCACGATATGTTCCCGACATAGAGTGATCTGATGATTCATACTCTCCTCGATCTTAACGACCATTGATATGTGGCTTAACACTCGATTGGTCCATGATCTCTATTTAAATAACATGGAGGGTCATTTGCCGATGATCGATTGTGAGAAACTCTCTTGTAAAATCTCTTTGTAATATTTTTCTTTTGCATTAATAAACTTCTCCAAGTGGTCATGTTGGTTGGGTCCGTGGATGTTTCTCCGTAGGGGTTTTACCACGTGAAAACATTGGTGTGTTGATCTTCGATCTGGTTATGTGAGTGGTTACTGAAGGTGTTCATTCTTTATTGGAATACATGTGTTGTCGAACATTATGATGGATGCATTATTATTATTTTCTTTGGAGAATGTTTGTCTAAATTTATTGGTGTATGACCATAAGTGATTGTTTAAATGCTAGACTATTTTGTATTTGCAGTTGTTTATTCATATTAGCATTTTTTCTCTATGTGAATTATTTCTTGGGACCTTGATAGAAGTATGGTTGGTTTTATTGTTTATTTATGGTTGCCTTTATATAATTCAAGATGCATGGATCTTAGATTAGTTTCATCTCATTCTTTATCTTAGGAAATCTTCATTGGTGGACCAGGCCACAACCGATAAAGCCAAACCAAAAATGGCTATTGGGCTAGAATATGGATGGGTTCCATATTGAAAATGGTGAAAGGTCAAATTGAGACTTCTTATTGAGGGTAACCCATATTATTTATAGAGGGATATATTTCCCATATCAATAGAATTGGCAATAGAAGGAGGGTTGGATGATAATCCCACCCATGTGGAGTCATTTCACTTAAATTTTGACCATCCGATTGCTCCTCTCTGTATCTCTATAAGGGAAAACCCTTTTAGTATTTTGAGACCCACCAGGGGCATCTCAGTCGAGATAGTAAATCTCTTGTCAAATCCCAAATTCGATGGTAAAGGGCATGTCTCTACATTTACCCATCTTAATCGGCTTAACATCACTTGACATAATCTTAATATTGTCTAGGGCAATGAAACATGTCGAATGTTCATTATTACATTCAAAGGGAAAATTAAATCCCAGTTTAAGACATTTCCAATGAAATTGATTCAGATTTGGAAACAATTCATGGAAATATTTATCTCTACTCATGTAGGTTATGTTTATCATGAAATATTTAACAACTTTACATAAATTTGTAGGCTTGGATATGTGTCTGTGGATAATCTCTTTCGAAGAATCATGCAGATTTATTGCAGATTTCCTAAAAGTGACTGCAACGTACCCAACCCCTAGTTGGGTACGTTACAATATGGTATCATATCTGCTTGTTCAACATTGGACCCGTATTGGCCAAGAACCAATGAAAATTTAGGTAAATTTGTTGGTACAAATGTTGGTCTGAGCGAATTTGGGGAAAAATGGTGGAGAACCATAGATAAAATCCCCAAATTCATGGAAAAATCGAGTTTTGAATTACCCAGTAATGTCTAAGGTGCTTAGTGGAATCAATTGTCTAAGTTACAGAGTCAAATTCAACCTACAAGGTCAGATTTCACATTTTAATGGTCATTATGTTGTTACGGGAGGTTTGGTGAATCGACGACCGAGATCATGTTTGATCAAAAGATCAAACACTGAGATTAACCTTGATAAATTTAAAAATTTACAAGGTTTCAACCATTTGGAAGGTTGATTAAATCAACGGCCATGAACCGTTTTCGAAATTTTACAAAGGAAGAAAATCAACGATCTAGATTAGTTTTATAGGTTGGAAGAAGGAATCGATCAGTGGTCAATATCTTCTTATCTTGAAGATCGACGACTTAGAATCGTCAGGGACTTTGGTCAAAAATTATAAGTGTTGAAAATTTTCCAAGAGAGAGGGTTGACGACCGACATTCAAGTGGATTGAAGTGGAGAAGAGTTGGTCCGACCAAAGGAAGTGGTTGATGGGCCGATAGGTAGATGGTCAGGCATTGACTGATTTCAGTGGATTTTTTTTGAATGTGCAAGAGAAATGGCTGATGGGTCAATGGTCGAGCGTCGGTCGATTTCGACAAAGTTTTTTCGAACATGAAAGAGAAATGGTCGATGGCTCGATGGTTGGGCGTCAACTAATTTCAAAGAATTTTTTTTTAACATGCAAGAGAAATGGTCGATGGAACGATGGGTTGATGATCGGGCATCGATTGATTTGGTGAGGTGATTGAGTCATCCAAGAGAAATGATCGATGGTCGATGAAGGGAAGAGGGTGATCACGTGTGATGCCAAATCAACATCCACATTTCATGCCATGTGAAAATGTGTGTGTCATGCCACGTCAGGAAAATTGACACCTCATGATGATGTTTCATGCCAAGCTATAATCCACATGTCATTCCAAGTTAGCCAAGAAAGGGTCAACGACCAATGGTCGGGTCGCCTGAAATGGTGAGGAATTCATCCTCCAATAGGGGATCGTTGACGGTTAGGTCGGCTAGTTTAAAAGGGTGTTGAAAATTAGTTTCCAATGGGATATGATAATGGATGATGGTCGGGTCAATTGGTTTAACAAGGTGTTGTGGATCTATTTCCAAGAGAATGAGTCGACGACCGTCAATCCGGTCGAAAGTTTTCGAAATTTGGAGCTTGGATCAACAATATAGATTGCTTTGGGATGGCGATTGATGGTGGAAATTCATTTCTAGTCTCGGGGAAGGTTTAGAGGATCAAAAACTGATAATTCCACGTGATTGGGGATCGATGGCTCAAATTTAAGGGTTGTTAACACAATAAAACAATCAATTTTATGTGAAATTTTGTGGTTTTTGAAGGTTATTAACTTGCATAACAATTTTGAGGGCCTAAACAACACTTTTACCCAATAAAAACTCATGAGAAATAAATATACCTATGAAAATAAAATAAAAAATAGCTCGAGGAGATCTTTCTAATGAGCTAAGTTGTTTGCAAAATAGAGCTTGTATGAGGAAGTTACAGCCAAAATAGCAAGGGTAAAATTTTGGAACTAGTTTACTTCCATAGGGTGTAACTCATTGCTCATAAGTTCGTTTGGGGCACATGAGTAGTATGTTGAAAGATTATGAACCACATAATACATCCATGCAACCAGATTTAGAATTTGGGTATGTAAAAATGTGCTTGGAGAGAAATAAGACACATGTAGCATACATGGATAAATTGGGTAAAACAACCTAAACTTCTATGGACCATAACTTTCAACTCAAAGCTCAGATTTGAACAAATAAATAGTTGTTGGAAAGGTATTGAGGATTAGAATACATATGTCAACCCATAATTTTGAATTGGACACTAAAATTTTCTACAAATTAACAAAGATATTTTTGAAGGAGTAAAAGAGGGGAAACTTCAACTGTTGTACCTTTCCGCTCAAAACTCAGAATGAGTCATGAGTACAAAATTTAGAGAGATTTTTCGTAGGATAATGTGTTTAAGGAATCATATTTTGACTTGGGGCATTTTGTTATTCATAAATTGATGTGAATAATAACATGTGATCTAGTTAACAAATAATTTGCAATATGCTTAATTCTAACAACAATTACTGCATGCACATTCTTGTAGAATTATAGATATAGAAAAGAAGACTTGAGTTCCTACATGAGAAATAGAGATATAGAGGATTTTCAAGGGTCTTACATCCATTAAAATTAAATTAGAGGCCTTCATGTTAGCATGGGTAATGTTGAGACTGAGTCTAATGCAAGAAGAGACAAGCAGGAGCCGGTAACTATGAGAATCCTCCAAAAAGAAGTGAAGATCTATAGAGTTAATAATGAAAGGATCGTGAAATCTAAAGAGGAGGTACTGCAAATCTTAAATATGTTGTAGAATAAAGTAAAAAAATATTCGGGCACAAGGAAGGAAGCTAGTGATAGTTAAGTGGAAGTGTTTAGGTCTCATGATAGGAGGTATGATCATGGAGGATATAGACAGTCAAGGAGTATTAGCAGGAATCAATGTCATCAATCCCTAGGGCACTTGACTAGAAGACATAATGCATGATCAAGGTCAAAAATCATCCTAATTATATCTCATTTCAGACATTATACAAGGAGACATGTGTTAGATATCTTGAAATGGGAGTTGAGGAAAATCAAGATACCATCATTTGATGGAGAAAACAAGAAATGTGAAGGTGCAAAAGCAAGGCTGTTGGGAATGAGAAAATATTTCCAGTTGCATAACTCCTCATCAAATTCACAAGCCAAAATTTCAACCTACCACCTTCAAGAAAAATCATCTATGAGGTGGGATCGATTGAAGCAGGTCAAGCACATTGATGAGAAAATAATTTCTTGGAAGTCGTTCAAGAAATATTTTCAGTAGTAGTACTTTTCAGAGAAATACTACAACAAAAAGATGCAAGAGTTATTTCAAATCAAGTTTGGGAACATGACCATGGATGAATATGAGAGAAAGTTCCTATAACTTCTCAGGTATGTGAGCTTCATACGAGATGAGACGGTCAAAATTTAGAGGTTCTTGAGTGGATTTCCATCCTTCTACAAGGATTAAATTTAGTTTGATGAACCCAAGGACTTAGAAGAAGCCATAAGAAAGGACAAGTATTTGTATGAGCGGAATAGGGGAAGGTTAAATTTTCAAAAGGATTGGGATGAAAAGAAGAAATGAAATATGGATCAAAGGCAGAAATGATTCAAGCCACCTTTCATAAGGAATATAGCTCAAGCATATCAACAAGGGAAACCATCTCAAGATGATCAGAAAATGACAAAATCCTTCGGAAAGTGGCCAAGACAACAACCCATAAAGTGTTGGGGATATGAAAGAGATCACATGTACAAAGATTGTTCTCACCAAAGAGATAAGATGAATACTATGCATAGCATCAATCAAGAGGAGATAATAGAGGATGTGGAAAAAAACATGCCAAGGATCTATGCATCCTTGGAAAATAGATAAAAAGACTATCAATCCCACATGATTGAAGTGGAAGGTAAGATTGATAATCATCCCATAGATATTTTAATTGATTATGAAGCTAGTCATAGCTATATAGATCCAAAGCTAGTTGAACGATTTAAATTGAAGAAATGTAAGCATGAAAAATCTTGGTTAGTTCAACTAGCTACTAGAACCAAAAGAAGAATTAATGAGCTTGTTAAATAATTCCCTATAAACATGAATCAAACTGACACTAAGGCATATTTGAACATTATGTTTCTTAGGTTTTATGATTTCTTGATTGGTATGGATTGGCTAGAAAATCATCATGTTGTTTTATATCTTTATAACAAGGTTTTCATATGTATTGATGAGAAAGGGAATCCAAGGATAGTGTAAGGTATTCCAAGGGCTATATTTGTCTAAGAGATTTCAACATTGCAACTGAAAGGAAGTTTTAAAAAAGGGTGCTAGATATATGCAGTCCATATGGTAGAGCCAATTATTAAAGATTATTCAGTCTTGAAAGAGTTTTAATATGTGTTTAATGATCTACCAGGATTTTCACCAAAGAGGGATATAGATTTCTCTATTGACTTAATAATTGGAGCTTCCCAAATATCCAAGACTCCATATAAAAGGAGCATGTCAGAGCT
The DNA here is from genome assembly GCA_000966675.3 of Picea glauca. Taxonomy (NCBI): domain Eukaryota; kingdom Viridiplantae; phylum Streptophyta; class Pinopsida; order Pinales; family Pinaceae; genus Picea; species Picea glauca. Next base: position 1,304,342 of record JZKD02S1886103.1, on the reverse strand, counting down.
AAAAAAGTTGCAAATGTAGCTAGAAGCGTTGTTAAATAAAGGGTACATGCACCCAAGTGTTTCTCCTTGGGGTGCCCCAGTTATTGTTTTCAAGAAGAAATATGGTACACTGAGGTTATGTATTGACTTCAGAAAAATGAACAAGGTTATAGTCATGAATAAATATCCTTTGTCAAGGATTGATGATATTTTTGATCAAATGAAAGGAGAAAAGATCTTCTCCAAGATTGACTTGAGGTCAGGATATCATCAAGTGAGAATCAAAGAAGAGGATACTAGAAAAACAACCTTTAGGACAAGGTATGGACACTGTGAGTTTGTAGTGGTGCCTTTTGGGTTGACAAATGCACCATCTACATTTAGGTGTCTGATGAATTGGGTGTTCGTAGATTTCATGGACAAGTTTTTCATTATATGCTTGGATGATATTCTCATCTATTGTAAGATAGAGGAGGTGCTATTGTGGGGAAATCCCCCTATGGACTACACTAGGTTTCAACATGTAGGTAGATCTAACCATTTAAAATTCTCCTACTTTTCTAACTACCCTGAATATACCCCAAATTCATACATGAAAGACAAAGTGAAAAGATAAGGGAACTTTATCTTTTACTCTGTGTCTAGTGTCGATCCTCTCGTGCTTGATAGCTCTACTGAATACAAGCCTCCTCCCAAGGTTGGCCTGCATTTACAAACATATAAATAAGAAACTACAAACATGCATCTCATATATAAATCATGGGCTAGATGTTAGAATAAAGCATAAATCAAATAAAAAGATTTGACACATCATATTTTGGGACATAAAAAGTATTCCTCTTATTGATATCACAATGTTTACTTAAAACAAAGTTGATGACTGCTCCACGAACCTGGTCCAGACTCCTCTTCACCGAGTTCCAAGTGCACCTCCACATATCTTTCTCCTCTCAATCTTCTTCTAGGGAAATGGAATAGGCTTATGATGGAGGAAAAAGGGAAAAATGGGAAATTCTGAGGCAAATATCACAAGGTGGCTGCAATTTCTTGGGGCAAGGAGGGAATGTGAAATGGGAAGAGTTTCATTGTTCTTATGCTTGGATTTGGAATGAGACCCCAACACCTCCTTTTATATGACAAAAGGATGTTTATTTGGTTGGGTGATGGGCTATAGGTGGTGGGAAAATTGGGAAACTACCCAATAACTCGTAATCTCAACGAATTCCTTGCAAATTTTGTGAGTATACGCAGGCTGTAGTGGTGCATATAGCATACGTACATGGGTTGTAGTGGTGGAACAGACATGTGTATGTGGGTAGTAATGGTGCAAGGCACGTACATCTTCAAAAATAATGTTTTTAAGAAGAGCAACTCAGTGATGGCTTGGCAAAAATAGCAAGTAAGAGGGCCAAATGTCAGGCATGCATGTATGGAGAAATTTAGGGTTATAACAGATGCCCCCTAATTTGTGAGGTCATAAGAGCATATGATGGACAAAATACATTACAAAATATTCATCAATGTATGAAGCGAGTGAGCCCGAGACTAGAGTTCGGGAGGTGCCATCTACAAAAATAACAATTGTCTTTCTGAGGCGGGAATACCCATGCTCAGGATGAAATATAAATCATGGATTACAATCAAATACATTGAATATCCATGTCATATAAATATATAAAGTGTATCCGCGAGAAATACACAACAGATCTGCATCTCAAAATCAAAGATATACATGTATAGTATCCATCTTCAAGAAGAAAATGACGCCTGATGGTTGGAGATGAGGCCTTCAGAGCTCGAGAAACAACTTCAAGATCTTCAAAACTCGGGTAGGAGTGTAATGTGAGTGTATGACTTCACTACCCAGAGGTCTTCGACGACTTGTCGAGAACATACAAGAGGATGTCGGTGATCAGGCAGAGAACTTAATTGATTTCGAACAAGGACTTGATTGGACTTTTGGAATGGTCTGTCGTGAGGTCAAGAGACAAACTGCAGAAAGGCCAAATCAGGCTGGGTAAAACTTCCCTTGGAAAAGAGCATGACAGATGATCAAACTCAGGCAACATGACATTGACATAATTTCACGATGTAGGAGGCAACACAAACTCTGCATGTGTTTGGAAGGATAACCAAATGAAGGAGGACAAAGCTCTATATAGCGAGAACAAATTCCTAAGGTCATATTAGATCTCAAATCTTGACGAACAAATAAAAGGATGTGCTTTGTTCAAGGGTGACTCATTGTGCTGCCATAAAAATAAAATATATTTCTTATTCTCTTTTTGGGGTATTTTTTATTTTTTTGTCTTTTTCAATATTTTAAAGAGCTTGAAAAAGAATAAAAGATTGCTACGTTACAATGGAGGAACGAGTATCATAAGAATAATAGTTCTAAGAACAAGGAACAAACTAATTTCCAGAGCAAGGAGACATGTGCAAGAAAAGGACACTCAGGATAATTCCTCCATTGGTCAGGGTGTCAGGTCGTAGAGGCAAAGTGCTATAAGGCTTGCGTACAAGGCATGGTTCAAAGGTTTATTTGAGAGCAACATGGAGTCGATATTAGGCCAAAGATGCAAAGATAGAACTGTGATTAGTAAGACACGATGAAAACCCCCTTCAATGTATTTTTCACGAGCCGAGAGAAGGTAAGGTTGTTGGTTTTTTCACGTTTAGAGAGTCTGAAAAAATGTAAAAGACGACTCCACTGGGGTACACTTTTATAAAGTAGTCTAGTCGGTTCGAAAAAGGGGTAAACTAGCACCGAAAAAAATGTCTTTTCAAAACCATTTTAATGAGTGTGACAAAGGCAAGATCACTCGAAAATATTTCCAATTTTAAGGAGTCTGAAAAGAGCTTAACTATGGACTCGTGACCTTTTTATAGATTTAGTCTCCTTATCCTGAAAAAGTATAAAATCTACTTAGGATAACTCTCCCGATGAGACGAATCTCCGGAGGTGTACCTTTTTCCTCCTTAATCTATAGGCCAGAAAAAGGTGTAAATTGATGCCAGTAGATGTTTTTCTGGACCAATTTAACGAGTGTGAAAGAACAAGGTCACTCGACGATCTTTTCGATTTTAAGGAGTCTGAAAAGAGCTTAACTATGGACTACGTAGGGTATGTTCTTCTGGACCAATTTAACGAGTGTGAAATAACAAGGTCACTTGACGATATTTTCAATTTTAAGGAGTTTGAAAATAGCTTAACTATGGACTCTATGGGGGTTCCTTTTTCATAAATTTAGTCCCTTAGGCCCGAAAAAGGGTTAAAATTATACCCGAGAATACTCTTCTAGTGAACCAAAGTTCCCAGAGTATACCTTTGTTCATACAATTGACCGTCCCGACCAAAAAAGGGGTAAACTACCGCCGGACAAACATGCCTTCAATTTTTAGTTTGGTGAGCGTTAAGGACAACAAGATCGCTCGATGATCTTTTCATGTTTAGAGAGTCTGAAAAGGGATTAAAGAAGACTCATTTTGGGGAGTCTTGAGGGTGAGGCCAAGAGTGATGACACATCAAATGTATGAGGCTCAATCTTGTAATCATAATAGGACTAAAAGGAATCTCGAGCCTAAAGTCATTAACGACGACATCGACGCCAAAATGAAACCATGATCTACCTAGGGAATCCATGTAGAGGTAGGCTCTACCACTTCACCATGGAACTTATAAAGAAGCAATGATGATTTTGTACTGCAGTTTGGTGGGATCAATCCTATGGCAGAGCGAAAAAGACAACGAGATGCAAAAAGTGGAGGTGGAATCCTAACTTAAATGCAAAAAGTTGGAAAAATAACTTTTACCAAAGGACCTTTAAAAGTGACCCATCTCCAAAAAAGTCACCAAACCTAAAATCAAAGTGTGTCGTAACATCCAATAAGAAACTCAAGAACCACATTAAATGGTTTTCAAGCCAGAAAAAATGACAAAAGGGTTAAAAAAGTGGCAAAAATGGCCAAAAAGGTCTATAAATAGAATGTGACAGCTCATTTTTACCATTGCAAATTGAGAATTAAGCAAAAAGTGAAAAAAATCCCCTTTGCTAAAAGAGTTGACTCTGGAAGCTTCAGAGGACGAAACGAACTTCCACTCGGACCAGGTAAGTACAAATTCATCACTTTTTCATTTCCTTACATCTTTTATGTATTTATTTTAGTTTTTTGTGGGGCGTTCCATCCTAAAAAGGGGAGGCCCTACGTGTACGTAGGTTGTCTAAGGACTTCCCGCGGGTGGAAAACAATTTTCCCGCCTGCATACGTGACTATTTCCAAGACATCCCGCGTACACCCTCAATAACATGGGGAAAAAGAAAAAGAAATATTTAACTCCCCCCATGAACTTGTCATGTGATAGGATGTATGTCCACTAGAGAGAGAGGGAGCATGAGGATATTGATATCTTGGTCGATGACGACCTTGCTGCTATCACCACATTGAAACAATGCTGATTATGGAAGTTATTCTGGTCTCCATTCATGAGGGCATAACCCAGGTTGTTGAATGCCTTGGTGGATTATTGGCACCCTGACACAGAGGAGTTTATGCTTGAGGGGAAGTCATTGACTCCAACGATTGAGAATATATACTTTCTTACTGGCCTCGTGAGGAGAGGGGAACCAATCAACTTGCATTCATTTCCCCATGGGCCCCACAACATCATCCAGCTGATCATAACGCATTGTGAGGCTGACACTAACAAAGTAGGTTCTCAGGTGCCAAACCACAAGATTACCAACCTATCACTGAAGCTGATAGTTTTTCTTATTGGGTGGATCACTGGATCTGCGGCCTTACATCATGCCTCCTGGGCACACATGTATTGTGCAGTGCAATACCTAAATGCACAAGTATTCAACTGGAGCACGACCATGCTTGGTTGCATGAAGAGACAACTCACAGAGTGTTGAGGGCAAAGTAACAAAAAATTTGGGTTTGGTACCATTTTATGCTCGTTCTTCTTTGAGAGGGTACCTAATATGATTCCACAAGAGACAGTATGGGGGCATGTGGCCTCCTTCCTAGCAATGTGTAGGTGGGTGGTATTGATGTTGCGACAGGGGGGAGGAAGGACCATAGAGGCCTTTGATGATAACTTTCTTGACTGGTGGGCACGACAGATTCCAACAATAGATGACTACCCCTATGCCAGAATCAACATTTCCAGGGATCTGGAAATGCCCATACCTCCTGGAGAGGAGAGAGGGGAGATAGGTATGTTTGTTTTTAGAGTTATTTAATTTTTTAGTTTATTTGTATATATATCATTTTTTTGTGTACCAGAGTATCTGACAACTTTGTATCTGTTATGTACAAATGTGGGACCAATGCATCTGATGGACTTCCCGAGGACCAGGCGACGTCCTCAACCAGAAGAAGTACCAGCAGTAGTCATCGAACCAGCGGCAATAGTAGGGGGACCTCCAGCTAGAGAGGTTGAGAGAGTTTTGAGATGGTGGAGAGGAAACTCACCGCACTCACTTGTGTTGTTCCCATGGCCGAGATCGAGGATCTCCCACCATCGATGCAGCCTCACATAGTTGGGGTGCCAAGAACCTGGGTCCAACTCTTTCAGCGTTTGGAAAACACCATCGTTCATTATGGTAGGGCCAACAGGCCTCGTGCTTAGCAAGGATGGACCACTTATGTGTTGAGGGAACTCATTTGTATATTTTTGAGGGAATAAGCCCCGTGATGTATACCAGACATGTATTGAGGCGTTCGCGCCCACCAATGTACTCTGGCACTTATATATATATATATATATATATATATGTATTTAATATTTTATGTCTTATTGATCACATTTTTATAAATGTATGTACATGTGTATGTGTGTTCTTATTTTTACGTGTGTGCAATATGCCAATCTAATACTTGATTAGCTAGAGTATATGTCATTTGATTTAATATCCTAGTGTCATAAGCAAAATCTGTCTGTTGGGACAGATCCAACCTATCCGGCTGTGAAGTTGGTTACAGCCTCTTTGATAGCTCGGCACAAGGCAGAGACTACCCACACCTTAGGTGGTCCTTTGCCTGAGGGGGTAAAGAAGCAGAAAAAGAAAGGTGAAAGACTTACAAGAAGTCTTTCTCAGGACCACCCAACCTAGGTGTTATCCTTCCTTAGATTCCTGGATGGCCAAAATGACCCGGGGGATCAAAATTATGGACAATGGGATGGAAATGAGTTCACTGATTTTTAGGACAGTGAACTAAATAAATAAGACAATGATTTGTTCACTTGCTTAAAGCGTTTGAAACTGTCCCAGAATGGGTCCCCGGGATAAACCGGTGTCCTGGGTAATTAACCAATGAATTCCTTGAGTAAAAGGGTGTGAAACAAGGGTGAAAAGGGGGCTTAAAAGCTACATCCAAGTACTTTTAAATGGTTGTAAATTGTGAACATCAAGCTGCTCTAAGATTTCAAGACAGGGAAATAACCCCAGAATGGCTTGATACCCCCCGAGGTGACACGGGAAGTGATCTCGGAAGGTTGTTAAATCAAAAGTGGACTGTAAAAGTGTATGAACAACCTTGTAAAAAGTTGTTACAGCTATGATATAAGGGAAAGTATTCACAACTTCAATTTTGGTTCGTGAGTGAAAATGTGGACTAACGAAATGTTGACATTAAAAGTATTTTATTGGTCAATTTTTTGTTTTTATCACATGCCTTGGCCACCACATTGTTTTGAAGGTTATCCCGATCAGGAAAACCCATCCCGAAACTGTGCCAACTAGTATAAGAAGAGTATTCCTAGAAGACCACGATGGTTAGGTTGAAGAGTGCCCCATGCAGTTCAGAAAATCAAGGATTAGCCACTTCTCGTCACTGGCGCTTTCGGGCTCTTAAAGCCACTTGGATGGAAGAAGGATACCTGTGAAAATGAAGAGGCTCAAGACCCCCCTATAGAGGGTTTTTGTTGAGCTTACCCAAGCAGAGTAGTATTCCAAACGAGCTAATCTAATCAACTCCTTGACCGTGTGGTACTAAAGAAAAACCACTCGACTTGTACTAACTAGACAACTTCTGAGGGGCTCCTGATGAAGACTCCATGGATTTGACTCTTAATATCCTACAAAATTGAAATTGCATAAAATGAAATACTAGGCCATCTACGTGGCGAGGTCATGTCTTGATTTCACAAGCGTGCCTCCTGGTTACTGAATTTGAAATCTATTTAAAAAACATATACATAAAACAAGTAAATAGATAGGTGACATATATGTCACAGCTAGATAATATGTATATGTAAATATCTAAATAATATAATTTTTTGTTTTCAGTGTATGGGGCGGACCCCTGAATTGTTTTCAAGTTTTTTTTGTTTTTTTTTACGGCTTCTTGCATATATTTAGCTTGTTGATTTTGCATGACCCCTTTAGGGACAGCCACCTGTAGATTAGTGAGCGAAAAGTGATACAATGAAAATATAGCAAGATTAGATAATTAGAAAATGGCAATTACACCATTCAACCCAAAGGAATGGGTTGAGGCTCTTTGCGAACGACAAAGCTTCCATATACATGAAAGCCCCAACTAACTCCTTGTATGGGGATTGGAAATTTAGTGTTTGAAATATAAAAGGTGTGATGGTTATGTTCACAAGTATTAATCATATTTTTTACATGAATTCACAGGTGAACTATTCAAACTATCTACACAAATCAAACATACAAACATTGTATGTGTATCAAAATTTTTTGGAGTGAGTGCAAGTGATAAGTAAAGTGAATATGAGAGTGATTGGGTAGATTTACCGATCGAATTATCTATTTTTCTTCGCTTCCCTTTTGGCCCCTTTTCCTCAAACAGGTCTCTAGGTGGTCACCAGCTGCTTAAGAGAAGCAGAGTGGGTGACCGGTTGTATCCTTGCAGGCATACAATGAAATTTTAGTATTTATGCATGGAAAAACTGAAATAAACATAACATAAATTTACACATAAGAAGTATATAACATCCAACTAAGATGGTTGTCCCGTGGGGGAAAATTGACCAAAATGATCGATTTTCCTATTTGGGACAACAAGGTTAATGGTAAGAAAACATAACAAAAATATACATGAATGAAAAGATAAAGCAAACAAGTATGGACAACCAGCTAAGAGGTCTATTTAAGGGTTCTCCTAAGGGGGCCTAGGACTCCCAACCACTAGCTAAAGTTGAAAACAATTGAATACTTCAAAAAATCTGCCATAAAACACATTAAACAAATTAAACCAAGTTGTTAGAAGATGAAATCAAGCAAGTTAAACCCAAGGAAGCAACAAAAAACACATAGCTAACCAATCCATTTTGGAGATAGCTAACATAACAAGCATTTACCCCTACCTCTCAAACCTTAACCAACAAGTGACACATCCAACAACTAAAATTCAACAAGTATCACACACACAAATTAGAGTCTTGTAAATTTTAGCATAGCTTTGTTACTATATTCATCCTCCCATTTACAATGCCAACCCTCTTATTTATAAAGGAGAGGTGAAGGTGTAGGGTTAGGTCACAAGACACTTGTCACTTTTGGAAAAGTGACAAGTGGACCAACCCTAAAGATATTTTGTCTTTTTACAAAAAGTAACCTTATCCTAAAAACATCTTATCCAAAAAGAATCTTATCCCAAATGGGAACCTTATCCAAAAAGGGGATCAAATCAGATTTGACTTGACCCTTCAATTACATAGTAATACATCCCAAAAAGTAAATCATATGAGAGTTCATATTACAAAAAGTCATTTTTCATAAAATGACAACGCTTGATATGCCACATCATCATTTGCCTAGCGATTTGTGCCATCCCAATGACTCTTTCATTGCTGTCATGTTTTGTAGCTATAGGTGAGGTGGTTTAGGACAATTCTCGTTCATCCATGGCTGTTGGATTCACCAGAATGAAGCCCCAAGGTGTGGCAAATTTTTTGAGATGCTTAGGAGGGAAAGGGGCCTTTGGGCTTTGGTCGTTGTAAGTAAGTAAATGCCTATAAGTTTCCCTGTGAGTTGGTCGAAGCATGGTTTTGATTTGGGCTTGTTTCAGTGAAGGGACCCCTTGGACCTGAAGCTTTGAGAGGCTCTTCCTCTGTACCAAATAGCCACAAAAATGTTCTTTATTGTTTCCATGTTGTATCTATGTCCTCTATATATCCCATGCCTTTCATTTGGCACAAATCTGACTTAGGATGAGTAAGATATGGCCGCGGGAAGGTATGCGGATGGAGTCGGACAAGAGATTGATCAGGGAAACAATTGGAAGTTGGGACACAATTCTGGGCTGGAAATCATAATTTATAGGCTTCTGTAGGCCTACATACCTGTAGCTGAAATGGGTTTTTCTCATCTGGCCCAATTTGGCCTTGGAGGCCCCCAATTAGGCCTCTTTCCAGCGCATGCTTGTTGGGCCAAGAATGGGTTCTTGTCGCTCTGGGACATGTCACTGAAAATATGGGCTGAATTTTCTGAGGGGAATGTCATGGATGTATTCTAGACTTCGTCCTAGTCGTTTCGACTATTCACGTGCGGAACTCCGCCTCCATATGGCGAAGTTACAGAATTAAAAAGTCCAGTGACCCTTCGGGGGGGGGAATTAAATTTTAATATATAGTTTGAAATATATAAATAAAATTTATTAAAAATGGCCATGAATTCCTATTGTAGAGTTCCCCCCCTTTGGCCAAACTGTCAAAATGGCTTGGGAGAGGGGAGAGGGGCGAGTTTTGATTTTTTCCAATTTTTCAAAAAAAACAATTTTCCCAAGATTTGCATGAGGCTACATGCCTCCTCCCATATTTTCCAATTTCCTGAAAATATTTAATTAATTTTTTAATATTTCCTGGAAAAATGTGAAAGTTAATGTTTGACTTTGACTTTGACTTTGACCTAGCTACTACTTACTTAGCCCAAAAATATTGCCCAGTGAGACGGAGTTGGAATCAGACACAGGGAACATCGTTGGAAAGGTCTCGACGCACCCATCGAGAATATGTCATCACTAAATTGAGATAATTCAACCTCTGTCCTTAAATTTGTCCCGGAACAGTGGTCAATTAAAACCCCTGACTTGCTGGTGGGCCCACATGACATCCAATATTGCGAAAGCTGCCAAATCGCCATACGATATCCAATCGAGGCAAATGAGGTGTTGTTGGAAAGCTATCGATGAGTAATTAGACAAGGTGAGAATATATTTCTGTTTTGGGGTCATTTATGATTGTCTTAGCTATTATAAAACCCTGCCATGCAAGTTGGCGGACCCCCTTTTTCCCAAATTCATTGACCAACTTGTGACAACTCTAACCGGACCATCTGAGGTCGGAATGAGGCAAATGAGATGTCGTTGGAAAGGTGTCTAAGTTTATTTGAGCATGGAATCATTGAATATATTATTTATAACTCTTTACCCACCAATTTTAAATCATGAATCAATGCAACCAATTTGGTGTCTAGAAGTGGTCATGAACTGGCAAAAGCTCGTTCTTACCAACCGGGGATCGAAACCAAGCATGGGATATACCGTTGGAAAGGTCTCACACTACCCTACAACATGTCTAGGTTTGATTTCCTTTTTTAAACCATAATATAAACAGGATCAGACTAGGAAGTCACAACTATTGGTTTTGGTCGTTCGAGTGACGTTGACTTTGCGTCCCTCGCATGGGGTCATACAGACTCAGAATCAGGCTCATGATAGTCCGTTGAAAATATTGTCCTGATGTCTACCACATGGTAGTGTTTTATTCCCTGAAACATGATCATATTTCATCTTATTCTTTGTAGAAGGACCTCGTCCCCAAGGGACCAACCTACTGATGGGAAAAGGGGATCAACGTTGAAATTCTTGTAAAGTGTGTGTTTAGCTCATGAAACCTGAACCGAACAGCCTTGACATGAGGAAGAAATGTCATGGGAAGGTCCACTAATCCTTGAAGGAAACCAAATGATACTCTTTCAAGGGAAGAGGCCATAGTGACTATGACCCCCGCCACTGCCTTTGACTGGAACCATAACACCAAGGGGCGTTTATGGAGAAGTAACTGTGTAAAACACCATGTTGAGCCCAGAGCATATTTTTGGGTCAACATTATTGGCACCAGAGGGGAAATTCCTTCCAAAGCATGTTGAACAATGGGATCACCCGCGTGACAGGAGGGATTACTCTGTTGAAATTCATACTTTTAAAGTGACTGATGTGGGTGAGGGGGGAATTCAACTGTAGTATAAGGACCATTTTTCACATTAGGGATAACCAAAGAATAAAAGTGGTGTAGTAAATATATAAAGAAACATTTATACTGAGATTGACATAAGATAGAAGAATGGGAATAATGACTCGGGTTTTGTTGAGCAATGTGGCCCAAGTTACAGGGGTCCCTCACCCGGATTATGGATTAATTGTGAGAATTGAGGCTTAAGGTGAACCTTGTCTCAACATAAAGTCTCATGCATACCTTCGATTCTCGACACACAAACAAGAAAACGAGAATTTTTGAAATCAGCGACCCACCAGAGGAAAACTAACAAGCAAACTAGTCAAACAAGGGAATAAAGAAATATAAAAAACCTGTGGCAGTAGGTGTTGAAATATAAAGTTCTCATAAGTGATGGAACTTTGTAGGAAAATGACCATTGCTTGGAGAAATCAGATTGTAATTGGTCAGGTAAAGTGCATTTGCAATCACATAGCTATGTAAGCCATCATACCATCATGGTTTTCAGCTTCACCGGAGAATGATATGCTACCTCCTTAGACTTTCCCTACTGACTTCGATGAAATAACAACCAGGTTTACTCCCATTTAAGATGACTTTAAGATAGAGTTTCCCAAAATGTCAAGTATGATAAAAGGGATTCTAGGAATCTAGTGTTTTCAAGCAACCACCCAATAATAAGGACAATATCCTTCATATTGAACACTAGAAAATCCCAAAAAGAAGGCAACCTACAACATTAAAATGAAAAATACCAACCCATGGAAAAATCAAAGACGGGATTATACTCCAAAATTGGAACCAAACAAGCAAATACTCAATAGTTGAAACCAAGGGAAAATATACAAGCATGAAAAGGTAACAACAAATACATACAAGAAAGAGAATCGATAAGATTGAATAGAGACAAACAGAAAAGAACAAATGGTGACTTATGTACAAGATGATGAGGCCTCTCAGGAGTAAAAGAATTTTAGGTGACGACCATTCACGAGGAATTGAAGTGGTTCACCATCCAAGGTTTTTAATCTGAAAGAATTTGTCCCTAAGACCTCATAGATTGTGTAAGGACCCAACAACAAAGAATCAAACTTGCGATGTTTGGATGGGGCCTTATGTGCTTTATCCCATAATAAGACATCATCTCCTACTTTGTAATTTACCATTGTGGCTCTTTTATCAAAGGAAAGTTTAACAATGTCTTGCTTCTTTTGGAGGTGTTGGAATGCATCCTTTCTTACCTCTTCTAGTTCGACAAGTGTGTCTAAACGATGTTGTAATGGTTGGAAATTGTCTTCTGCCTCAGCAATAGCCAACCTCAAGACTGGAATTTGTAAGTGAATAGGCAGGACATCAGGATTGCCATACACCAGAGTGTAAGGACTTTGACCCGTTGTTGTCTTTGGAGTTATATGATCAGCCCATAAAGAAAAGTTTAACTTTGTGTGCCAATCATGCTTGTTATCCTTGATTGTCCTCTTAAGGATCTGAATCAGATTTTTATTCGTTGATTCGAGAAAACCATTACCTTGGGGGTAATAGGTGGAAGATCAAAAAATTTGGATGCCATATGTAACACCAAGGTGTAACATGACATCAGACATGAAAGGTGATCCATTATCAGTTAATATCTCGGCAAGGGTTCCAAAACGGGATAAAATGTTACATTCAAGGAATTCTACCACTTGTTGACTCGTAGCATTCCTAAGAGCGATTGCTTCAACCCACTTTGTAAAGTAGTATGTGGCTATTAAGATGAATACATTACCAGCGCTGGAAGGCAGTGAAATCGGCCCAATAAAGTCCATGCCCTATCTTTCAAAAGGGACTTGGACTTCAATAGGTCTAAGAGGTAAGGAAGCTAAATTTTTCTTCCTAGTGAAGCGTTGGAAAGATTCGAATTTTCAAACAAGTAAATGGGCATATTTGTGCAGTGAAGGCCAAAAGTAACCTGCATGTAGAACTTTTGTTGCAGTGGTTTTGGCTGAAAAGTGACCGCCAAAAACCCTGGAGTGGCATTGTTCAAGTGTCATTTGGGCTTGATCAGGAGTCAAGCATCATGAAAAAATACCATTAAGGTTTCTTCGGTAAAGGATTTGTCCTTGTAAAACATACCAGACAACTTGTAAACGAAGTGTTTATTTGTCTTTAGTATCCATGTTCAGTGGGCACACACCATTGATCAGGAAGTATACGATAGGTCTGTCCCATGGTTGTGAGGCTAACTCAATTTTGTTAACCAGTTCTTTTAAAGAAATCAAGTCATCTACTTGAGGTGGTTCAACTGTGACTGAGGGATGGGATCGGGTTAGCAATCCAGCCAGCCCTGTCCCCCTATTGGTTTTTGTCGGCTTAATTTCCAAGTCATACTCTTTGATGCGCATGATCCATTTGGACCACTTACTATGCAATTCGGTTTGATTCAAAGCAGTGACTAAGAGAGAGGTAGGCACAAAAACCTGAACTTTATGGCCTTGGATGTAATGTCGAAATTGTTCTAAGGCTTTATACAAGGAATAACCATGTTTCTCCAGTGTAGAATAATTCAGTTGGTGTGGTTTCAAATTTTGGCTCACGAAGGCGATTGTCCTAAGATTTTTGTCATGATCCTTTTGCAACAAGATTGCAGAAATTGTCTCCTCTGATGAATTAGTGCACATGACAAAGTCTTTAGAGGGATTAGGACTGACTAACAGAGGGGAAAAAGTAATGGATTGCTTAATGGATTCAAAATCCTGACAGGTAGGGGAGTCCCATGTGAACCAAATGTCTTTCTTCATAAGCTAATTTAGAGGTTTAACTACTTGAGCAAAATTAAGAATGAAGTGTCTCAGGAAGTTTATCTTTCCAAAGAAAGATTGCATTTCCTTTTTATTCATAGGTAAGGGAATCTTTTTGATTGCTACCACTCTCCCATGATCAACTTTGACACTTTCTCAAGAGACAATGTGACCCAAAATTTTTCCCTCCATAACACCGAAAATGGTCTTCTTAGGATTTAAAGATATGTCAAACCTACAACATCTAAGGAGAACCTACCTAAGGTGATCAAAATGACTACTCCATTCTTTGGAAAAGACCGTGAGTTTGTCGAAGTAAACAACAATGATCTTACCCAATAATCCTCTAAAAGTAATGGCCATGGCACGTTGAAAGGTGTTCCCAGCATTAATCAATCCAAATGGCATCTTGTTATATGCATATGTGCCCCAACGAGTGGTGAAGGTGGTTTTATGACTATCAGAAGGATTGAGGGCTATCTGATTGTAATGTGAGAAACCGTCTAAAAGGGACATCATTTGAGACCTGGAGAATTGTTGGAGAATCTCTTCCATAGGTGGGATGGGGTAGTTGTCTTTTAGGGACACTCTATTCAAATGTCGAAAGTCGACACACAAATGAATATCGCCAGTTTTCTTCCTAACCGGAACCAAATTAGATACCCATTATGAGTAACAGACATGGTAAATGACCACAGATGCTTCCATCTTGTCCAATTCAGCTTCAAATTGTTTTTCCAAAGAAGGGTTGTTTTTCCTCTATCTCTGTCTATAAGGTTTCGAAGCACGGATTATGGGTATGGAATGGACTATCTCCTGCATATCGAAAACCTTGAGGTCTTGATAGGACCAAGCGAAAACATCCTTGAACTCTGTCAAGAGTTCTATGAATCGAGCGACCTTAGAAGGGGAACACTGTGCACCTATATAGACTAGTTTTGGATCTTTCTCAGTTCCTAGGTTAATAGGTATGGATTCTCGCACCTTCCTAACATATTCGCTATCAATACTAGGCACAAAAGTAGTGACATCATTGGAATCAAACATGGATTCCAATACTGACAAACAAGGGGGGATCTTATTTGTATTCAATTGGATTATGTTCCCTGTTTCCTCTTCCAACTCATGGTTGATATGTAAATCTTCAAATTCCTCCTTGCTTTGAAGGAATCTACAGATTTGTTCATCAGTATCAAAAACTTGCCAAGAATTGACATTATTAGGTAACGCAAGTCTATGTAAAATTTGGACTTTTATATCTTCAATAGACCTTACGAAATCTGAGGTGAAACACGAACCAACCAAGGCCAAAGTATCAACTACGTGGTTTGCGTCCCTAGGCATGGATTGAATGTTGAAAGATAAGAACTTCTCAATAAGTTCCTTAGCCCTTTGGTGGTATTATTTGAGGTGTGGGTTGTGAACTTCATATTTACCTCTAATTTGATTCACAATCAACTCAGAATCCCCATTCACCAATAAATGGCGTATTCCTAAGCCTAAGGCCTTTTGGAGGCCTTGAACTAAGGATTCATATTCAGCCATATTATTAGTGTTAGGGAATTCTAACCGAAAAGAAAAAGGGATTGCATTTCCCTTGGAATCACACAAAAGGACCCCAGCCCTAGATCCATTCTTGGATTTAGCACCATCAAAATCCATAATCCACACCATTTCTTCCAACTCATAAGGAGGGACATGTGCATATTCCTCAGATAACTCAGTATATGTACCCATACCTGTATCTTGAAAAGACACATGTTTCATATTATAGGAAGCATGTACAATCTGCTCTCGGTACTTTAGTTCCCTCCTAATGACTACTTCAACACCCTTATGAGGAAAGGTGAAGTGGGTCCCCTCCCTGAAGTAATGACCCTTTTTTAATTTGGTGGAACAATCCCTCCCTAAAATCATGCCATGTGCTTTAGGTATATCTACTACGATCACGTTTATGAGAATGCTCACCTCTGGAGCTTGGTTGTAAGTAGTGGATAATTATTTAATGTAACCGATGGTTTCTATAGTCCTAGAATCCAAAGCTAACAGGTATTTACATGGGCCTGTGCATTCAAGACCCAGTCTTCTCATGACTTGCAGAGGCATGAAATTGTGCCTCACTTATGTGTCAGTGACATAGCTGTGGAGCACAAAATCAAAAATCAAAACTGAGATATAAAAAGGAGGAACCCCAGGGTCTAAATCAATAACATCATATGCTTCCCTAGGTTGAGAAGTGGACTCTTTGGAAAGAGGAAGTATTTGTTCTGTTTGTGGAGTAAGGGGTGCTTGTAGAACACGTGAAGGGTTTTCAAATTGAGCGGGTGTTCTAAGAGGATCTAATAATTTCATGTGGGTGAGAACCTTTGCTATATCTTCACCGATGTTGTAAGGCATCAGTGTTAGGAAACAAGGCGGTGGATTATTTGGAAAGTTTAACTTGTTTGGGGTCCAGGGATCCATGTTCCTTGTAGGGGAAGGTAATCTACCATTTGCGGGAAGTTTTCCCTTTTCATTATCCTTGGGGTCGCTTTTGGCCTCTTCCACCCCTTGCGGAGTGGTTTTAGGGGCCTGACTCCTAGTTTCTACAACAAATCTTCTGAAAGAAAGAAGATTGTCATCACAAGGAATAAAGTCTTCCATGTTAACTTGGTCATTTTGGGAAGTGGAAGAAAGTTTGTTTTTTATTGGAGGTAGAGGTGCTTTTCCATTTTTAGACAATTCTGCATGGCATGTATACGAGTAACAATACTCAGGGTCATGGAAGTCTTGGAAAAAGTGACACCAATCCAGTTCAGAAACATGTTGCCTAGGAGGAGGAGCAGGAGGGAAAGCAGGTCTTGGCCTCGAAACAACAAAAAACTACATGTCATTCACCTTTCGATTAAGAGAAAGTATTTGGTTGTTCATGCTCATTAACAACTTGAGTGTTTCCAAACTTTCCCTTTCTTCAATCCTTGGAGTTTGGGTAGGTCGAGGTTCATACCGAGGACCCTCATTTCAAGGTACATCATTCCTAGGTCTCTCATTAAAACGGGGCTGCGCTAAAGGTGAGGGAATCATACCAGATTCCTCCATGTTTCTTTCAATTTCCAGGGCGCTAGTCTTGGCTGCATCTAAAGTTTGTGTTGATTTATCTTTTAATATATATATTACATTCGGATTCATAGTGGTCATGTAATAATGGAACAAATTGTTCCCATATGGTTGGGAAGTGGTTGGGATCCTATTCAAGGTCGAGGTAAATCGTTGATTAAAATTCCGTATTTTCCCACCCTCGTGGATGGAGATGGTTGTGAAATCCCTGAGCAGGGAAGCCACATCATCCGCCCCTTGGAAATGTTTCTTGAATTCTTGGATCATAGCATCCCAATATGGTATACTATCATTAGGAAGCAAGCAATACCATCTCGTTTCTTCACCCTCAAAGGTTCTCATAAAAAGTATAATGATGACATTAGGAATTGTTATGTCCATAAGTGCTAATGCATTATAGAAGTTTTGTATATGTTCTTCAACACTCAAAGTACCAGTGCCACTAAACGTGGGAAGCCTATTTGGGGCATCCACAGGTATGTCATGAAGAGGTCTGGCCAACCTCAAAGGAGTGTCAGGTTTCCATGGCATTTCCATCGGGACAACTATGGGGTGAACAACAACAGTTGTTGAAATGATGGGAGAAACAACCTAAGGATTAGTAACTGTTGTTGGATCAACTAAATTTTTCTTTAGTAAGGGGATTTGAATAGGGGAAGAGGAAGAGGGTCACTCAGTTCACACTGCAGAGGTAACAAGTTTCCTTGGTTTCCCAGGTGTATGTGTCTCACTACTTGTTTTCTTTGATGAACTTTGACTTCTTGTAACCCTGGGGGACGTTGTTTCCCTAGTCTTAGGATACTTCCACCCTACCAGCTTGCAAGGGGCCAAGTAAGTACTTTGAGTACAAGGGGTGTATCACCGACAATCCTACTCTTTCTAACACAATGTAAAATAACCCAACTAAAAATGAAGCTTTGTTTTTTGTTCTTCTTGAAGTGGAAGGTAAGGTATGACGGACTTATAACTTCTCACGTGAGTTTGAACAAGTAAAATCGAAGACCAACAAGGTAAAAGGAAAGGAAAACTCGATGGTATTTATAACTCCTAGGTGCAATGGCAATTGCAAGGAAACTGAACTATAACAAGTACCAAAGAAAATCCCAAAGTGTCACTGAAAGACCTTGCCAAAAGTTTGTCAACAAGTAGGAAAAGGACCACAAATAATTTGGGCCCAATGTTTAGAAAAATCTTGGGATACAAGCAAATCTAAAGAGGTTTGCAAGCTCCCCAGTATGGTCGCCAGAAAAAGGCGGGTGTTATAAGAAAAATTTGTCTGTTGGGATAGATCTGACCTATTTGGCTGTGAAGCCGGTTACAGCCTCTTTGATAGCTCAGCATGAGGCAGAGACTACACACACCTCAGGTGGTCCTTCGCTTGAGGCGGTAAAGAAGGGGAAAAATAAAGGTGAAAGACTTACAAGAAGTCTTTCTCATGACCACCCACCCTGGGTGTTATGCTTCCTTAGATTCTTGGATGGCCAAAATGGCCTGGGGGATGAAAATTATGGACAGTGGGATGAAAATGAGTTCGCTGATTTTTAGGAAAGTGAACTAAATAAAGAAGACAATGAGTTGTTGACTTGCTTAAAGCATTGGAAACTGTCCCAGAATGGGTCCCCAAGATAAACTGGTGTCCTGGGTAATTAACCAATGAATGCCTTGAGTAAAAGGGTGTGAAACAAGGGTGAAAAGGGGGCTTAAAAGATACAGCTATGATATAAGGGAAAGTATTCACAACTTCAATTTTGGTTCGTGAGTGAAAAGGTGGACTGACGAAAGGTTGAATTTAAAAGTATTTTATTCGTCATTTTTTTGTTTTTATCACATGCCTTGGCCACCACACTATTTTGATGGTTATCCCAATCAGGCAAACACATCCCAGAACTGTGCCAACCAGTATAAGAAGAGTAGTCCTAGCAGACCATGGTGGTTAGGTTGAAGAGTGCTCCATTCAGTTCAAAGAAGTAGGGATTAACCACTTCTCCTCACTAGCACTTTCAGGCTCTTAAATCTGTTTGGATGTGAAAAGGAAGAGGCTCAGGACCCCCCTGAAGAGGGTTTTTGTTGAGCTTACCCAAGCAGAGTAGTATTCCAGCCGAGCTAAGCTAATCAACTCCTTGACCGTGTAGTACTAAGGAACAACCACTCGACTTGTACTAACTAGACAACTTCCGAGGGACTCCTGATGAAGACTCCCTAGCTTTGACTCCTAATATCCTACAAAATTGAAATTGCATAAAATGAAATACCAGGCCATCCACGTGGCGAGGTCACGTCTTGCTTTCACAAGCGTGCCTCCTGGTTACTGAATTTGAAATCTATTTAAAAAATATATACATAAAACAATTAAATAGATAGGTGACATATATGTCACAGCTAGATAATATGTATATGTAAATATCTAAATAATATAAGTTTTTGTTTTCAGTGTATGGGGCGGACCCCTGAATTGTTTCCAAGTTTTTTTTTTTTTGCGGTGTCTTGCATATATTTAGCTTGTTGATTTTGCATGGCCCCTTTAGGGGCAGCCACCTGTAGATTATTGAGGGAAAAGTGATACAATGAAAATATAGCAAGATTAGATAATTACAAAATGACAATTACACCATTCAACCCAAAGGAATGGGTGGAGGCTCTTTGCGAACGAAAAAGTCACCATATGCATGAAAGCCCCAACTAACTCCTTGTATGGGGATTGGAAATTTAGTGTTTGAAATATAAAATGTGTGATCATTATGTTCACAAGTATTAATCATATTTTTTACATGAATTCACAAGTGAACTATTCAAACTATCTACACAAATCAAACATATAAACATTTGTATGTGTATCAGAAATTTTTGGAGTGAGTGCAAGTGATAAGTAAAGTGAATATGAGAGTGATTGGGTAGATTTACCGATCAAAATGTGTGTTTTTCTTCACTGCCCTGTTGGCTCCTTTTCCTCAAACAGGTCTCTAGGTGGTCCCCAACCACTTAAGAGAAGCAGAGTGGGTGACCGGTTGTATCATTGCAGGCAAACAACGAAATTTTAGTATTTATGCATGGAAAAACTGAAATAAACATAACAGAAATTTACACATAAGAAGTATATAACAACAAACTAAGATGGCTGACCCGTGGGGGGAAATTGACCAAAATGATCGATTTTCCTATTTGGGACAACAAGGTTAATGGTAAGAAAACATAACAGAAATATACATGAATGAAAAGATAAAGAAAACAAGTATGGACAGCCAGCTAAGAGGTCTATTTAAGGGTTCTCCTAAGGGGCCCTAGGACTCCCAACCACTTTCTAAGGCTGAAAACAATTGAATACTTCAGAAAATCTGCACTAAAACACATTAAACAAATTAAACCAAGTTGCTAGAAGATGAAAGTAAGCAAGTTAAACCCAAGGAAGAAACAACAAACACCTAGCTAACCAATCCCTCTTGGAGATAGATAACATAACAATAATTTACCCCTACCCCTCAACCCTTAACCAACAAGTGACACATCCAACAACTAAAATTCAAGAAGTATCACACACACAAAGAGTCTTGTAAATTTCAGCAGAGCTTTGTTACTATATTCATCCTCCCATTTACAATGCCAAACCTCTTATTTATAAAGGAGAGGTGAAGGCTTAGGGTTAGGTCACAAGACACTTGTCACTTTTGGAAAAGTGACAAGTGGACCAACCCTAAAGAGCTTTTGTCTTTTTACAAAAAGTAACCTTATCCTAAAAGTATCTTATCCAAAAAGAATCTTATCCTAAAAGGGAACCTTATCCAAAAAGGGGATCAAATCAAATTTGACTTGACCCTTCAATTACATAGTAATATATCCCAAAAAGTAAATCATGCGAGAGTTCATATTAGAAAAAGTCATTTTTCATAAAATGACAAAGCTTGATATGCGACATCATCATTTTCCTAGCGATTTGTAACATCCCAAAGGCTCTTTCATTGCTGTCATTTTTTGTAGCTATATGTGAGGTGGTTTAGGACAATTCTCGGCCATCCATGGATGTCAGATTCAACAGAATGAAGCCCCAAGGTGTGGGAAATTTGTTGAGATTCTTAGGAGGGAAAGGGGCCCTTGGGCTTTGGTCATTGTAAGTAAGGAAATGCCCGTTGTTTAGGCACTTTCCAGACTTGATTATACCCCACCTTTTCTTCCTATAAGTTTTCGTATGAGTTGGTTGAAGCATGGTTTTTATTTGGGCTTGTTTCAGTGAAGGGACCCCTTGGACCTGAATCTTTGAGAGGCTCTTCCCCTGTACCAAACATCCACACAACTTTTATTTATGTTCCCATGTTGTATCTCTATCCGATGTCTATCCTTTTCCTTTCGTTTGGCACAAATACGACTTCGGATGAGTAAGATATGCCCCCAGGAAGGTATGCAGATGGCGTCGGCCAGGAGACTGATCAGGGAAACAATTGGAATTTGGGACACAATTATGGTCTGGACATCCGAATTAATAGGCTTCTATAAGCCTTCATACCTGTAGCTGAAATGGGTTTTTCTCATATGGCCCAATTTGGCCTCGGAGGCCCCCAATTAGGCCTCTTTCCGACGCATGCTTGTTGGGCCAAGAATGGGTTCTTGTCACTCTGGGACATGTCATTGAAAATATGGGCTGAATTTGTTGAGGGGAATGTCATGGATGTATTCTAGACTGTTCCCAGGTCATTTTGACTATTCACGGGATAAAATCCGCCTCCGTATGGCGAAGTTATAGAATTAAAAAGTCCAGTGACCCTTAAGGGGGGGGAATTAAATTTTAATATATAGTGTGAAATATATAAATAAAATTTATTAAATTTTTTATATGTTTATTATAAGTTATAATAATGATTTTACTAAATATATATATAAAACATACATTTATAATATTATATATA
>JZKD02S1886103.1:1221309-1282330 GCA_000966675.3 Picea glauca | reverse complement strand
ATATATATATATATATATATATATATATATATATATATATATATAAAATAAAGCAAAAATAAAACTAAATAATAAATTTAAAAATTAAATAACTAATTTAATTTATAAAAATTAAAACTATACAAAAAAATAAAATTTATATTTAAAATTTAAAACAAAAGGGGCCCCTTTACCTGATGCCCCTGGTCACCCATGTGATTGGGTCCAGGCACAAAGGAGGCCACAGGGATTTGGGGAGCGGTGGGAGGTGGTGCCCTGTGGGAGAGGAGGGAGGCCGAGCACAGGTGGTTGCACGCAGGGGAGAGGAGAGGGGTAAGGGGGAATGGAGGTGAGGGGGCGCGAGGGAGATGGAGGAGAGAGTTGCGCGGAGTGGGAGGTGAGGGCCAAGAGGTAGTATTTTCATGCAATAAAAGGTGGAGGTAATGGAGGGAGGGGGGAGCTCGAGCTAGGAGGTGGAGAGGAGAGCACAGGTGGTGGAGGAAGGCCGAGGGAACGAAGGAGAGTGAGTTGTAGAAAGGGAGGAGAAAGTTTGCGTGCGCAAGAGGAGTAATGGAGGAGGAGGGGGATGAGTTGTAGAACTATGGGAGGACGGGGTGGTGGTGGCACCTGGGTGGTGGATGGGTGGCCAACCACCCCCAAAAATTAAAATTCAAAACTTTGGGCAAAGTGGGTTTTGGAAAATAAAATGGCCGTGAAGTTTTGGGTTCAAACCCCATGCCCACCATTCAAATTTATGGGAAACTCTGGGAGTTTTTTTGGGCAAAGGAGAAGGGGGAGGACTAGGATTCAAAGCCTAGGGCTTCCCAGTGACATGCCCAGACATGCAATCTTCAACAAATAATTTCATAATTTAAAAAAATCTAAAGGAGCCACGGAGGCTTGGACCTGGTGCCCAAGAGGGGTTCGAATCCCCTCTCCTTTGCATATTTTGGTACACACACAGGCCTGAACTCAACAAATAATCAATAAATATGAACCAACAGCTAATACCACACTTGAAACATGCAAATAAACACCAATTTGAAGGAAAAATACAATTTCTCCATCCAGGATCTTAACACAACCATCAAAATTTTCCTTAGTTTCTTTTCTTGGAAAGAGGATTGATGGGTTACCTTGCTAATTTGTTTGAAGATTATTGCATGGAAGTTGGTTGCCCACTACAGAGTTGTAGCTTCTATCATAAAACCCCCCCTCTTCTTCCATGAATTCATGTTGCAGAGATCCCCCCCTTTGGCAAAACTGTCAAAATGGCTTGGGAGAGGGGAGAGGGGTGAGTTTTGATTTTTTCCAATTTTTCAAAAAAACCAATTTTCCCAAAATTTGCATGAGGCTACATGCCTCCTCCCATATTTTCCAATTTTCTAAAAATATTTAATTAATTTTTTTATATTTCTTGGAAAAATGTGCAAGTCAAAGTTTGACTTTGACTTTGACTTTGACCCAGCTGCTACTGACTTAGCCCAAAAATGTTGCCGGGTGAGATGGAGTCGAAATCGAACGCAGGGTACATCGTTGGAAAGGTCTCGATGAGCCCATCGGGAATAGTAGTCACCAACTTGAGATAATTCCACCTCAGTCCTCAAATTTGGCTTGGAACAGTGGTCACTTAAAACCCCTGACTTGTTGGTGGGCCCACATGACATCCAATCTTGCGAAAGGTGCCAAATTGCCATACGATATCCAATCGAGGCAAATGAGGTGTCGTCGGAAATGTATTGACAAGTAATTCGATGAGGTGACAATAGATTTTTGTGTTGGGGTCATTTATGATTGTCTTAGATATTATGAAACCCTGCCATGCGAGCTGGCGGACCCCCTTTTGCCCAAAATCATTGACCAACTTGTGACAGCTCTAATTGGGCCATCCGAGGTCGAAATGAGGTAAATGAGACATTTTTGGAAAGGTGTCTGAGTCTATCATAGCATGGAATAACTGAATATCTTATTTATTAATCTTTACCCACCAATTTTAAATCATGAAGAACTACAACCAATTTGGTGTCTAGAAGTGGTCATGAACTTGCAAAAGCTCATTCTTACCAACTGGGGGTTGAAACTAAGCACGGGATATACCGTTGGAAATTTATCACACTTCCCTACACCATGTATAGGTTTTATTTCATTTTTGAGACCATAATCTAAATAGAATTAGACGAGGAAGTCACAGCTATTGGTTTTTTCCATTCGAGTGACGTTGACTTTGCGTCCCTCATATGGGGTCATACAGACTCGGAATCAAGCTCATGATAGTCCGTTAAAATGATTGTCCCGATGTATAACACATGGTAGTGTTTTATTCCCTGAAATATGACCATATTTCATCTTATTCATTGTAGAAGGACTCCATCCCCAAGGGAACACCCTAGTGATGGGAAAATGGGATCAATGTTGAAATTCTTGTAAAGTGTGTGTTTAGCTCATGAAACCTAAACCGAACAGCCTTGACATGAGGAAGAAATGTCATGGGAAGGTCCAATAATCCTTGAAGGAAACTAACTAATAATTTGTCAAGGGAAGAGGCCATAGTGAGTATGACCCGCGCCATTGTCTTTGACTGGAAGCATAACACTAAGGGGAATTTATGGAGAAGTAACTGTGTAAAACACCATGTTGAGCCCAGAGCAGATTTTTGGGTCAACACCTAGGAACATGGATATACATAATGTAATCAACGTATCGTTCTAAGAGACGTACCTTAAGGAATCGTCAGTGTAGAGTAGGATCATAAACGACATAAACCCCATTTAACTGGGACATAACCAACTGAGCATCTAAGTAGACCCTGAGCATCTAAGTAGACCCGAAGGTGAGAGATACCATGCAACAAAGAGTCACGAAGAAACTCTATCACTATTTTGTACTCGACGACATTGTTTGTGGTGTCACCTAAACAGATACCTCCAGAAGAAATCAACTGACCTTGAGGCGTGAAAATCACCCAAGATGTGTAAGCAAGCCTCCGAGTGTGTCGGCTAGCACTATCTGCAAACCCAACGAACACCTCTGATTCACTTGACATCTTCCACAATGAAAAAGATGACATCAATAATGATATGTCCATAAAACAAAAGGAAAAATACTAACTGTATAATAACTATACATATGTATAAGAAGTCACCCAAGGAAACCCACATACAATTAATACTTCTTGAGGTAGAGCCCATTCCTAGGCTCCGCCAAAGAATTTCCCTTAAAGTCAACTAGACGATAAGCGCCCTTCTTTAGTACCTCCTTCATGATGAAAGGTATGAACCACATGGGTTTGAACTTGCCTTCCCCCGGGGATCCTTATCTTGGTCGTAGACGAGGACAAGGTTTCCTTCAGAGAAAATCCGAGGATGAATGGACTGATCATACTAAAACTTGACTCATCGCTTATGCGCCTCATTGATCAAGGCTACATCAAGATGTTTCTCATCGAGATGCTCGATATATAATAAGAATTCTTGAAGTGGTGAAGTGTCTGGCAATAGCTGTACTACCAACTTTAGAGATGGGATCTGCCACTCTATAGGAAAGACTGCTTCCATCCCATAAAAGAGTTGAAAAGGTGAGAAACCGGTGGTAGTATTTATAGACATTCAGTAGGCCCACAACGCCAAGTACAACATCAAATTCCAATTTGACTTGGTAGAATTGATCGTTCGTTGTAGAATGGTCTTGAGGTACTTCTTCACAACTTCCACCTGACCATTCGCTTATGGGTAGTAGGGTGATGAATTCTCTTTCCTCAATCCAAGATTTGATGTTAACTCATGCATCATTTTATTCTAAAAGTGACTTCCATGGTCAATGAAAATATCCTTTGGGATGCCAAACCTTTCTATTATCTAGTTAAAAAGAAAGAGAGTTGTTGTCTCTCCATCATTATTAAATGTCGACATAACTTCGACCCACTTTGTGAAGTAGTCTATTGCTACGATGATATAACGATGCCACTTGGATGAAGGGGGGTGGAATGTAGGAAAATCAATACCCCACTTGGTGAAGGGACCAATAGTAATGACGGGAAACATGGGAGCAGGATGGGCCCTCATATTATGAGAGAAGATCTGACATGGGTGGCACTTCTTGACCAATTCAATGCAATCCTTGATTTACGTCGGCCAAAAGTAACCGACTCATAGAATCTTTTGGGCTGTTGCAAACCCAAACAAATGACCACCACATGCTCCAGTGTGGCAGCCATTAAGAATTATTTCCACTTCTTCTTTAATGAGGCACCGAAAAAGAATACAATCTACACCTTGATGATACAAAGTGTCATCGAATATGAGATAATTCCGTGCATGATGGAATATACGGAGACACTCATCACGAGAACCAGAGGCAGGGCACTTCAAAGTCTGGAGATAGACTAGTATATATCCATACCAGGGGTCCAAAGATGAAATTAGAAAAATATATCCTTTAATTGGCATTTCTTCAGGCGTAACATCAGCTAATTCGACCAGAAGTTCCAAGATAAGTTCCGCAAAGACCAGTGACTTTTTAGATTTCACAGAAACAAAATCCAAGTCAAATTCCCGAAGGATAAAAATCCATCTACTGATATTTTATCCAATTACACGTCGTGTCAACACATATTGAAATGGATTCACAACGACAATGATGGTGGTATTACGAAGCATAATATAATGACAGAACTGCTGGAGAGAATGCACTACTACCAATGCAAGATTCTCAACATGTGAGTAGTTGAGTTCTGGTCCAACGAGGCCTCATCTCAGGTAATAAATCACATTCTTTTTAAGAAGATTGTCTTCTTGATCCAAGACCATACTGATGGTCGACTCTGCAGTGGTCAGGTACAATAAAAAATATTTATTATAATTCAGAGGCCAGAGTAGAGGGACATATGTAAGGGTGCGTTTCAACGTGTCGAAAGAGTGTTGCGCTGCTTCATCCCAATAGAAAGGGACTCCCTTATTCAGTAAACACATGAACCTTTTAGTGATCTCTGCATAGTTTGTGATGAAATTATGAAGAAAGTTCACTTTTCCCTTTAAGATTTGAAGTTGAGGGACTGTGCACGGGGGAGGCAACTGAGATATTACCTCAACCTTTAGAGGATCGACCATGATCCCTGTTGTTGAAACTATGAAACCTAGAAGATGAATTGATGTCATGTAGAAACTACACTTGTTAGGATTCAAGCGAATCCTATAGTAGCGACATCGCTCAAAGATTAGTCAGAGGTGCATGGGATGATCAACTCTCTTACGAGATCCTGATGCTATATCATCGAGATAAGACTCAAATATATGTCTAATTTCGTGGAAATAAAAAGACATGGCTCTCTAAAAAGTGGCTCCATCATTCTTTAGGCCAAAAGGCATCTTACGATAAGCAAATGTTCCCCATGGATAGATAAAAGTTTTTTTATGCTGGTCATCAGGTTTGATCTATATCTGGTTGTATCCTAAAAAACCATCCATGAAAGAAAAGACTTTGCAGCCTGTGCATTCATCGACAATCTGATGAATAAATGGGGTGGGGAAATTATCCTTTGGACATGCATAGTTCAAATCAAGGAAGTCCATACACATGTGAATTGTTCCCTTCTTTTTGTTGATCGGAATGGGATTTGAAACCCATTGAGTCAACTAAACGGGGTAGATGAAACCGACTTTGAGAAGTTTCTCTAGTTCAGCCTTAGTAGCTGTTGCTTTCCGAGGATTCACCGGATGAATATTTTGTCGGACCGTCTTGGCATCAGGATAAGTCGTTATCTCATGTTCGACAATTATTGGATCAATTCCTGGCATTTCCTCATAACACTAGGCAAAAACGTTGTGAAATTCTTTAAATAAATCTGTGTATATTCGAATCTCCTCGGGGGAGAAGCCCACTCCGACGAAGACATTCTCCATTATGCCAAGGGTTCTAGAGATTTCAATAGGTATCATTTCAACAATGTTTTCCATATTACCCTTGGCATAAACTGTGTGCGTAGCCAAAGGATTAATAGGACAAGACCTATCTCCAGTCATAGTCAGCACAAATTCACATACCTCTATTCTTCTTAACTACAGGAGAAAATAAGATCTGTTATGGTGATCTCCCCAGGGTCTGTCTGAACCAGTCAATGCCTCTATAATCACCTCATCAGAGGGAAATACCAAGTCTAAAGAATCAGTAGAGGTGAGGGAACCTTGATCCCAAATAGGCTCGAGAACTGGATCTAACTCCTATGCGAGTGTCGGATCAGGGTCGGTCGAAGCTTGCTGGACAATATTGTACGCAACTTCTGGCGGGGACAAAGGCATGGACATGCCAGGATGCCATGTTCCTTCCATAGAAGATGATGGGGAAGGAAGAGTCCACAGATCATTAAAGTAAGTCATACGGAACGATGACACTTGAAAATTTTTATCCCTAGGATGGTCGGGGACAGTCGATATCATCTGGACATCACAAGAAGGAGGAGGGTAATCGAAAGTACCCATAAAAGGTAGGCACAAACCAAACCCTACGTTGACGATGTCAGGCTGAGGGTTATCAATCATCGGGACCATGGATGCCCCTAATGAAGGGTCAGGCCTGGAGAAGGAAAACTGGTCAATGGTTATGATTTGGCCCTCATGTGGAAACAAAAAGACCCAAAAAACAATGGCAACCACTGCATGCATTACATAAGTCCAACTCCTTCCTAATAGAAGGTTGTAGTTGAGAGGTGCACCGACCACTTCAACTTCAACGCACATGGTCTTCCCTCCCAATTGCACGGGGAAAGAAGGTATGATTCCATGTGGTATGAAAGAACGAAGATCGAAAACAGTAAGCGGAGTAGGTGACAGAGACAAAACGGGTTGGCTAATGGAATTACAACACGCCAACGACATCAGGCAAGTTGAGGTACCCTCATCAACTACCGTGTGGAAAATATTCTCAGTAAAATATTTCATGGGGTAAGGCACTACTATCTAAAACGCGATGTGTTAAGGGAGACAAGGTTTCAAGTCGGTTGTATCAAGCATGATTGTTCCTGGATTACAAGTCTTCGTAGATCCCAAAGAGAACAACATAGCCTTTGTCTATAAAGGGCATTTCTAGAGGACCTCCAAAGCAGACATCGCGCAAGGGGTTTGTGACAAATCCTCCACCACATAGTAATTTTGGGAAGCCCTCGCGTTTGGATTATGTGAAGATTTATTGAATGCCCATTTCAGGATATGTGTCATTGTTTCACCTATCCTCTTCTCAATATGGACAGGAACAGATGGGTTTAAAACTTCCTTACCATTTTCAACAAATTCTGGCATTATGTAGTCATGTGCCCTAGTTTCTATGTAAGCATCACCTTTCATCATATAAACATTCGTGACTGAGGGTTTACTAGAAGACAGAGAGGGTCCTTGACTTCCCCCATCCACACTTGAAGAGGCTTGAGTCAAATTTTTCCCATGTGGAAATGGGTTTGTTAACACAACAGGTTGATGCTGCTCCAATAAATTCTAGACCTATGTAAGCCAAGGGCACAGGTGAGTCAGATGGTCTTTCGTGCAAAGTTTACATAGATACTTCGACTTTTTCTTCTCTGTGTTGTCCCCACCAAAATTTTTGGTGGGTTTCTTATCCCCATTACCCTTCTTGTTTCATTGTTTTTTCTTGTTGCCAGGTTGCTAGTTGGCCTTCGAGTTCGTTGAATACACACTATGTACGTACGATGTTTGAGTAGGGGGAGCACCTGAACCAGAGGTTTGGCTGGCCATTGTCTGCTGTATCGACATTTGTTGCAATTGATTTGACAACTGATCAATGGGATTTTCTTGTGTTGAACCAACTATACCATCGCCATGTGGTCCAAACTTGTGTCTGGCCTTGTCAAGGATACAACGTGGCGCATCTAGAAAAACCTCATAGAGTAAACTAGACTGAGAGTATATCAGTTCAAGCTATTGAGCTCTCATTGTCGCCTCTTCTTATGAAAACACTCTTGAAGTTGCAACGTCCTTGGATAATTGAGGCACCAAAGACTTAAGGAACCAGTCCAACAGGAAATCTGGTGGGACCGATACTTTTATCAAACTCTTCCGAGGCTGCCATTCTTGGATGTGATCTGAGATATGATCGGCCTTTGTTTTCTCAAATTTGGCCAACAATTCGATGCGGGCATCGTATCTCACTGGTAGTTGGAGATGGTTTAGGAAAACCATTGCCAAGTCACTAAAAGAAGAGTATCTTGAGCGGTCGAGCTCAATGTACCATTTCGTGACACTCCTGATAAGAGTGCGTTGAAACAGGCGCAATTGTACGGAGTCGTCTCGCAGGGAGTTCAATGAGCACCATAGGTGAAAAGTGGTCACGTGATCACCTGGATCTTCTTTAGGTTTACCTTCAAACTTCAGAATTTCCGAGGGAAACTTCATCATCATGGGAGGTGAATGTGGATCGTGACAAATTGGGTCATTTACAATCTTGAAAAGTCTGGAAAATGCAACGTTTCCAGAAATGATATCTTGGGTTGTTGACTATGTACAGGAAGAAAGGAGCCTAGGGTTTGACTGGCACTAGGTTGCCAGGAAAAGTTGGGTTGCTGACCAGGGTTCTGGTAAATACCATGGCCTTGGCTAGCGAACAAATATTATGTTTGTTGGGACATCATCGGTTGATTCCTGTAATTGGACGTTGAGGGTTGGGCACGGATTTCTCCCTGCCTTGTATTCCAAATATTTTGGAAAGGGTTTCCCCCTGCTGATCCGACGAGCATAGGTACTGAGCCTTTCTCGGGGTTCCTTTGACTATGGACGGGGTTTCCCCCAGTCGACATACCTGACGAGGGAATTTCTCCCTACCATGGATTCTAGAGTCCTTATGAGGATAATACTCCTATGTTTTCCCCCTATGTAGGAATAGTACGCTGCATAGGATTTTGTTGTCCAAAACTAGGGTTTCCCCCGACCGAGATGGAATTTGATGGGAAATAATTATTACCAAATGCACTGAAAAAAGAGAACAACATTGAACCCACCAATGTGGTGTAGTAAGGAGGTCCTAAACTACGTTCTCTAAACAAGTTGTAGTTCATGTTTGACCCGATGGGTTGCTGGGGAGCATCGTCGAGCGAGGGGGGAGAAGGAGGTATATGAACCCTGCCTTAAGGGATAGCGTTATAGGGGGATGAGGTGCCCCCCATCGACCCTTGCAAAGGAGCATTTGATCTCCCTGCCCTCAACCCATGGTCTGTAGGGTGGAGTAGGTGAGGACCAAGTTCGTATCAAAGTCGGGCATCCTGTATTAAAATGGAGGGCCTGTCGCACTCTGTGTGAATGGAGCAGTGATCGCCACCATAGATGGAATCAGACCACTGCCCAAAGTAGAGTTTCTCGAGATCATGGTGGTTCGGACCAAAGAAGGTGGTTTAGGAGGCGAAACGCCCCCTGTGGTGGCAGTTGTTGAAGGAGTGTTAGGAATCCCTAACAAAGTAGTAGCATTTTCTTGCATACTTGGTTGCAAAACTATATGACGCTCATGATGTGTTACCCTTGGAGGGGAAACCTGTATCAAAAGTGGCACCGAGAAGTTAGTGATCAGAGGGTTAAACAACCCGATAGCTTCCGCTCCAAGTTTAGAAATGGTTGGTTCCTCCGGATACAAGTGTTCTCCTATCGAAGCTGGCTTGGGCACAGTTTCTGGCAGCCCGATCGCCTCAAATGAACTTTGTTGGTCAAGTCTTTGTCGTAACGGTGGAAGTGGTGGTTCCAAATTAATCGGCGACAAGCGCTGAAGCCTTCATGACCGCCGGATCTCTTGATATTCCACTTTGTGAGAATATCAATGACACAGTAAGGATTTTACTAACGTTTGAAAACAACCACTCACTAGAAAAGTTCCTATAATATAAAGCAGGCAAAACACTATCTAGTTGGAAGAACAATTACGCCAGCCAAAACTAGAGAAACTTACCGGTTCCAGTGCAACTCGAACATAGAAGCACCCTCCGGGTATACTCTGTAAAGCGTGGCCTGACGTAGTCCCTAGGTACCGCGGTATACCCCCACAGTCACCTGTGTAGGTCCCTAGAATAAAGGAAACTAAGTTTCCAGCTCGCAAACAGTCACCAGGCGCGTACAGTCGACAGTCAGGTGGACTGCAATGAGCGGGGTAACTAAGCCCGAAACCTACCAAGGGTATCAGAAGCAAGTGGTCTGTAAGACAACTGAGTCCTGAACGTGTAATATACCTCAAATTCACCATAAAAAAAAAGTTCTATGACATAATTCAATTTCGTTTAAGCTTAGAATTTAAGAGAAGGTAAGATTCATTTTTGTCCATAATGTCATTACTACACTAGTCTAGTTTACTTTGAACAAAAAATATTATGAGGGTACATTCTTTCCATAATTCTATCACTTCCCTTGAATATCAAACTACTCGAACATACTTATGTATAAAGGCAATGTCTAAACTCAGGTCGAAGGAACCTTTGGTGTTCAGAGAGATGAAGCTCAGAAGTGATAACACCTTTGAAGTATTCAGAGGGAGGTAGAGATTGAAATCGTCTCATAGAGGTCAAGTTTAGGTGGAGAACGCTAAGTCATTTTGGCTAGAGATCCTTGAGCGGAGTGAACGAACAGTGATATTTCTTCATGGGGAAGTACCAAAATCCCGCGGACCGTTGGATCTCGTAGATATGTGGGAAGGTTAAGAATGATTGTATTTTAGCATTCAGAGGCTCAGGAGGAGTAGTGACCGTTGGATGAGAAGCAATAGGATCCGTTGATCTCACGCTTGAATTTCATCATTTCAGAGTTCGACGTTTGGGGAAGCAAGGGATTTTGGATTCGATGTATCGCGAACTTCTGGTTCATGAAATCCCGAAAGAATCGGGATTATTGATTTCAAGTGAAAATTCCAAAAACCATTAAGTCCCTTTTTGGCATTTCGGGTCCTGGGAGTTTAAAGGGCCCATAAATATTGTAGCCGGAATTGTGAAATCCCGAATCGCGAAACCCCGAAATGTGAATTGGAAAAAACCTGTTAAGCCCCTTTTCGGCATTTCGGGTCCCGGGAGTTCGAAGGGCCCAAAGATGTTGCACCCAGAGTCACAAAATCCCGAATCGCGAAACCCTGAAACACTGAAAACCCCGAAGTACTATATGTACAGGCTTCTTCCAATTCAATTATTCAAGGATAGATCTGCTAGAACTTTAATTACAGAAGTAAACATATGCCTGTAAATAGATTGGTACCTTTTGAGCTCGTCTATACATAGAAAATCCTACCTAGAATTTTGATTTCAGAGTTAAAAAAAAACTCCTGTAGGTGGATCTTGTTCTTTCAAGTTCATATGTAGATAGTTTTATCTAGCGTTTTGTTTCAGGAGGAACCATTCCCAAAATTTAGTCTTTGAACATAAACTTCTTACAACGAACTGATGTCATCCATGGAAATTATTTCAATAGAGCACAATTAGACGCATAAAATCAGATACACAAATCATTCAACAAAGACTAAGCATATTTTAAAAGAAGGTAAAATACCAAGTTTCTATTTCAACATTCATGATTTGCTTATTACATATGCGCAGATTTCCTTTGCTTTACTAAATCCTGAAATCCCAAACCCTGAAACCCCGAAATGTTGGGCCCACAGTCCTTTCGCATTTCGCGATTCTGCACTTCTTGTTTCTTTTAGTTTATTCATCAGGTGTTCAAAAACTCTGAAATCCCAAACCCCAAATCCCAAAATGCAGGGCCCACAGTCCTTTCACATTTCATGATTCGAGACTTCTTATTTTTTGTGTTCGACGTTTGTAATCGTCGAAACCCGATTGACTTCGGTTTTTCACACCATTTAATCTCCAAGGTTTAAACAATTAAACAAACATTTTTGGTAAAGGTTCTTATTAAACATCTCTGAACCCTTATGCTTACGGAGCTCTCCATCCTTTCATTTCCATGAAGTTCAACTATGACTAGTTAGGCTATTCTTTTCATTATTTCATTTCCAGAAAATGCATTTATGATTAATTAGACTATTTTTCTTCCATTATGTTTCTCACCTGTTGAATATACCTATATTAGGCATTTAAAATGAGTCATGTAATTTGTATGGTTATCTATACAAATATATGTTTATATATATCCGCACACATAGCTATTTCCTATTGTGTAATCATTCCAACAATAATTTAATTCGATAGAACAAATCGCCCAGAATTAAGAGATAATCCACAGAGAGATGCCTGTACACATAGGTATGTAAAAGTTTTAAACCCCATAATTACTTCTAGAATAGCGTCCACACAAATCTTATATCAAAAATATAAAATAACCGTATATACATACGAGACATTGATATGGTGATGATCTCTAGTATAATATAATGAAATAGTATTTTATTTAACACAACTATGATTTCTAATAAATTACCAAATCTCGATTTCCTTCCGGTAAAGACACTAAAATAGTTTTTCCTCGATAGCTAACATTTCAAAATCTAGGGGTTTACCCTACATTTCATTTCATTCCTTCAGAATTATATAAAACAGAGTACTCCATTCATTCTTAAGCAAATGCAACTCGATCAGTCAATAATTCATCACGACATGCCAACAGAGAAGGAAAGGTTTACATATCTGGAACAAATCACAGAAAGACAAAGGGAACAACCACGTTCTTCCCAACCATAGAATAGGGCAGCCAAAGTCACTTGCCCGATTCACCCTGTAGCCTGACCATGAATCCATGAGGGAGAACTAGGAAACTCATCCTCAGCACTGTCCTTCAATTCCAACAGCTATCCTCTTGCCTCACAGTTACTCAGCAGTGCTCATAATAGCAAGGAAAATCCATTTCAATGGGCTCCTCTTGCCTCACACTCAATCCATAGTGTTCATAACAAAAAGGAGAGCACAAAATCTTTCCCATCATACTTGGCAACGTCCTGCCTCCTCGCATATGCTATATATCAATTTTGCCGAGGTTTTTTTCCCTCCCTTGGGGGAATTTTTCTTATCTTTCTAAACCCCTGATTTTCAGGGGC
The DNA here is from genome assembly GCA_000966675.3 of Picea glauca. NCBI lineage: Eukaryota > Viridiplantae > Streptophyta > Pinopsida > Pinales > Pinaceae > Picea > Picea glauca. The sequence continues at coordinate 1,269,337 of JZKD02S1886103.1, read as the reverse complement.
TATCCATGGCCAAATATATTCTTTTCCACTTGTAATCATCATCCCAGAGGTAGTTCCAACTTGTTCCCCCCTCATGGAGTCATGGTCAGCTGATTTTAACATGCTGGTTCCATTTGTCCTCCTGCAATTAATATAAATCTTCTATTTTTATACAAGTGTCATAGTCAAATAGTTAGTTGAGTCCCAATCAGAACACTGCCCAACAATCATAATAATTAATTACAAATATCAAATTCGAAATTCGAAATTTCCATAAATCGCAAAAAAATTCCAAATTTGAATTTACTAAAAACAAAATTAAATTTCCAGCAAATTTAACTTTCAAAAATATTTTATTTTTGGGGATATCACCTCCTTTCCCCCTTCAATAAAAAACTATCCTCAGTGTTCGTTCCTTTCCTAGAACAGGATTGGATGAGATTTCTGCAAATCTCCCTCCAACTCCCAAGTGGCCTCCTCAGGACTAAAGTGCTTCCATTTCACCTTTATCTGAGCGACGACTCTGTTCCGAAGTGCTATTTCTCTCCGAAACAGAATGTGCAGGGGTTCCACCTGGAACTCGCCCTCTGGTTCCACCTGCACCAAGTCCCAATCAATCTTATGAGTAGGGTCATGAATATACTTTTTCAACAAAGAAACATGAAATACCTTATGAATTTTTAGATTAGATGGAAGTGCAAGTTGATATGCTATAGGTCCAATTCAAGCTAGTATCTCGAAGGGCCCACAGAACCTAGGTGTCATCTTGGCACAATTCCCTAACTTCAACGAGCTTTTTCGGGATTTGACCTTCAAATAAACATGGTCTCCTACTTGAAATTCCAAGTGTCTTGTTTTTTGATCTGCATAGCTCCTTTGTCTATCCTATGCTTCTTTCAAGTTTTGTTGTGCCTTCCTTACCATGTTCTCCATTTCTTGGAGCATCTCTGGTCCAACCATGAGTCGGTCAGTTGGGTTATCCCAACTAATTGGAGTTGTACACTTTCTTCCATACAATATTTCGAAAGGGCTCAACTTAGCTGAAGTTTGGTACCCATTTCTATATGCAAATTCTACCAAGTGTAGGTAGTCTTCCCACTTGTTCGGTTTTGTTCTTACATACATGCAGATCATATCCTATATGATTTGGTTTGTCCTTTCGGTTTTTCCATCCATTTGGGGATGATAACTCGTACTGAAATTCAAATTAGTATTTAGCCCTACAAACAATTCCTTCCAAAAAGCGGATGTGAATTTTACGTCTCTATCTGAAATCACCATTTTTGGAATACCATGCAGTCTAAACATTTCTTTCATGAATATTTCAGCAATGTTTATAGCTTTAAAAGTAGACTTTACAGGAATAAAGTGTGCAGACTTATTGAGTTTATTGATTACAACCATGATAAAATCATTATGTTTTTGAGTTTTAGGAAAACCTGTTATAAAGTCCAGTGATATGGTTTCCCATTTCCATTCTGGTACTGGTAATGGTTGTAATAGGTTGGTTGGATGCTGGTGTTTGGCCTTAACCTATTGAAAATCCTGGCACCTAGCCAAGTATTCTACTATTTCGCCTTTCATATTAGGCCAGTAAAACAATTTTCTAAGTGTTGTTATCATTTTTTGGTAACCTGGATGACCAGAATACAGTTTCTTATGCACTTCGTCCAAAACTATTAATTTTAACTCTGTTGAATCTAGTATGTAAAGTCTGTTTTTAAATCATAATAATCCCTTTTTGTCGATACTTAGATCTGGTGTATCTGAGTCTACAATATTGTTTTGTAATTTTTCCATCATCTTAGTGTAATTTATGTCACTAATACATGTCATCCTTACCTTTTGTTCTAGATTACTTTCTGCCCTATTGATATTTACCTCAAACAACCCATGGACTCTTCTGCTTAAAGCGTCTGCTACTTTATTTTCTTTGCCCTTGATATGTCTGACTTTGAAGTCGAATTCGCTCAAGAAGGCTAACCATCTGGCTTGCCGTGCATTGAGCTCTGGTTGACTAAACAGATATTTCACACCACTATTATCCGTCAATAGTAGAAATTTCCTTCCCATTATATAGTGTTGCCACATTTTTAATGCGTGTATTACCGCTGCCAATTCTAAGTCATGAGTGACATAATTTCGCTCATGCTCCTTTAATTTCTGGGACTCATAACAAATGACGTGTCCTTCCTGAGTTAGGACACCACCTAGTCCCTCTTTACTTGCATCAACACATACTGTGAAGTCTTTATCTAGGTCTGCTACTTTCAAAATGGGCATTGATGTCAATAATTCTTTCATCTTGTTAAAACTATCTTGACACTTTTGTGACCAGTTAAACTTGGTCCCTTTCTTTTGTAATGATGCGATAGGGTAGGCTATCTTGGAAAATCCTTCTATAAACCTACGGTAATATCTGGTGATTCCCATGAATGACCGGATATCTGCTACACCCTTAGGTACTGGCCATTCCATAATGGCTTTTGTCTTCTCCAGGTCTACGACAATGCCTTCTGCTGAAATTACATGTCCTAAATATTGTATTTCTTTTTTATAAAAGTCACACTTGTCAAATTTGGCATACAGTTTGTGTTTTCTCAATGTTGGCAGCACTATCCTTAAGTGTTCATCATGTTCTTCCTCTATTTTTGAATAGACCAGAATATCGTCGATAAATACTGCCACGAACTTGTCTAATTATTGATTGAAAATACTGTTCATTAGGAACATAAATGTGGCTAGCACGTTAGTGAGTCCAAAAGGTATGACTACGAATTCGTAGTGTCCATATCTTGTCCGAAAAGCTATTTTGTTTATGTCCTCGTCTTTTATCCTAATTTGATGATAACCGGATCGTAAATCCAACTTTGAAAAGATCTTGGCCCCACCCACTTGATCGAACAGATCATTTATCCTTGGTAAGGGGTATTTGTTCTTAATAGTCAGTTTGTTCAATTATCTATAATCGATACATAGTCTTAGAGTACCGTCTTTCTTTTTCACAAAGAGGACTAATGCTCCTCATGGCGAGACACTCGGTCTGATGTACTCTTTGTCCAACAATCCCTGTAATTGTATTTTTAATTCTGTCAGTTCTGGTAGACTCATTCGGTAGGGTGATTTTGAGATAGGGGCTGATCCGGGTAGTAAGTCTATGGAAAAATCTATTTCCCTTCTAGGAGGTAATTTTGGTATCTCATCCACAAGCATGTCTCTGAATTTACGTAGGACAACAAAATCTTCTAACTTGGGCTTATCTTATTTTTCTAATAGATTCGTCACTTGGAAAGCATAAACTTGACATCCCTTTCTAATAAATTTCTTAAGTTGCATCGTTGAAACTTGTTAGACTGATACAGGTTTTGGTATGCCTTGGGTTGTTCTAATAGTGCCAAATTTATCTTTATAGCTAAGTATCTTTGTATAACAGTCTAGTACTGCTTTGTGTTGTTCAAACCAATCCATCCTGATAATCATATCATAAGATCCTAGTGGTAGGATGTTCATATTGGTCCTTATTCTTTGACCATCTAAGCTGAACTCAAGATCAGAAATAAAGTCAACTACTTTTATTTTAGTACCTATTGCTAGTTGTACACGCCATGTTTTTGTGTGCTTCAGTTTCTTAATTTTATTCGACTCTACTACATCAGGAGTAATATAACTTAACGTAGCTCCAGGGTCAATTAAAACATAAATTCGAGTGTCGTTGATTTTACCTTCGATTTCTACCACCGAGGACTGATGGTCATCTTGTCAACCATCTATGGCTACATTTATTCGATGCAGACTTCTGCCCACATCTCCCACTGTCGAGGCTTCCTGCAAATTGTGAACAACAGTTCTGTTGGCTGCAATTAAATGTGGACAGTTCCTCCTTAGATGAGGCTCTCCACACTCCCAACACTTTAGTGGCTCGCGAGAGTTGTCCCCAAAATTCTTCGTTCCCAGGTTTACCGGTTTAATGCTACCTTGCGTATTCAGATGATTGGAGTGAAATTCCTTCCTTGAGAGACTTTTTGCTATATTCTGAGAAGGAGATGACTGGTATCCCTTCTTTCACTAGTTCATTCGATCTTGCTTCTTATCCTTCTAGGTCTTGGGAAACTCTACCCACTATTTATACTGGTCATAGCACATTCTTGCTTTCCTGAATACCTCACTCAAGGATTTGGGGTTGTCAAACTCAATTTTGTCCAGATAGGCATGTGGTAAACAACTTAAGAATCGATGGATTTTTACCTTATCCTCTCGGATGTACGGTATGAACCTTAGTAGTTCCAGAAATTTATTTATAAGGTCCTCCATTGTCATATGTTTGAGTCGTAACTCGCAAAATTCTTTCATCTTCCTTTCATAATAGCTTTCAGAAAGGTATTGTTTCTTGAAATACTTCTTAAATTCGTACCATTCCAACTGTTTCTCCTTTAATCCCTTGTCCAACTTTAGGTCCTGCCACCAAATGCTGGCCTTCCCCTTCAGATTGTAGATGGCCATTCTGACCTTCATGTTGCTGGAATAGTTGTAGATCTGGAAGTATTTTTTGATGTCCAACAACCATGCCTCAACTTCTTCTCTTGTCCTGGATTCTCCATCAAAGGTAGCTGGTTTAATATTTTTAAATTCTCCTTCAAGGTGGTCTACTTGTTTTCTTTTTCTGTCTGGTATAGTTTTGTCCTCAGTTGAAGGTGTCCCTTACGACAAACAGTCTCCTTTTTCTGTTTCTGCAACAGAATTCTTGGAGGCCCTTTTGCTAACCTCCTCATCATGGTTATCATCTTTTGGGATTTTCTTGGTTACTATACTACGCAACAGGACTTCATTTATCTCTTGTTGCTCCTATTGTGCTTTCTTCAATTTTTCATTGTCAACCTTGAAAAATTTCAGTTCCACAATAAGATTCCTCATTGTTTCGAACACCTCCGTGGGTGAGCTTCCATCATTGTTTTGTCTTGGATCTCCAGGAGGTCCTTGCTGCAGATTCCCTTCCATCCTGATTTCTGCACCTTCTTGGGCTGCCATAATCAACAAAAAACATAAAGGCTTTCTGTTTGTAACCACAAGATTTATTAGTTTTTTCATAAATCAGAATATATACTAAGCAATTAATGTGGCCCTGTTCAGGCCCAGTGCTATAACTTTTTCTCTGATACCATATGTAATGTACATCAAATTCACCATAAAAAAAAAAATTCTATGACATAATTCAATTTCGTTTAAGCTTAGAATTTAAGAGAAGGTAAGATCATTTCTATCCATAATGTCATTTCTATGCCAGTCTAGTTTACTTTGAACAAAAAAGCTTATGAGGGTACATTCTTTCCATAATTCTATCACTTCCCTTGAATCTCAAACTACTCCAACATACTTATGTATAAAGGCAATGTCTAAACTCAGGTTGAAGGAATCTTTGGTGTTCAGAGAGATGAAGCTCAGAAGGGATAACACCTTCAAAGTATTTAGAGGGAGGCAGAGATTGAAATCGTCTTGCAGAGGTCAAGTTCAGGTGGAGAACGCTAAGTCATTTTGGCTAGATATCCTTGAGAGGAGTGAACAAACAGTGATATTTCTTCGAGGGGAAGTACAGAAATCCCGCGAACCGTTGGATCTCATAGATTTGTGGGAAGGTTAAGACTGATCTTCTTTTAGTGTTCAAAATCTCAGGAGGAGTAGTGACCATTGTATGAGAAGCAACAGGAGTTGTTGATCTCGTGCTTGAATTTCGTCATTTCGGAGTTTGACGTTTGGGGCAACAAGGGATTTTGGAGTCGATGTATCACGAACTTCCGGTTCGCAAAATCCTGAAAGAATTGGGATTGTTGATTTCAAGCGAAAAGGCCAAAAACTGTTAAGCCCCTTTTCGGCATTTCGGGTCCCAGGAGTTCAAAGGGCCCATAAATGTTGCATCCAGAGTCGCGAAATCCTGAAACCCTGAACCCCAAAAACCCCGAAGTACTATATGTACATGCTTCTTCCAATTCAATTATTCAAGGATAGATCTGCTAGAACTTTAATTACAGAAGTAAACATATGCCTATAAATAGATCGATACCTTTCGAGCTCATCTATACATAGAAAATCCTACCTAGAATTTTGATTTCAGAGTTAAAAAAAAACTCCTGTAGGTGGATCTTGTTATTTCAAGTTCATATGTAGATAGTTTTATCTAGCGTTTTCTTTAAGGAGGAACCATTCCCAAAATTTATTCTTTGAACATAAACTTCTTACAACGAACCAATCTCATCCATGGGAATTATTTGAACTAAGCACAATTAGACGCATAAAATCAGATACACGAATTATTCAACAAAGACTGAGCATATTTTAAGGGAAGGTAAAATACCAAGTTGTTATTTCGGCATTCAGGATTTGCTTATTATATATGCGCAGATTTCCTTTGCTTTACTAAATCCTGAAATCCCAAACCATGAAACCCTAAAATGTTGGGCCCACAGTCCTTTCGCATTTCACGATTCAACACTTCTTGTTTCTTTTAGTTTATGCATCAGGTGTTCAAAAACCCTCAAATCTTGAACCCCGAATGCCGAAATGCGAGGCCCACAGTCCTTTCACATTTTGCGATTCGACACTTCTTATTTTTTGTGTTCGGTGTTTGTAATCGCCGAAACCTGATTGACTTCAGCTTTTCACACCATTTAATATCTAAGGTTTAAACAATTAAACAAATGTTTTCGGTAATGTTTCTGATTAAACATCTCTTAACCCTTATTCTTACAGAGCTCTCCATCCTTTCATTTCCATGAAGTTCAACTATGATTAGTTAGGCTATTCTTTTCATTATTTCATTTCCAGAAAATGCATTTATGATTAATTAGACTATTTGTCTTCCATTATGTTTCGCACCTATTGAGTATACCTATATTAGGCATTTAAAATGAGTCATGTAATTTGTATGGTTATCTATACAAATATATATTTATATATATCCACACACATAGCTATTTCCTATTGTGTAATCATTCCAACAATAATTTAATTCGATAGAACAAATCGCCCAGAATTAAGAGATAATCCACAGGGAGATGCTTGTACACATAGGTATGTAAAAGTTTTAAACCCCATAATTACTTTCGGGATAGCGCCCGCACAAATCTTATATCAAAAAGATAAAATAACTAGATATACATACGAGACATTGATCTGGTGATGATCTCTAGTATAATATAATGAAATAGTATTCTATTTAACACAACTATGCTTTCTAATAAATTACCAAATCTCGATTTCCTTCTGGCGAAGACACTAAAATAGTTTTTCCTTGATAACTAACAATTCAAACTCTAGGGGTTTACCCTACATTCATTTTATTCCTTCAGAATTATATAAAACAAAGTACTCCATTCATTCTTAAGCAAATGCAACTCGATCAGTCAATAATTCATCATGACATGCCAACAGAGATGGAAAGGTTTACATATCTGGAACATTTCGGGGAAAGACAAAGGGAACAACCACGTTACTCCCAACCGTAGAATAGGGTAGCCAAATTCACTTGCCTGATTCACCCCCTAGCTCGACCATGAATCCATGAGGGCGAACTTGGAAACTCCTCCTCATCACTGTCCCTCAATTCCAATAGTTATCCTCTTGCCTCACACTTACTCAGCAGTGCTCATAACAGCAAGGAAAATCCGTTTTATCAGGCTCCACTTGCCTCACACTCAATCTGTAGTGTTCATAACAACAAGGAGAGCAAAAAATCTTTCCCAGCATACTTGGCAACGTCCTGCCTCCTCGCATATGCTATATATCAATTTTTCCCAGGTCTTTTTCCCCCCCTTGGGGGGATTTTTTGCATCTTTCTAAACCCTTGATTTTCAGAGGCTTCCCATAACCAATCTCTTCTTTGAAACTTCTAATCATCAACCCAGAGGTAGTTCCAACTTTTTCCCCCCTCATGGAGTCATGGTCAGCTGATTTTAACATGGTTGTTCCATTTGTCCTCCTGCAATTAATATAAATCTTGTGTTTTTATACAAGTGTCATAGTCAAATAGTTAGTTGAGTCCCAATCAGAACTCTTCCCAATATTCATAATAATTAATTACAAATATTAAATTTGAAATTTGGAATTGCCATAAATGGAAAAAAATCCAAATTCGAATTTACTAAAAATGGAATTAAATTTCCAGAAAATTTAACTTTCAAAAAGTATTTTATTTTTGGGGATATCACAGAATGGATTCGGGGTCCACAAAGCTTCGTAAGAAAATGCAACCAATAGTATCCCACAACAAGTCCTGAATATGTGTTCCCCACTATGATTGGTTTTGTTTTGGAGGGTTATCTCTACTACCTTTTAGCACACGACCTTGTGTTTAGCCCCTGTGTTAGAGGGGGTTCCTGGATAACTTTCAAGTTTACTGGAATTTTTACACTCCCTATCTTTGACTCCAATATATGTTTTTAATCCTTGAAGAGTTTCCTCTCCAACCTAATTCAAGGCTCTAGCCTGGACTAGTTGATTGACCCTACAAACATAAAGTATAATAAATTTTAATTAGCATTTATTTTAAATGTCTTGTTTTAACTCAAGGAAATAAAAGTGAAACTAATGATTTGAAATGGGAAACGAAGAAGGAGAAACAAACGAAAACTGAAAGAAAAAATATTTCTAGTTGATAATAAATAATTGCAACTAACTCTTTAACCAACTTTTCGTAACTAACTTTTTCTAATATCTTTTAAAGGAAAACCTAAAATGAAATTTCGCTCGACTACGAGCTACTTAATGTTCTAAGAAATCAGTAAAAAACTTAAGAAAATAACTCTCTTTCCTAACAAGCAAAGTAACTAACCCAACTACTTAAACAAATGTAGAAATGAAAACTTTTTCTATATTTTTTTTTTATGCTTCAAACAAGAAACTTGAAATACATTCTTTTTCTTTTTCTTTAAAGCAAGTGAAAGGGGAAAAAGTGAAAAACAAGAAAAGACTAACCTCTGGCCCACTGTGGATCGTGGGGATTCATTAAAGACACCTAACAAGTTGATAAAAAAGACTCAAAGACTTGCCTAAGACCCTTTCGAAGAAAACACAAGAAATATTTAAAAAGATAAGCAAACTAACATCAAACCCAGGCTTCGACTGTAAAAACAGAGACATTGTACTTAATCAAGAAAGCATGACAAGTAAAACTTAAATCAGGGAAGAGGTTGACTACCTCTTCTTAAAGAAAACATTTATTGACACATACACACTACTAATGCTTAAGAAACCTGCGTATGTACATGGGATGTATAAAAGCAGGGCGCATCTATACGCATGTTGTACTACAACAGGCCATGTACACCTCTGTAACTTCTCAAAAAAGAAAACAAACAGGAAGACTGACAGGGCAGGGAGAACTAGTATGGAACCAAAAGGTAACCAGAATCCCTTAAAGACTCAACAAAATAAAAAGAAACTCAAAAGGTATAAAACCTATCAAACACCCAAAAACAATCCAATAAAACCCTAGAGGCTTCCCCAGTATGGTTGTCAGTTCTGCTATAGTGGGAAAACTCCCCTATGGACTACAATAGGGTTCAACATGTAGGTAGATGTAACTATTTAAAAGTCTCCTACTTTTCTAACTACCTCGAATATACCCCAAATTCATACCTGAAAGACAAAGTGAAAAGATCAGGTAACTTTACCTTTTACTCTGCATCTGGTGTCGGTCCTCTCGCGCTTGATAGCTCCGCTGACTACAAGCCTCCTCCCAAGGTTGGCCTGCATTCACAAACATATAAACAGGAAACTGTGAACATGCATCTCATATATAAATCATGGGTTATATGTTACAATAAAGCATAAATCAAATAAAAATATTTGACACATCATATTTCGGGACAACAAAAGTATTCATTTTATTGATATCATAATGTTTACTTACAACAATTTCGACGACTGCTCCACGAACCTAGTCTTTGCTCCTCTTCACCGAGATCCAAGTGCACCTCCACATATCTTTCTCCTCTCAAACTTCTTCTAGGGAAATGGAATAGACTTATGATAGAGGAAAAAGGGAAAAATGGGAAATTCTGAGGCAAATCTCACAAGGTGGCTGCAATTTCTTGGGGCAAGGAGGGGATGTGAAATGGATAGAGTTTCACTTTTGTTATGCTTGGCTTTGGAATGAGACCCAAAAACCTCCTTTTATATGACAATAGGATGGTTATTTGGTTGGGTGACAAGATATAGGCGGTGGGACAGTTGGGAAACTACCCAATAGCCCGTAATCTCAACGAATTTCTTGCAACTTTTTAATTTTTGCAACTTTTGTGAGTATACATGGGTTGTAGTGGTGTAGCTAGCGTATGTACGTAGGTTGTAGTGGTGCAATAGGCATGTGTATGCAGGAAATAATGGTTCAGGGCACGTACATATTCAAAAATAATGTTTTTAAGAAGAGTAACTCAGTGATGGCTTGGCAAAAATAGCAAGTAAGAGGGTCAAATGCTAGGTATGCATGTATGGAGAAATTTAGGGTTATAACAGGAGGAGCTTGAGAATAATTTGAGGGCGGTGCTACAAGTGTTGAGAGAGCACCAATTGTATGCCAAATTGAGTAAATGCACTTTCTACCAAAATCAAATCCATTATTTGGGTCACATTGTTTCAGTAGAGGGCATAGCAGTGGATCCATAAAAGATTGAAGAAATCAAGAGTTGACCAACGCCAACAAAGATTTCAGAGGTTAGATCATTTATTGGTATAGATGGTTACTACAGATGATTAATTATAGGATTCTCCAAAATTGTACACCCAATAACATCTTTACAAAAGAAAGGATTAATTTTTGAATGGAGTGTTAAATGTGAAGAAAATTTCCAATGATTAAAGGATTTGTTAGCCAGTACACCTATTTTAAAATTTGCAGATCCAGACGATGAATTTGTTGTGTGCACAGATGCATGCAAGGAAGGGATCGATGGAGTTCTTATGCAAAATGGACATGTCATTTTTTATGATTCCATAAAATTGAAAGAGCACGAGATAAATTATTCCGCACATGAATTAGAGTTGGAAACCATAGTACATGTATTAAGGATGTGGAGGAATTACCTTATGGGAACAAAATTTGAATTAAGGATAGACGATAATGGTTTGAAATATTTTTTTGAAATTCCAACACTAAATTCAAGACAAACTAGATGGTTAATATTTCTTAGCGAATATAACTTTGACATCAAGCACATAAAGGGAAAAGAAAAGAAGGTGGTTGATGCACTTAGTAGAAGGGTGCATAAAATACATGCTACAACCATTAGTATGTACATGAAAGATTTAAAAGATATAATTCTAGAGGTTGTAATAGAATATCAACATTATGTGCAAGTCAAAGAAAACTTACAGCTGAATGATATACAATAGAAATATAAGGATTATAATCTAGAAGAGAATGGAACTCTTTTTTTATGAACAATTTTAATGTTCCTAGTTCTAAGGAATTGAGAAATTTAGTTCTAAAAGAGATGCATAATGTTTTGTACACTAGACATCGGGGATATAAGAAAACTATTATAGTTATAAGAGGCCAATATTTTTGGCCTGGTATGAAGAAAAATGTCATTGATTATTTGAATAGATGTATGGAATGTTAAAAGGTAAAGGATGAGCACAGGCATCCAACAAGATTGGTGCAGCCATTTCCCATTCATTAATGGAAATGTGAAATTGTCACTATCAATTTCATTACTAAATTGCCTAAGAAAACAAGGCAACATGATTCCATCATGGTAGTGGTGTACAATATTACAAAGACTGCACATTTCATTTTGGTAAAAGTAACTCATAAAGAAGCCAATATTGCAGAAATTTACATGAGAGAAATTGCTAGGCTACACTGTGTGACTAATGCAATAGTGTCGGAACAAGATCCCAAGTTCACTTCCAAATTTTGGAGGGGGTTGTCTAAGGGATTTGGGAAAAATTTGAATTTCAGTACAACATATCACCCAGAGTCAAATGGGAAGACAAACAGAATTAATCAGATAATTGAAGATATGTTGATCATTTCTATAAAGAACAAGACTTCTAGGTGCGAGGACTATATCCATTTAGTTCATTTTTCTTACAATAATGGGTATTAAGAATCATTGAATATGATCCCATTTGAATCATTGTATGGTAGAAAATGAAACACACCAGTAAGTTGGGATAACCCAAGAGATAGAGTTGTGATTGGGCCAGAAATGTTAAGGGAAATGGAAGAGAAAATGGTAAAGATCAGGTACAATTTGAAAGTTTCACAATATTGGTAGAGGGTATATGATAATAAAAAGAGAACAAATAGATAATTCAAAGTGGAAGAGAATGTGTTTTAAAAATTTAAATCCAAGAGAAGCTCCTTGAAATTAGGAAATTTCCCAAAGTTGAAAACGAGATATTGTGGGCTTTCTGAGGTCTTGAAAAAGATAGGACCAATTTCATGCATGAGAATTACCTACATCCATGAGAATTCATAACATATTCCTTGTGTCTTTATTAAAAAAGTATTTACGTAATCCTAATCATGTGATTGATTGGAATGTGATCTAGGTAAAAAATAAAGGGGATTTTCAGGTGGAACCAATGCGCATCATGGACCGGAAATTCAAAGTGCTCAGGAACAAATCCATTGTCTTGGTAAAGGTTCAATGGACCTATTATGATATTCAAGAGGCTACATGGGATCATGAGGAATCAATGCAAGAAGTATACCTGCAAATGTTTGAAAATTTTGAAAAAAACTAAATGTACATTTGTACATAAGCAAATGAAGATTCCATTTTGGCAGTTGAAGTTCCTGGAGCCACAACTCTGAGATTTTTTCTCCAACCAATGTGTGGGTTGAGGTGAAAGGGACTTTCTTTGTGAGTCATTAAGTTGCGGAATTATCAAGTATTTTGATGTAATGTTTTTATATATATATCAATGTGTAAATTGTGTGGTTATGTGCACTGAGGACAATGTAGTTTGTAGAGGGGAGGGGAATGTAACATCCTTGTTTTCAAACCCCAAATTAGTGATGTATATTGTAAATGTAGCATAAGGAAGAGAGCCAAACGATGTAATATGTAGATGATGTAAATTGAATATAATGAATAAAATGTATCGCCAACTATATATGTAAATAGATGTATATTTGGGTGCTAAGTATCCACAAGAGAAGGAAGGGGTCGAAGGGGGAGAGTTACCCATATCTATTAAACCAAAAACCATTTCTTATTTCTTTCTAAATTATCCTTACCATGAACCTTCCATTAGTTGTTGAGTGTTCTAGAGACCAATAATTGAATTAATGTTATAAAGTTGGTGTCAAAGTCACTTCCCATAGTTATTGAGAGCATCGGGGATGAGTACAATCAACTTGAGGAAGAGTGCAAGTCAAGAAAGTAAGAGAAAAGAGGAAATCCATATGGGTATGAGAATAGTTTTTGCACATTCACGTTTTTTCATAGAGAACAATTTTTACATGGAGTTTTGTAACACACCCCGACCACCCACACGCCAGGGTACACCACCTTCAAGCCCATCCATGGAATTCTTTCTCTTACCAATACCTTTTAAATTAATAAGGATGCCTAAAAGAAAATATTTAACGACATGCACAACAATAACCAACAAGCATGCATATTCTAAAGATTCAATTAAAAGGTAAATAGATACACAGTGGAATACATTCATTTACAGGTAAATAATACCATAACAGAGAGCACTTGTTTTTATAAAATATGACACCAACTAACTTCAGACCAAGGACGTTCCAAACAACTGTAGAAACTATTGTTCCAAATCTAAAAATTAGTGTCACCCCCGAGCCAGGGCTATGAATCCACAAGGACGGTTCCAGAGTGTTGGCTTCCCAAACCAGTCAACACTCAAGTTATCACAAGCTTTCCCAGCAGTCACAACAATCCAAGTACCCATCTCTCTTTTACCCATCCTGCACCACCCAAGAGAATGGACCTCCACCCTTCTCTTCCATAGAGTCCCTCAGGTAGTCCTTCTCCTTATTTGGGCTCCATCACAACTGGTCTAGAATCTCATTGCTGGAACTCTCAGGACTCGCAGTTGTGAAAAATGTTGGACAGAAGACAACACATCTCAGAAATGCAGGCCTCAAGTCATGGATGGATTACACCAAAAACCACTACAACCAACAATGTTGTGGCTAATATTTGGTAGTTCATTTCCTTTTTCACAAGCCAAGACATGGTTGAGGATGGATCAATGAGTGATAGGTAAGGACAGGATGAATGAATGCATGAAAAATTGAATGAACGCATGAACCAATGATCATGTGAATGAGAAAATACATGTATGAAGGAGTGGACGAGCAATCAGGTAACCCCGCCCCCCCTTAATAGACCAAGGGCAGTTTAAGCATGAACCAATGATCATGTGAATGAGAAAATAAGTGTATTAAGGAGTGGACGAGCAATCATCTAACCCCGTCCCCCCCTAATAGACCAAGGGAAGTTTAAGTGTTTCGTGGGGAATCAAGAACCTCCTGGCCTCCCCCAAGAATATCATGTAATTTATCCCCTCCCTTAGACAAAAAGGGTAAATAGAGTAGGAAATAACATTTAGCCCCTCAATCCCCCTCTCTTGTGGAATCATAGCCCTCTATAACTCTAGTCCTTGTCCGTCTGGAAACCAACGATGTGTTTATTATTAATAATGGTCAAAATATTACATTTCTTGGGCACACTGGTCTTTTAATAATTTTTTTGGCACTCCAACCTCTCAACATTGTGACAATACATTATTTAAAAATGGGGATTCAAAACCTGGGGTGTTACATCCCCTCCCCCTTATTTTGGCACTGTCCTCAGTGAATATACAAAATAGAGATCAAAATCTCAAAATTTATTCAAAAATATGCAGATACTCTTCCCGCATGGCATATTCATGTCCCAGGTAGTATCTTCAATACTGTACTAGGTCGACTGAACTTTTACCAGCTTATAACTCGATTCTGGAGCATTTTCACCTTTTTGTCCAATACCCACACTGGATGAACCTGAAAGTCTCCCTCTGTCTCTATCTAAATCAGATTCCAGTCAATAACATGGTTAGGATCATGTAAATATTTCTTTAGTAAAGAGACATGAAGTACATTATGCACATTCATGGAAGCAGGCAATGAAATCATGTATGCAGCTGGCTCTATTCTGTCCAATATTTCAAATGGACAATAGAATCTAGCTTCCATCTTTGTACAACTACCCAATTTCAAGGATCTTTTCTTGGGCTTCACTTTCAAAAGTACATGCCCCCCTACATTAAATTCTCTATTTGTCCTGTTCTTATCTGCATAAACTTTCTGTCTATCCTTAGCTTCCCTCAAATTCTACTTGATCTTAACCATCTGGTTTTCCATATCCTTGAGCAACTCCGACCCAATTACCACTCTATCTACTGGGTTTTCCCAGCTCACTGGAGTATTGCATTTCCTACCATACAAGGCTTCAAATGGGCTCATTCTCAATGAAGCTTGATACCCATTATTATATGAAAACTCAACCAAGTGTAAGTAATCTTCCCACTTAGATGGCTTATCCATCACATACATTCTCATCATGTCTTCAATTACTCGGTTGACCCTTTCTGTTTGTCCATCTGATTGGGGATGGTATGTTGTGATAAAGTTTAGATTTGTACCAAATCCTTTAAACAATCCCATCCAGAAATTGGAGGTAAACTTTGTATCTCTGTCCGAGACAATTTTCCTAGGTATCCCATGCAACCTAACAATCTCTCTCATGTAAATTTCTACAATATTAGTTGTTATATGTGTTGTCTTTGCAGGAAAAAAATGAGAAACCTTTGTTAATTTGTCAACCACCACCATGATTGAATCATGTTGTTTTGTTGTCTTGGGTAATTTAATTATGAAATCAATGGTTATCACCTCCCATTTATTCTCTGGTATTGGTAATGGCTGCAGCAAACCCGTTGGGTGCCTATGTTCAGCTTTCACCTTCTGACATTCCATACATCGAGCGATGTAATCAGTAACATCCTTTTTCATTCCCAGCCAAAAGAATTTCCTTGTTACTGTTGTAATCATTTTCTGGTAACTGTGATGTCCAGCGTAAGGAAGATCATGCATATCCTTCAATACCAAATTCCTCAGTTCTTCGGAACTAGGAACATAGATTCTATTTTTATGCATGAGTAATCCATCTTCCTTTATCTCATACTCCTTTATTTTTTATTGTACATCTCCTTATTGTAAGATTTCCTTTACCTGTAGGTAATGTTGATCTGTAACAAGATCATCTAATTTTTTTTTCTTTAAGTCTGACAGATGCATACTGACAACAGTATCATGCATGATATGCACTCTTCTACTAAGTGCATCACCAAATTTATTATTTTTTCCTTTTATATGATTGATATTGAGGTCATATTCACTTAAAAATTATAGCCATCTTGTTTTCCTGGCATTCAAGGTTGGCTATTCAAAAAGATACTTCAGACCAATGTGGTTTGTCCTTAATTCAAATCTCTTCCCCATGAGGTAATGCCTCCACATCCTCAAGGCATGGACAATGGTAGAAAACTCCAAGTCATGTGTGGCATAGTTCCTCTCATGCTCCTTGATCATTATGAACTCATAACCAATGACATGTCCATATTGCATGAGGACTCCACCAAGTCCTTTCTTACATGCATATGTACATACCACAAAACTTTCATTTGGTTCAATGATATTTAACACATGTGCACTAGTAAGTAACTCCTTGAACAAATTAAAATTATCTTCGCACATAGGTGTCCATTCAAATTTAGTTCCCTTCTTTTGCAAAGAAGTGATGGGATGAACAATATTAGAGAACCATACTATGAACCTTCTGTAGTATCCAGCTAATCCCATAAAAGATCTGACTTCTGACACATTTCTGGGTGTTGGCCATCCTCTAATGGATTCAATCTTCTCTGGATATACTATTATGCCATGTTGTGAAATAATGTGTCCCAAGTAATGGATCTGCTTTTGATAAAAATAACACTTGCTCAGCTTGGCATACAACTGATGTTCTCTCAGCACTTGAAACACTAGTCTTAAGTGATGTTCATGCTCCTCTTCAAACTTATAATAGATAAGTATGTCATCCAAGACCACTATGACAAACTTATCCAAATAATTTCTGAATATGCCATTCATTAAGCACATAAAGACAATTGGTGCATTGGTCAGTCCAAAAGGCACCACTACAAATTCACAATGCCCATACCTGGTCGTAAAGGCTATCTTATGAATGTCTTCTTCCTTGATTCTTACCTGATGGTATCCTGACCTTAGGTTAATCTTTGAAAATATATTTTCTCCTCTTAGTTGATCAAAGAGGTCATCAATTCTGGGTAGAGGATACTTGTTCTTTATAGTATACTTATTCAGTTTTTGAAAGTCAATACACAGCCTCAAGGTTCCATCCTTCTTTTTGACAAAGAGTATTGGTGCTCCCCATGGTGAAACACTTGGATGTATGTACCCTTTCTTCAACAATTCCTCCAACTGCATTTGTAATTCTTTTATCTCTGGTGTGCTCATTCTGTAAGGTGTTTTTGACACCAAGGCAACTCCTGGAACTAGATCAACCGAGAAATCTATCTCCCTTCTTGGTGGCAACCCTTGTATTTCTTGGAATACATCCTCAAATTCCTGTAGTACCAAGAAATATTCAAGGCTTGGCCCCTTTATATTTTCTGGCTCTTCCACATGATCTGCATATAGTTGACATCATTTTATAAAACATCTCTTTAGTTGTAAGGCTGAAATCTCCCTTATAGAGATGGGTCTTGGAACTCCTTTCACAGTGCTCTATTTTCCATCTCCATCAAGACATGTAAATGTTTTGCTATGACAATCTAGGACAACATGATTCTTGTCCAACCGGTCCATTCCAATTGTAATATCATAATACCCCAATGGTATGATATTTATATCATCATTTGTATTCACACCATTAAGACTTATGGAACATCCTCTAACCATATCATGGATTCTCCTTTTGGTTCCAATGGCTAGTTGGACCAAACTTGATTTTCCAAGTTTACTTTTCTCCAAATGTAATCTATCCACTATTTTAGGATCAATGTAACAATGACTTGATCCAGAATCAATTAAAATAGCAACAGGTTGACTTATGATCTTACCTTCCACCTCGATCCTATTGGACTGGTACTGTGCTTGTCGATCATCTAAAGATGCATAGATTCTTACCATATCTTCGACTATTGTAGCCTCTTGGATATTGTGCATAGTCTTCACTCTATCCTTTCTGTGTGGGAAATCCTTGTACATGTGATCTTCCTTGCATCCCCAACATTGGATAGGTGGTCTTCCCCTTTTTCCCAAGGAGTCTTCTTTCTTGGATTCACCCTTAGCATACTGATCTTGTTGATTTCTATTAGGCTCATTCTTATTGAAGGGATGTTTGAATCCTTTCCTCCTTTGATTAGACTTCTCCTTCTCTTATCCTTCCAAGATTTCTGGAGGGATTCTCTTCTCTGTCCTTTCTCATACAAGTAATTAGCCTTCTTGATGGCCTTAGTCAAGGTCTTGGTCTCATCATATCTAATATTTTTTTTATAAAAGGCTGTAAGTCCACTCAAAAACCTCTGTATCTTTACCTATTAATCGTTTATAAACCCAACATATTTTAACAATCCCAAGAATTTATTCTCATATTCTTCCATAGCCATGCTTCCCAGCCCGAGTTCAAAGAACTCCTGCATTTTCTTGTCATATAAATGCTCTGAGAGGTACTCCTTCTGGAAATACTTCTTGAACTTCTTCCAAGTGATCCTACTCTCATTAATATGTTCAACTTGCCTTAGTTGATCCCACCACATTGGTAGCTTTCCTGTGTCTGATACCAATCTGTAACACACCCCGACCACCCGTAGGTTAGGGTATGCCACCTTCAAGCCCATCCATGGACTTATTTCTCTTACCAATACCTTTTAAATTAATAAGGACACCTAAAATAAAATATTTAATGACATGCACAACAATAACCAACAAGCATGCATATTCTAAAGATTCAATTAAACGATAAATAAATACACAACACAATACATTAATTTAAAGGTAAATAATACCACAACAGAGAGCACTTATCTGTATAAAAGATGACACCAACTGGCTGCAGACCAAGGATGTTCCACCCAAATGTAGACACTATTGTTCCAAGTCTCAACATCAGTGTCACCCCTGAGCCATGGCTATGAATCCATAAGAAAGGTTCCAGAATGTTACTTGGCTTCCCAAATCAATCAGCACTCAAGCTCTCATAGGATTTACTAACACTCACATCAATCCAAGTACCCATCCCTATTCTACCTAGCCTACACCACCCAAGAGAATGGACCTCCACCCTTCTCTTCCACGGAGTCCCTCGGGTAGTCCTTCTCCTTATTTGGGCTCGAGTGCAACTGGTCCAGAATCTCAATGTTGGAACTCTCATGACTCACAGTTGTGAACAATGCTAGACACAATCCAACGTATCTAAGACATGTAGACCTCAAGTCATGGTTGGATTACACCAACGACCACTACAACCAACATTATAGTGGCTAATCCTCGACAGTTACTTTCCTTTTTCCCAAGACAAGATGCAGTTGAGGATGGATCAATGAGTGATAGGTAAGGACGGGATGAATGAACGAGTGAACAAGTTAATGAATGCATGAACCAGTGATCATGTGAATGAGTGAATAAGTGTATGAAGGAGTGGACGAGTAATCATCTAACACCCCCCCCTAACAGACCCGGGGAGGTTTAAGTGTTTCGTGGGGAATCAAGAACCTCCTGGCCTCCCCCAATAATATCACGTAACTGATCCCCTCCTTTAGGCAAAAAGGGTAAATAGAGTAGGAAATAACATTTAGTCCCTCAAGCCCCCTCTCTTATGGAATCATATCCCCCTATAACCCTAGTCCTTGTCCATCTAGTAGCCATCAATGTGTTTATTATTAATAATGGTCAAAACATTACATTTCTTGGGAAGATTGGCCTTTTAATATTTGTTTTGTCACTCCGGCCTCTCAGCATTATAACAATACATTATTTAAAAATGGGGATTCAAAACTTGGGGTGTTAAAAATTTTCTGGCCAACAATGGATTTTTGATTGTTAGACATTTAAGTTGGTTGTTGTGGACTTGTTTGGATACTGTTTAGAGCTATAATCTCATGGAGAAAGCGGTTGTGTTCCTGGGAATAGAGAGTTGTTTGAAATTCTTCAAGGAAGCATACATTTTGGTTGTTGGGCAAATTTGTGTTGCAGTTGTGGAATTCCTAAAGGCCCAACAAGAATAATTCATGTCCAACTTTTGTTGGCAGCCCTGGAGGGAAGTGGAAATTCCTAAGGGACTGTGAGGAGTGAAAGGGGATTCCTTCCCTTGGTTTGTGAAGGTTGAGGGGAAGTGTGTTGGTGGAATGGAATTATCTGAGAGACAAACTGCTGAAAGGAGGGCATTAGCCAGCCTTAGGGACCTCTGTCTCTTGTCAACTCAGGGGTGTCTCGTTGTTAAGAACTAGAACAAAAAGGCTACCGTTCGTAGGAACTTTTGTCTTTTGCAACGAGTTGCACATTTTATATGATAAGTATTGTTATTTGTTGTGTTTATGCATGTATAATGATAATTTAGTTTCTTTGCAATTCACTCTGAAATATATTTGGTTATTATTTCTTGTTGTGAGAAGAATGATGCATTTTATCATGTGTTAATATGGTTTAATGTTGTTGTATGCATTTATTTTCTACTGTGTACAGTAAGAGTAATTATATTTACCTTTTTATTGAGTATGGATAACTGAATGAACTTGAATTTCATGGTGTGTGTTATTTTCTACATTTAAATTTAGTATCAGAACTTTTATGGGGTCATTTTAATAAATGATGTGACTAGCTAGGTGATGGGTACATTACAATGATAAACACTCAGACCAAGAAATATTTTATTGGTTTTCATTTCTTATATCTACTACTAAAGGGTGTGATATGTGCGCTCTAATAAACTCTCATTCACAAGATTCATACCTAGCCATGAAGGATAGGGAGTACACAATATCTAACCAACACTCTGACACAGTTATGGGAGAATACTTATCAGAAATATTAAATCCATAATCCCGAGAGTGTGAACAATCTACTTTCTCCTATTCAAAAAATCATGAACATGCTCTAGCCTGTAACGAATCTCCTATTGAAGAAATCCTGTCATTTTCATAATATTAAGATCTTCATCCAAGATACACAAATTTGTTTGATGATAATCGCTCGAATGAGTATTCACCTGTTTATCATGTAGTGAAACCTTTACATTACTCTTTCAGAGATAAGGCATTGAATGATAAACTAGAACAAGAAGAGTTCCCAACTTTGATCGATCAAATGCTCTTTCTTAATGAAAATCCATCCATGATGCATAATGTTATCAATCCTTCGCAATCTGAATTTGTGGAACACGTTGAATCACGACCTGATCATGGTGACTATTTTTTTATGACTATTTTGTTTTTCTGGAATTGAATGTGAGTACTAAACTATCATTCATTGGTCCTTTGCAATCGAAAATTTGTAATTTTAATGCACAACAAATTTTCTAGTTTACAGGAAGAAGCCACATCAAATGAACAACCCATAACCTTACGAGGCATATGAAATGTTGAGTTGGTCCAAGAAATTTTGTCATCTAAGTCTTCCCCAAAATCACATGTTAACCCTCAAGGATAGGCACATCACTCACCCTTGGATTATATCTCATAAGTACAACACTCCCCACATGTTTTTAATGATATTATAGGAGAAGTCCTGGAGTCATTTTTTGTTCAATGTTTCTCTCCAATTATCAACTATCATCTCTACTCTCAGCATATGGGTTATGTAAAATGTAGGCCCAGGAGGATTTTCCTTGATAATGAGGCACTCCATTTTCAACCAATGGTTATTTCAGGTGCTCATTGTCTTACTTTGGCCCCTGGAATGAATGATGCCACCCACTCCAAGACTCTCTCACAAGGTACATTGCACATAAATTTCATTCATGGGTCGCATCAGATATGTCACTCAATTTTGATTTCCTTCCAACAGTTCTATGCTAATAATTGCAAATTTTATGATGGAATTGAGTTTTGGTTGGAGGAATCCTACATGTCTACATTTATTATGAACCATAAAGCTTCCAAACTTAACATGCTGGGTGGAAATTTGCTTGAATCAATTCTTCTTGTACTTGACACCTCGCTACTCCAATGTCTGCAACTGACTTTTTGTAAAAATGTGGTTGCAGGTTTGGGGTTACTTGATCAGATACATTGGCACTATTCTTTCACTTAACCCCTTTTTCCAACCAATGTAGGATATATTAGGAATATATGTAGCATAGTTCTTTTACTTCATGTCTTCTATCATAGTTTAGATGTTTTCTTCCTTTTTCATTTGTATAGCATATATCTAGACTTGTCTTGGTTTCTTCAATAAAGGATACCAATTGATGTTGGTTTAGTTTGCAGCTCACGATGTCTTTATTTAGTTTAAGTTTCTTTTCCACAAAATATTTTGTCTTTTCATTTTGATGCATTTCATTTTTGTCATTTAACTAAAAGCTTGGCTTAACCCTGGTTTTATGAGGAAACTCTAAGCATGATTCTTTCAGAAGTTTAACTACAAGATTTACTTGTTTTAGTTGCATTCACTTGGACACTGACACTTCAAAAACCTCTTATCCTAAGTTTTTGAAAGAATATATTTTGAGGAATAATTTACATCTTGGCCAAGATGGAAACCGGATTGAAAGAACCACATCAGTTGTTCACAAATTTGTTTTCTTTAATCCATGATAGTTATACCATCCCTGTTGACCAATATTTTTAGGCTATGTTTCTTGCAAAAGATTCTATACCAATGGATCGATGTGATGGTCTCTGAGTGCGTACTCTTGGTTCCTTAAATAAAGACTAGTGAGGTAAAATTTGTTACAAACCTTCTCGGCAGGATGGTGTCCATTGAGAAGAATCATTTCCTATGAAGAGGTTGTTTTTAAGACTCTTGAATACATGCACAAGAACATTACAATGTTATCTTTCAACATCACAGGATCCCAATATTAAATTTTAAGGACATACACTTTTATGAATCATTTTGGATGACAATATATATATTCACTTACTGTTTCTTTACATTACAACCAAGACATGACACTCTCAATGGAGCCCTTCAAGGCACTAGTCTATATTTTTGGGAAGGCTCATCAAGAATGATCATAAAAAATGCAGCCAAGGCCACAAAACCTTAACTATAAAGCAGGTTTCTCATTCATTTGCATAGACATGATGCACAATCTGGTTCAAAGAAGTAACAATTGAAGAAGTGTTGATAGCAACAGTGTGATGAACATTTTTAGTCGGGAAAGGACATTATGACTCAAGAACATGATCTCTAAATATCTAGGACATTGATCAACAAAATGGTTCTCAAATGCACCTTTTTGAGGCAGAAAAAATGATCATTACATCCATAGTCATTTTCTACCCAAAGGGACCTTCCACTCAACAAGCCAACATTCAAGATAAGTATTCTCTACCTCTCTAATGAAATATTGACAATAGGAGCTAGTAATAATCACATTGTGACTTCATACATCCCAACAGATCTCAATCGTTAAAGGTTATACTCACCTAAAAAGAAAGACATGGCTATAGGAATACACATGGTTTCATAGAATTTGACTTCATCATGAGGAAAGTTTCCCAATTTGTTCATATAGGTACAAGTGCGCAATGGTAATGACACACTCGATTTGAATTGGTAAATAGATGACCATGTCACAACATAAAACAAGTGTTAGAATAAGGAGAGACAGATAATGAATGAATATCACTGCACAACCATGAGAAAAACACATGATGGATAACAAATAGAATACATTTCCATTTTTTTTTCCATGGAACAACATTCTAGAAATGATTTGATTGATTTCATAAAATCATGATGATATATGCAACTCTCGACCAACACTAGCACAAAATTCCATATGAATGTCTATAAAATTTCCCATGGGTTAGTCTTTTCAAGAGGTTGCAAACTTCTTGATGGTTGGGATACATGAACAACCTTGAAGCTATTGGGAACACTTACATTCATGATCCTTGTTTGAGTTTACTTTCTTTGTTGGTTGCACATATTTGATCGTCATTTACCCAATCCTTCATTTTTCAGTTGTAACATATTTTGGTCTGAGTTCATATCCTAATTCCATATACTTCTTTTCTCTTTATTTCTTCATCATATTTCCCCTTGGAGGAATTTCTTTCCCTAATTTTTGTTTTAATTATGATTCTAGATTATATTTGATGACATACAAACATCTCACCCATATTTATTTTTTACAGGCAACACCTTTGCACTAGTAACATGCTCAAATCATCTTGCATCTCTTTCCTAGCTCATGAGCTGAACTAGGGGGTCTCTATTTGAATATAAATTAGGAATGTTCCCGAATATTGTGATAACAATAAAAACATGATTGTTAGCAGGAAAATACCCCTATAACTATACCAGGGTTCTAAGTATAGACATATCTATGAACTCCCTTAAAATGCAATATAATTCCTAAACTACCCCAAACACTCCAAAAAGATGAACAAAAAGAAATAGGAAGGTAGATGAGAAGCAATACCTTTAGTCCAATGTTCAATGTAAACCACCTCCATCTTTGTAGCTTCCCAAGATGCAAGTCTCCTCCCAAAGATGACCTGCAAGAGTACTTAGGCAAACAATGCTACAAAAATTCTATTTCTACTCATTGATTAGGGTTAGATATAAATCATTATGCATAAATAAAATGAAAAACATTAAGACATTATTTGGGACGGGAAAAAGATTATTTTATTCAATATTCAAAGATTGGAAATTACAACCTTTGTAGGATGGCACTCCTGCGAACCTAGTCTGAGCTCCTCTTGATATTTCTCTAAGTACACTTATCCCAATGCTTTCTCTCACAATCAATTGATCACTTCAAGGGAAGGGAATGGATTGTATAGGAGAAAGGGATAAAGAGGGAATGTTGAGACAAGAACTCAGAAGGGTTGCAAATACTTGGGAAAGGAGGAAAAAGGGATTTGGGAAGAGTTTCACCATTCTAATGCTTGATGTGTAAATGGGACCCTGATACCTCCTTCTATATGGAAAAAGGATAGTTATTTGGTTTTGGGGACATGCTATAACATGTGAATTGGTTGGGAAACCTCCAATAGCCCATTAATTCCGCCAAATTCCTTACAGCTTTTTATTTTTTGCAACTTTTGGAGGTAAACAGGGTTTTTTTAGTATGTAGCTAGTGTATGTACGTGGGATGTCTATCATGAAGCAAGTGTATGTACACGGGCAATAGTGCAGCAGGGCACATACATGCTCCAAAAAATGTTTTTAAAAAAATATTTCCTCAAGAGAAGTTTGGAAAATTGTGCAAGTAGAAAGGTCAATGCCATATATGCATCAGTAAGGAATTTTAGGGCTATAACAGATGCCCCCTAATGTGTGAGTTCAGAAGAATAAGTGATGGATGGAATAAGTTACAATATCATCACCAGAGGGAATGCACAAAGTCGAGTGAGCTTGGGACTAGAGTTCGGGAGGTGCCATCTGCAAAACAACAATTATCTCTCTGAGGCGGGGATAACCATGATCAGGATCAAAAAATCATGGATTCCAATAATGTACACTACAAATCCATGCCATATATAAATTTCTTTATAAAGTGTAGCCACAAGAAATACACAACGAATCTACATCTCAAAATCAGTTGAAGATATACAATTACAATGTGCATCTTCAAGAAGCTAGTAATGCATGTGGCTGGAGATATAGCTCGAGAAACAACTTCAAGATATTCAAAACTCAGGTAGGATTATAATGGGAGTGTAAGAATCACTACCCTGAGGTCTTCGATAAGCCGTCGGTAAAAGACTAGAGAATCTCAATGATCAGGCAGATAACTTCATCGATTTTGAATCTGGACTTGATTGGACTCATGGGATGGCCAACTCATCAAAGTAAAGAGACAAAATCCAGAAAGGCCAACTGAGGTTGGATAAAACTTCCCTTGGAAAAAATCATGAAATATTATCAGACTCAGGAAGCGTAACATTGACATAAGTCTATGATGTAGGAGACACCACAAACTGTCCATATGTTTGGAAGAGTAACCAAACAGAGGAGAGAACAACTCTATGTAGCTAGAACAACTTCCTAAGGTCATAATAGATCCCAATGCTTGGAGAAGAAACGAAAGGATGTTCTTTGTACAAGGGAGACTATCTTTGTTTTCAAAAAAAGAATGTGTATTTCCCATCCTGTCTTTTTAGAATAGTTTATTTTTTGGTCTTTTTCAATTTTTAAATGATCTTGAAAAAAAATAAAAGAATGCTATGTTAAAAAGGAGGAATGAGTGTCGCGAGGAATAAAATTGGTTCCAAGTGCATGGAACATACCGATGCTCAGGGCAAGGAGACATGTGCAGGATAAGGACACCTGGGGAAAATTCCTCCATAGGTCGAGGTGTCAGATTGTAGAGGAAAAAAGTGTTGCAAGTCTTGTTTATAAGGAATGCTTTAAAGGTTCAATTGAGAGAAACATGGAGCCATCATTAGGCCAAAAATGCAAAGATGAGACCCGCAATGTGATTAATCATGACACAACAAGACTCCTTCCATGTAAATTTTTACGAGCGCAGAGAAGGAAATCTTAGTGGTTTTTGCACGTTTAGAGAGTCTAAAAAAACACAAAAATAAGACTCCAAGGAGTACCTTTTTCGCAATTAGTCCAATCGGCTCAAAAAGGGGTTAAACTTGCACCGAAAGGACATCTTTTCAAAACCATTTTAACGAGTGTGACAAAGACAAGATCACTCAGCTATATTTTCAATTTTAAGGAGTCTAAAAAGAACATAACTATGGACTCACATCCTTTTTCTAGATTTAGTCTCCTTAACCCGAAAAAGTATAAAATATAACTGAGGAGAACTCTCCCGGCAAGATGAATCTCCTGAGGTGTACCTTTTTCTGCAATAATCTATTGGCTGGAAAAAGGGTTAAACCCATGCCAAGTAGATGTTCTTCTAGATCAATTTAACGAGTGTGAATGAACAAGGTCACTCGAAAATATTTTCATATTTAGGGAGTCTGAAAAGGGCTTAACTATGGACTCCAGGGGGTTCCTTTTTCATAAGTAATTTCCAAGGCCCATAAAAGAGATAAACCAAAACCAAGGAGAATGTTCCTTTTTCAAAAATTTAGTCCTATGGGCCCGAAAAAAGTTTAAACTTACGCTTGAGAATACTCTTCTAGCGAACCGAAGTTCCTAGAGCATACCTTTATTCATAAAATTAGTCATCCGGACCGAAAAAGGGGTAAACTACCGCCAGATAGATGTGACTTCAAATTTGAGTTTGGTGAGTGTGAAGGACAACAAGATCGATCAACAATATTTTCAATTTTAGAGAGTCTAAAAAGGGATTAAAGAAGACTCCAGGGGGCTACTTTTCTCAAGTAATCCACACAAGATCGAAAAGAATAAATACAGTCTCGTTGGATGTTGCTTTCAAATTTTAAAGCGAGCTTGAAATACAACAAAGCATGATCATTAGGGAGTCTTGAGGGTAAGAACAAGAATGATGATTAGCAAGAAGAATGAGGCTTCAATATGTAATCATGATGGGACTAACAAGGACTCCCAATCCTATAGTCAAAACTCATAGCATGGACGCCAAAATGAAACAAAGGAACTACTTAGGGAATCCATGTAGAGTTAGGATCTACCACCTAATTACGACACTTCTAAAGCAACAAAGAAAATTCTGTGTCACACGTCAGTGGGGTTGATCCTATGGCAAAGAGAAAAAGACAACGAGATGCAAAAATATGGGAGTGAAAACCGAACTTATATGCAAAAGTTGGAAAAAATCACTTTTACCAAGGGATGATATAAATGTAACCAATCTCAAAAAATTACCAAACCATAAGGACTAGTTTATCAGGATGATGGAAAGATAACCCAAAAGAGAACTCAAGAAACCACCAAGTCGGGAAAAGTGAAAAAGGGGGACAAAATAGGGGAAAAAAGGCCAAAACATTCTATAAATAGAGGTGGACAATTCATTTTTACCATTGCAACTTGGAAATTAACAAAAAGTCAAAAAAACCCTTCGTAAAAAAAGTGAATTTTGGGAGCTACGATGGACAAAAAACCCTCCTATTTGGACCAAGTAAGTACAAAATCCCCTCTCTTGCAATTTAATTTTCTTATATGCATTTAATTTTAGTTTCGGAGGGGCGTGCCTTTGAAAAAAGGTCACACCTGCATGTATGCGGGTTGTCTAAAGTCATCCCATGTATGTACTCAAGCATAGGAATAAACAACCCAAGTACATACACAACTGTATCAACAACAACCCACATACACTTCCTTTTGATTTGAAAAAAGAAAATACAAGAAACCAAAAACCTCTCAATCTTTATATCTGACAGGATGTATGTGCACTGGAGAGATAGGAAGCATGAGGAGCTAGACGCCCTGGTTGAGGAGGACCCTATGGCAGTTGCTACGCTAAAAAAGTGTGGCCTTTGGAAATTATTTTAGTGTCCATTCATGAGGGAACAACCGAGGTTTCTTAATAACTTGGTAGAGTACTGAAATCTGGATGCAGAAGAATTCATGCTAGAGGGTCAATCATTGACCCCAACCACGAAGGATATTTACTTCTTGACTGGCCTCTCTAGGAGAGGGGAACCAGTTAACTTGAGGACCTTTCCTCTAGGGCCATACAACATTGAATACTATATTATGATGCATTGTGACGCTGGTGCCGAGAAAGTAGGTTCTCAGGTACCAATTCACAAGATTACCAGCCTCTCTTTATGAGTGATTTTACTCATGATCGGGCAGATTACTGGATCCGCAACACTCCATCAGGCCTCCCGTGCACAGATGCATTGTGTAGTTCAGTGTTTAGAGGAGTCCATTTTTTACTAGATCACTACCATGCTAGTATGCATGAAGAGACAACCCACAGAGTGTTTTAGGCGTACCAACAATAAATTTGGATTTGGTA
This sequence comes from Picea glauca, assembly GCA_000966675.3. Taxonomy (NCBI): domain Eukaryota; kingdom Viridiplantae; phylum Streptophyta; class Pinopsida; order Pinales; family Pinaceae; genus Picea; species Picea glauca. The sequence continues at coordinate 1,240,235 of JZKD02S1886103.1, read as the reverse complement.
CTGTTTTTTGTTCCTTATTCTTTGAGAGGGTGCCCACTCTCAGTCCTAGAAAGAAATTACGTGGGAATATTTTCACCTTCCTAGTATTGTGCAGGTGGGAAATATTAACTCCTATACAGGGTGGAGGAAGGACCCAAGAGGGCTTTGATGAAAAATTCTTCGACTGGTCGGCACATCAGATCCCAATTAAAGAGGAATATCCCTATGCATGGATTAGCTTCCTTAGAGATCCACACATGCCAGTGCCCCCTGGAGAGGAGCGTAGCGAGATAGGTAACATATTTTTTGAAGTTATTAACTTCTTTATTTTTATATATATCCTTTTTATATAGGCGTCAGATAACTTACAAATCTTTTATGTACAGATGTGGGACCAGTATGACCGAGAGACTTTGCCAAGACTAGGCGACGTCCTTGACCAGAGGCAGGACCAACAACAGTAGGAGGACCGACAGCTGCGAGAGGACCCCCAACCGGAGAGGCTAACGGAGTCCTACAACGAGTGGAGAGGAACCTTAATGCTCTCACTCGTGTAGTTCTTATGGATAAGATCGAGGATTCCCCCCCAGCTATGAAACCACATGTAGTAGGGGTGTCTCAAACCTGGGTCCAGTTATTCCAACGTCTTGCAAACACCGTCATCCACTATAGCAAGGCCAATAGTCCTAGACCTTAGATAGCATCAAACTATTTACATGCCGAGGTAACTTTTTGTATTATGTATTTTGAGGGCTTAAGCTTAGCGGTGTATATCGATAACGTGAGGCCTTCATGCCCACTTTTGTGCTCATGACACCATTTTGTACATATATATATATATTTCTTGTTTTATGGATGAAATATTTACAAATGTATTTACATGTGTATGTGTGTGCTTTTTTCTTTTACATGTGAGCAACATGCCAATCTAAAACTTGATTAGCTAGAGTATCAGTTAAATGATTAAAACTCCTTGGAACATGAATATATGTAATATAATCAAAATATCATTCTAAGAGACATACCATAAGGAATCGTCGGTGAAGAGTGGGATCATAAATGCGGTAAACCCCATTTAACCAGGACACAACCAATTGAGCATCTAAGTAAACCGGGAGGCAAGAAATTCCATGTGACAAAGCATCACGTAGAAATTTTGTCATTGAGTTGTACAACATTATTGGTTGCGTCACCTAGACAAATACCTCCAGAAGATAGCAACTTGCCTCCAGGTGTGAAAATCACCCAAGTTTTGGAAGAAAACCTCCAAGTGTGTCGGCTAGTGCCGTCCTCAAACCCAAATTAAATCCTTGATTAACTTGACATATTCCACAGTGAAAAAGAAGACATGAATAACTACATGTCCACAAAACAAAAAAATACAAAAATTTATAAAAGACTATACACATATACAAGAAGTCACCCAGATGACCAACCTAAGAGTAGTACTTCTTAAGGTAGATCCCATTTATAGGCTCCTCTAAGGCATTTCCCTCAAAATAAGCCAGATAGTAAGCACCCTTCTCTAAGACCTCTTTCACAATGAAAGGTCCAAACCACATGGGTTTGAAATTGCCCGCCCCCAGGGGACCTTTGTCTTGGTCATAAACCAGGACAAGATCACCTTTGGAGAAAATCCAAGGGCAAATAGATCGATAATATTGACACTTGACTCGTTGCTTATGAGCCTCGTTAGCCAAGGCTACATCATGAAGTTTCTCATCGAGTTTCTCGAGATATAAAAGGCGTTCCTCAAGCGGTGTAGTGTTGGGCAACAGTTCCATTGCCAACTTTAAATAAGCAATCTAACACTCAATAGGTAAGATTGCTTCCAACCCATAGACGAGTTGAAAAGGTGAAAAAACGGTGGTAGTCTTTACAGAAGTTTGGTAAGCCCACAATGTTGAATATAAAATCGAATTCTAATTAGACTTAGCCGAATTGATCATCCGTTGAAGAATGTTCTTGAGAGACTTATTCACAGCTTCAATTTGACCATTCACTTGCGGGTAATAGGGTGACGAATGTTCCTGGTTAAACCCCATATTTGACATTAATTCATTCATCACTTTATTCTGGAAGTGACTTCCATGGTCAGTGACAATCTCCTTCGGGATACCAAATCTCACTACTATCTGATTGAAAATGAAAAGGGAAGTGGTTTCTCCATCATTGTTAAACGTCGACATAGCTTCGACCCACTTAGTGAAGTAGTATAATACTACGATGATGTAATGATGCCCCCTGGTTGAATTTGGGTGACATGTAGTGAAATCAATCCCCCACTTGGTGAAAGAACCAAAAACAATGAATGGAAACATAGGAGCAGGTTATGCCCGCATCTTCCGACAGAATATCTAGCACGGGTGACACTTCTTGACTACCTCAACACAATCCTTGATTAACAAGGGATAGAAGTATCCTACTCATAAAATATTTTGGGTTGTTTCCAACCCAAACAAATGACCGCCACATGCTCTGGTGTGACAGTCATTCAAAACGATCTATGCTTCTTAATGGGTGAGACATCTTCGAAAAATGCAATCTATGCCCCGACAATACAACGTGTCATCGAGAATAAGATAGTTTCTCACTTGGTGTCAAATTCGTCGATGCTCATTGCCATAAGAAGAAGTGGGCACATCAAAGTATGAATATATACAAGTTAATATCCATACTAGGGGTCCGAAGATGAAATTAGAAAATTATCTCCATTGATAGGTGTCTCTTCTAGAATAATATCACCAGACTCGATCGGTAGTTCCAAAATTATTTTGGCGAAGACCAATGACTTCTTAGATTTTGCAGAGGCAAAATCCAAGTCAAATTCCTATAGGATAAGTATCCATCTACTGATATTTCCACCAATGACCCATCATGTTAACAAATATTGGAAAGGGTTGACGACGACAATGATGGTGGTCTTGTGAAGAAATATATAGTGAAGGAACCATTGGACAACATGGAAAACTACCAAAGAAAGTTTCTAAACATGAGAGTAGTTGAGTTCCGGTCCAACAAGGCCTCGACTAAGATAATAGATAACATTCTCATCGAGCGTTTCATCCTCCTAGACCAAGACCATGTCGATGGTCGACTCCGCAGTAGCCAAATACAACAATAAATCTCTATTATAATAAGGAGGTCGTATCAGAGGGGAAGACGTCAGGGCATGTTTCAACGCTTCAAAGGAGCGTTGAGCTACTTCATCCCAATGGAATGGGCCCCTTTTTTCAAAAACGCATGAACCCTTTAGTGATCTCAACATAATTAGCGAGAAAACACCGGAGAAAAATCACTTTCCCCTATAAGATCTGAAGTTGGGGTATTGTGAATGGGGGAGGAAATTGAACTATCGCCTCAACCTTAAGAGGATCGATCATGATCCCTGTTGTCGACACGATGAAACCTAATAAACGACCCGATGTCACGCAAAATTTGCACTTGTTAGGATTCAAGTGAAACTGATAGTAGCGACTTATCTCAAATAGTAGTCGTAGATGGGAGGGATGATTAGATCTCTTGCGAGAACGTGATGCTATATCATCAAGGTATGCCTCGACTATGTGTTTGAGTTCATGAAAAGAGAATGACATGGCCTGCTGAAAGGTGGCTCCAACATTTTTTTGGCCAAAAGGAATCTTTCGATACGCAAAGGTACCCCAAGGACAAATAATTTTTTTTTTATGTTGGTCCTCGGGTTTGATTTTAATTTGATTATATCCCGAAAAATAGACCATGAAAGAAAAGACTTCACAACCCGCACACTCGTCAACAATCTAATCAATAAACGGGTTGGAAAATTGTCTTTCGGGCAAGGTTTGTTCAAATCATGGAAATCCATACAAACGTGAATCATGCCCTGTTTCTTGTTGACAGGAACCGGTTTTTATGCCCATTCTATCAATTGTAAGGGGTAGATGAAACCAACTTTGAGCAGTTTCTCTACTTATGCATTGATCGTTTCTTCTTTTTGAGGATTGGCCAGACAAAGATTCCGTCGAACTGGTTTGACATCATGATAAGTCATTATTTAATGATCAACAATTCTTGGGTCGATGCCTGGAATTTCCTCATAATACCAGGCAAAAATGTCATGGAACTCCTTAAACAACTCGGTGTAAATTTCAATCTCTTCAGGGGAGAAATATGCTTCGATGAAAACATTCTCCACGATGCCAACGGTTCTGGAGATATCAATAGGAATCGTTGCAAAAATTCTTTCCATCTTTCCATCAACGTAAACTCCATGCGTAGTTAGAGGGTTTATAGGACAAGGAATATCTCCATTCATGGTCAAAACAAACTCTCTCGACTCTGATCTCCTAAGCTCGGGAAGAAAATAATATTTATGATGTAGATCATCCCAAGGATTGTCGAGACCAGTCATTTTCTAGAGAATCACCTCATCAAATGGAAAGACTAATTCTAAAGGATCCTGGGCAGTGGGAGAATCTTGATCCTTAATAGGTTCAAGAAATAGATCTAGCTCTTGTGAGGGAGCCAGAATGGGGTTGGCTGAGGCTTTCTGGACAATGCTGTACGCAACCTCAGCTGCAGATAAGGGCATGACCATGCCAAGGCTCCCTATCCCTTCCATCGAAGTTGATGGGGAAGGTAAAGTCCATCAGTCGTGAAAGTAGCTCATTTTAAAAGATGAAAATTTAAAAATTGCAGCCCTCGGCCGGTCCAGAACAACCGATATAAACCTTACATCATTGGAAGGCGACGGATAATAAAAATTTCCCATCAACGATGGAAAAAATCTAGCACCTAAGTTGGGAGTGACAGGTTGTGGGTTATCACCCATTGGGACAATGGAAGCCTCCGATGAAGGGTCAGAACGAGAGAAGGACAACTGGTCAATGGTTACAATTCGGCCCTCATGCAGAAAACATAAGACCTGAAAAACAGTGGCAACCATTGCATGCATCACGTTAGTCCAACTTCATCCTAACAAAATATTATAGTCGATAGGCGCATCAACTACTTCAACCTCGACACACATAGTTTTATCTCCTAACTAGATGGGGAAAGAGGGAATTATACAATGTGTTATAAACTATCTACCATTAAAAGGCATAATCATCATAGGCGATGAAGAGAACTTAGGTTGGCCAATGGCCTTCCAACATGCCAACGACATCGCACAAGTCCATGCACCTTGATCAACCACTGTACAAAAAATGTTCTGTGTCAACGATTTTTTGGTGTATGCCACTACTATATGAAAGGATACACGGTGACGAAGATGAGGTTTAAGGTCGATTCGATAAAAAATGATCATTCCTGAGCTACTAGTCTTTTTCACTCCCAAGGTGAAAAATAAATCTTTTCTCCGTGAGGGGAAACTTTGGAGCACCTCTAGAGTAGACATTGCACAAGGGGTCTATGCTAGATCCTCCATGACAGAGTAGTTCTAGGAGGCCCTCACATTTGGGTTATGGGAAGCCTTCTTAAACACACCATTAGGGATGTGAGTCATTGTCTCACCCACCGTCTTCTCAATTTGAAGAGGAGTCAATGGATTGGAGGCTTCCTTTCCCTTCTCAATAGATTTTGGTGTACCGTAGTCACGAGACCTAGTTGATAAATGAGAATCGATGTTCATGATGTAAATGTTCATGGTTGGGTTGTTAAAAGTAGGCATGGGGGGTCATTGACTTCCCCCAGCCACGCTCATGGGTGTAGAAGCCTGAGCCATACTTTTACCTTGTGGAAAAGGGTTTGTCAACACAAAAGGTTGTTTCCATGCTAGTATCTTATGGGATTTTGCAAGTTGAGGGCACAGGTGAGTTAAGTGGTTGTCCGTGCAAAGCTTACACAGATACTTCACCTTATTCTTCTCAGTTTTTCCATCACCATCATTGTTAGCGGCCTTCTGATCCCATTTACCCTTCCTATTTCTCTATTTTTTATTTCCCTCGTCCTGCTAGTTGGCCTTGGGAGTTTTTGATTGCACACTATGTACATCTGACGTATGGGTAGCAGGGGAAACCGAACTAGGAGCCACGCTGGCCATAGTCTATTGTATCGACAATTGCTACAACTGATTCGAAAATAGATCAGTGGACTTTCTTTTTATTGAGCCCACTACGCCATTAGCGTGCGGCCCATAATTTTTTTTGTCCTTATCGAGAGTAGATCGTGGTGCATTGGGTAATATCTCGTAAATCATGCCAGATCATGAGTAAATCATTTCTAGCTGCTGGTCTCTCATAATATCATCCTCAGAAAACACACCGGGCATTGCTACGTCTTTGGACACACAAGGAACCAAAGACTTCAAGAACCACTCAAGCAAGAATGCAGGAGGAACCTTGACCTCAATCAAACTCTTTCTATGATGCCACTGTCGGATATGATTTGAGATGTGGTCAGCCTTAGTCTACTCGAATTTGTCCATAAACTCGGTGTCGACATCATATCTCACTAGAAAATGGAAATGGTTTAAGAAAACCATCGCCAGGTCATTAAAGTAAGAGTACTTCAATCTTGCTAGATTGATTTACCACTTCGTAGCACCCCCTATAAGAGTGTGTTGAAAAATGAGTAGCTGAACAGAGTTGTCTTTCAGTGAGTTCGATGAACACCACAAGTGAAAGGTAGTCATGTGATCACCTTGATATTCACCAGAATTTCCCTCAAATTTTGGAATATTTGAAGAAAACTTAGTTAGCATGGGGGGCTAACCTGGATCATGATAGATTGGGTCATTTAATAATCTCGACAAGTCTAGAAAATGCAGAGTTGCCATAAACAGTGGTTTTTTTTGCGAAGTATTTACATGAAAAGAGGGCCTTGGATTTTGACTGGCACCAGGTTTCCAGGACAATTTGGACTGTCGGCTAGGGTGTTGGTAGAAACCACGGCCTTGACCATTAAAAGAAAATTGTGTCTGTTGTTGCATCATTGGTTGTCTCCCAAAATTGAATGACATATCCTACATAAGGATTTCTCCCTGTGTCATGTTCCAAGGACCTAGGTTGGGGATCACCCCGACCGATCCTACCGGCATAGGTATTGAACTATTCCCAGGGTTCCATTGAGTATGGAAGGGGTCGCCCCCAATCGAAATACCTTGTGAGGGAAATGAGCCCTACCAAGGATTCCAAATACCCTATGTGGAGAATACTCCAATCGTTGTTCCCTGTGAAGAAATGGTACCTTGCACCAGGTTCTATTGACCAAAGTTGGGGTTTACCCCAGTCGGGAAAATGGTCGAAGAAAAATCGTTGCTCCCAAACGCACCAAACAAAGAGAATGGCATAGATCCCACCATCATTATGTAGGATGAAGGTCCCAAACTACCTCCACTAAATAATATATAATTAGCGTTAGGCTCGATTGGTTACTGAAATGCACCACTGAGCGAAGGGGATGGAGGAGGCATGTGACCCCCACCATAAGTAATACCATTAAAAGCGACATTAGTTCCCATGGTTGATCCTTTCAAGGGAGAGTTAGAGATCCCTACCTCCAGAACCATGGTTTGTAAAGTAGAGTAAGTAAGAACTGAATTTGTGTCAAAGTCGGATATCCCATATGAGAAGGGAGTGTCTGTTGCATTCTGAGTGAACAAAACAATAGTTGGAACTATTAAAGGAACCAATCCATTGCCTGAAGTCATGGGTGTCGAGATAGCTATGGTCCTGATAGGTGGAGGTGGTGGACGAGGTACAATTCCCCCTCCCATGGTATTTGTAAAGGGAGTACGGGGACTCCATAACGAAGTAGCAACATTTTCTTCCATCACCGCTCGCCGAATGAACTGGCGTTCAAGAGAAGTCACCTCAAGGGGGACTATCTGAATTAAAAGCAGTGTCGATAGGTCAGTGATCAAAGGATTTGATGGCCTGAAAAATTCGGTCTCGATTTCAGAAATGATAGATTCCTCTAGTGCTGGAAATTATCCTCTTTGAGTAGGCTCAGGTACCATTGTCTATGGCCTGGTTACTTTGAACGATCCATCTTGAAAAATTATTCCCCTCAACGGTGGCGGAGGTGGCTCCAAAGTAATCGACAATAGGCGTTGAAGCCTTTGTGACCAACATAGTTGTTGATCTTCCACTTTCTAAAATGATAAGCCAACACCGTAAGGTTTGACTAGTGTGGAACACAAAGAACACACTAAAAGTTTCCTAAAGATAAATCAAGTAGTCAACTAACTAGTAGGAAGGATATTTAGGCCAATCGAATTTAGAGAAACTAACCAATGTAAGTGCAACTCGAACACGAAAGCACCCTCTGGGTATAATTTGTGAAGCGTGATCTGACTTCTGCCCTAGGTACTACGGTATACCCCCACAATCAATTGTGTAAGTCTGTAAAATATAGGCAACTAAGTTTCCAGCTCACAATGAGTCACCAGGTGGGTAGAGTCGACAGTCGGGCAGATCGTAATGAGTAGGATAACAAGTCCAAATCTCTTCAAGGGTGTCGAAATCAATCGATATAGAATACAACTGAGGATATCGAACAGATTCGAGGTCCACGAAGCTCCGTAGGAAAATGTGAACAATATTCTTCCCAAGAAAGACCCTCAATATACAATCCCCATTACATTTGGTCTGACTTTGGAGAGGTTATCTCCTCTACCTTTCCTCACACGACCTTGTGTTTATCCCCTGTGTTAGAGGGGGGTCCCTGATAACTCTTAAAATGTTGGACTTAAGACACTCCCTATCTTGGACTTCAATGTTTTTTTTAAATGGCCTTGAAGAGTTTCTTCTTCACACCTAATTCAAGGCCCTAAAAGCCTAAACTAGTCGGTGAACCCTACAAACAAAAATTCTAATATATTTTAAGTTAAGCATTAATTTTAAGGCTTGATTTATGCAAAGGGTGTGGTCATGCAACTAATGGTGTTTTGAGGAGACAAAAAATGAAGATAACTTTAAAGCATTTGAAAGAAAAAAGATGCCTCAAAATCAAAGCAAAGCTTGTAAAACTCTTTGTAAAAATCAACTTTTCAAATTAACGTTTCAAGATCTTATAAATGAAATTTTCCTAAAAAGTGATTTAGTTTGACTAAGAAAAACTACTTATATTTTAGGAAAGCAAGAAATAGCTTTGAAACTGGGACTCTTTTCTTCTGCAAACAAAACAACTTAGGCTACTTTACCAAACTAAATGCAAGAAAATAAATTCTTTTTGATTTTTCAAACTTCTTTAACAAGAAAAACTAAAGTAAAAATCTGTTTTGTTTTTCAAAGAAATAAACAGGAAAAAGAGAAAACAGAACCTAAGATTGACAGAGACCCTAGGCCAACTGTGTAAACGCGGGAATTCAAAAGGAAACCAAAGAAGGATATAAAACTTGAAAGTTCACTCTAAACCTCTAGGGAAAACAAAAGAAAGTCAAGAAAACAAGTTAAATGAATATTTAACCCAAGCTAAGGCCAAAAACAAAGGCTCTGGAAGGTCCAAGAAAGCCCTGAGAATCCTAAACTTCTATCAGGAAAGAGAAAGACCTCTCTTTTTTTAAAAACACTTTCTTGAAATAGAGACGTGGGATTTGCACCAACATCCTTCGTATGTATGTGGGTTGTCTACTGTGCATAGGGTGTATGTACGCGGTCTGAACCAAAGCAGAACGCGTACACCTCTGATATTTCTCAAAAAGAAAAAATACTAGGTGCACTGACTAAGCAGGGAAAAAATGGTAGGCACATTGCAGGTGAACATACACCCTTAGAATACTCAATGAAATTGATAAAAACTCAAAAGGAAATAAATAATCCAATAAAAACCCAAAAACCGCCCTCTAAAACCCTAAAGAGACTCCCCAATGGCGTCCCCAATTCTACTAGTAGGAAAATCCCCCTATAACTATACCAGGGTTCTAAGTATAGGCAGAGCTATGAACTCCCTTAAAAGACAATCTAATTCCTAAACTACCCCAAAATACTCCAAAAATATGAACATAAAGAAATAGGAAGGTAAATCATAAGCAATACCTTTAGTCTGACGTTCGATGTAGACCACCTCCATCTTTGTAGCTTCCCAAGCTGAAAGTATCCTCCCAAACATGACCTGTAAGATTACTTAGGAAAACAATGATAAAAACATTCTATTTCTACTCATTGATTAGGTTTAGATACAAATCATTATGCATAAATAAAATGAAATACATAAAGACATTATTTGGGACGGGAAAATGATTCTTTTATTCAATATTCAAAGATTGGAAATTACAACCTTTGTAGGATGACGCTCCTGCGAACCTGTTCTGGGATCCTCTTGATATTTCTCCAAGCGCACTTATCCAAATTCCTTCTCTCACAATCAGTTGATCACTTCAATGAAAGGGAAGGGATTGTATAGGGGAAAAGGCTAAAGAAGGAATGCTGAGAAAAAAACTCAGAAGGGTTGCAAATACTTGGGCAAGGAGGGAAAAGGGATTTGGGCAGAGTTTCACCATTCTAATGCTTGATGTGGAAATGGGACCCCAATACCTCCTTTTATATGAAAAAAGGATATTTATTCGGTTTGGGGACGGGCTATAGTAGGTGAATTGGTTGGGAAACCTCCAATAGACCATTAATTCCGCTGAATTCCTTGCAACTTTTTGTTTTTTGTAAATTTTGGAGGTAAACATGGGTTGTTTAGAATGCATATAGCATATGTAAGTGGGTTGTCTAGCATGAAACAAGCGTATGTATGTGAGAAGTACTGCATCAAGACACGTACATGCTCCAAAAAATGGTTTTTAAAAAAGAGTTCCTCAGCAGAAGTTTGGCAAATTGTGCAAGTAGAAAGGATAATGCCATGCATGCATAAGTAGGGAATTTTAGGGCTATAACAATGACATAACATAGTTTTTAATCAATATTAATCCTTGCATACTATATGGTTAGCGGATCCTATGTAATGGGGGAATGATCCAAACACTAAGTAGCTGTTGACGTGAAGGGTGAAGTGTCAAAGTCTAAAGGATGAATACCAAAAAGGATAACTTTATGTAGCTAGGTGCAATAAGTAATATCAAGAGTTGGCATTCATCCCCTATCAGGATAAAATCCCACCCCTTTTCCCATCCACTAAATCCTAAGCATGCACTAATAAACTGGGAAGGAATGGGAATAAAATCTTGATCAGACTAGGAGACATGCATATATCTTCGTCGTGGCTATGGACACTCCCTGGAAGTAGAGTAAGGTTTGTGACATTGCAGTGACTCCATCGGGGATATGGATTCCTACAGGAAGTGGAGAAACAACTACGAGATACATATATATGCACCTGATGAACTATCTTTCTTTATCCCAAACCTTTGTCATCCCATGATGGAGATACCAACCTAAATTGTCAACGTAGTTTAAGGAAATAAATCTCACCATAATTTGTTCTCTATTTATAGTAGACAAGCTCCACCAATTGGCATGCAAGCATCACCAGTGAACCCACCAAAATGAAATATTTCAGGTAACTGTTGCACATTATTTCTATTATATATGATCCTAAAAGTAATTTAATGACCCTCTACATTTTCCTCTTATCAGTTAAGAAAGACTAGCATATATTTTTTATTTTCCCAGTGTGTCTTCATTTGTTGCACATGCACAACAACCTCCCAATTTTATTCTCTTACCATCTCTCCTTCAAATATTCCTATTGGAACCCTCACACCCTCTCTCTCGTACAAGTGGCTAAGCCCACGTTTTTCCTCCCACTCTTCCCACTTTACCATTTGCAGTTTCTCTTTAGATCCCTTTAACCAGTCGATCCACACTTCAACGAGTTCCCTCTTCCTTCGTTGATACATAGTGTACTGGCAAACACACTTTCTCTTCCGTCGATGTAGTGTCCCCAAGGCCGAGCCCCGATGTAAACCATGATCTGAAAGAGATTGTAAATATGTGTTATAGGCTGGTGAGCCAAGTTTTGTATAAGCCGGTAGGCTTATGTGTTTGATTAGGCCAGAGAGCCTAAGCGTTGAAGGCCAAGGGCTTGGATTTTGTATCTATATGTATGCATCACATCAATAAAATATAAACACCGCCAGGTGCAGACCGACCAAGATGAATGAGTGATGGGAGAATGAGCATCCACAGAGTGGGCAAGGGATTAGGGGCTGGAAGGTGGAAAAAAGGGGTTGAGTGTTGAGCCTAGGGGATAAGCCTAGAGGGCTTAGGCCTGGAATAATATTTTAATATTATTTCCAAAAAGGGCCATGTGCATATTATTTTATCCTAAGTTCCTGGAAAGGGGGGGAATGTGCAAAGGGGATGCACGGTGTGGGAACGCATGTAGTTCCCAGGGTGACAAGTGTCAACCCTGGTGCATGCAAATATAATCGCCGAGATGAACCGTGTGAGGGGATCTTCTCCATTCTACCCGACCATCTGAGGGGGAACCAGTCCGACCTCTACAAGATTACCCTCGTACCATTCCGAAACAAAAATCGTGATACGATTCTGTGATTGCTGAACCTGTTGGAGAAGCGTGTGTTCGTTTTTCCCAATTGGTTGTTGTGGCCGCGCAGTGCTATACTGCACGTAGCATATTCACCAGAGTAAGCTCATGCTGAGCTGGTGTATGTCCTCTCTTCTGGTGAGGGAGGTGACTTTGGTTGGAAGAAGTAGGTTGTCAGGCCTGTGAGCAACTCTTTCCAGGTGAAAGAGTTTGTTGGGAAGTGGTCTCTTCCAGAGAGTGTCCAGCACCAGCTTCAGACTCTGAGACTTCCTGATCTAGCCTATTGTCGAGACCCAGAGAAGAGGTTAGCACCGATGGACTCTGCGTGTGAAGGTGTATACTCCCGGTCAGAACATGCATGTGGGGAATGAGAGTCTGGTAGTAGTGGGCGTAAGATGGCATCTTTGGGAAGAACCTTTCCAGATATTTCTGTGTTGTTTCCCTATAACCTCAGCCTAGCCTAGAATTCCTTGCCTTGGGGTGGAGCTCAGTCCCAGCTCAGGGGTGATCCACTGTTGAGATGATGAGCAGTGTGGTCTAAGGCTGGGAAGTTCATGGAAGGCCTGCATTTGGTTGGTGGATTTCACCATTGTTACAAGATAAGTGTCTAACTATGTTCTTATCACATTTGGCATGATTGTGCTGTATACATATTATAAATCATGTTTTCCGCTGTGTATATGAATTAATATGAAAAGCTAATTGCTTGTTGATCATGGTAGTAATTCATATGAATACTCTGTGTTGAATGTGTTTAATTCTTAAATGCATGTGGAGTATATACTATACTGTATGTGTTATGTAAATCCAACGTAAGTGTATACAGGTTGTTATATTGCGCGTTAAAAGCCTTGGTCAGCAAAAGGGACACTACAAATTGGTATCAGAGCCAAGGTTTCGACGCTGAGCCTAGATGGGCCAGTGGAGTGGTCGTTGGACCGAGAATGTGAAGGAAATTGAGTAGGGAGGACCAATTTCGGACCCTGGTTTGTTCCGAAGTTCCAAGGGGACACTTGATGAGTTTTTATTAAGCTCAGGAGGTTTAGCGGTGCTATGAAACCGTAGTTGGTGTGATCTATGGCCACGGGGAGACAGGTCTCTACACCAATGGTGTTAGAACCGATGGATCTGTTCGGGAGGGAAGGCAAACCCTTGTAACCGTAAGATATGGAGAATGTGCACAAGGTTTAAATCCTTTGGATATTGCACAGGGGATTGGAAAATTGCGATACGTGAAATCTCGATTTGGTTAGGAATGGTCTAAGCCGTTAGATCTCAGTCAGAAAACCCGACAGTCGTTGGATCTGTCGGGAGATGACCAAAGGTTAAACGTTAGTATTTAGGGGGAAAAGCTCCGAATTAGCGAGAGAGAATCTGAGCTGTCCATCTAAGGAAGGACGATTGTCACGTGATCATCCAATTCAGAGATCTGGACACCCGGACTCACATAGGTGAGCGTTTTTTATCTTGCACCGAGTGAAGTCCCAAGATTGAATCGAGATCGTCCATTCATTGTGGACGCGTGGCAGTAATCCAGGCAATCGGGGAAAGTCCCGATAGAAGAGTCATCCATCGAAAATCGGGGTTCGGGGAATCGCGAACCTTGAGGACGTATATGTCTCATCATTGGAAAGTCCGAAACACCGATGGAGGGTTGGACCGTTGAATGGTCAACCGTACGAGTGTACCGGAGAAAGAGCATATCGGGGTTCGGGGAATCGCGAACCCTGAGGACGTTTGTGTTTCGGCTTTGGAAACTCCGAAACCCCGATAGGAGGTACGACTGTGGTCGCATAAGGGGAGGAGAACCACATGAACACATGTCAAAGTACCACGTGCGAGTAGGATGTAAAGAGAAGCGAGAGAGGTGGGACCCGATGACATCATTGAAAGCGACGTGGACCCTCATGAACGTACCACATGCCACAGTGGTGAAGGGCAACAGCTGTGTTGTGGGCCCGAAGGATAAAGAAATTCACGATTTCGTGGATTCGCGAGATAAGTGCATAGGAGCTTGACATTGAAACTCGTGAAGTCGCGAAGTAGTGAGAATGAGAGGAGAAAAGTCAACATCACTTCTCGGGGTTTCGTGAAAGGGAGGCGCCAGGTTTGGATGCCACAACTCACGAAGGTGCGAGTAGCGAAGAGTGCTAACACTTAGACTTAGATCTAGACTACGGTCATGCGTAGCAGACCCTAGCGAGGAGAAAACCATACCCTTGTCGCATCTCGGGTATCCACGTTTAGAGGAATGAGTCGAAGGTTTTCGACTCACGAACTTGCGATATCACGAGTTGTGAAAAGGGTGACTTGGATTTCATATTTTTAACTGTCAGATCTTCGTGGACCGAGATTACGAAGTTTCGAAGTCCCAGAAATTGCAGAACCAAACGAGAGCTCAGAAAACTTAATTGAATCAAAATATCTTTCGTTCTTGTTCGTATTGGCTTACAAATGTTACAGATTGTTTTGAAGGTTTATTGGACTGACAAACTTTGAATTGAATTGCACAGTTTGTGTGCATATTTCAACGAAGGTCAGGATTCCAGTTAACCAAAGCCGAGTATGGAGTGGGGAAGAGTGCATATTACTCCTGAAATAGAAGACGAACGGGAAGGAAAGGATGTTAACCTAGGAGTTGAAGGATCGAACTCTAATGGACATGGAAAGGAGATGGATAAGGAAGGTCACATGATGAAAATCATTGAAAGGTTGCAAAGAGAGTCCAAGGCTCGCCGAGATGATAGCCGAAAACTTATGAAAGTTAGGGATCGACAGGGTGAGCTAAACTTAAAATTTTTGAAGAGCCTGGAAAGAATAGAGAAGAAAATTGAGAAGGGAAGAGACTCAGGTACGACAGAGAGTCACAGAAATCATGGGAGAAGAAGTAGATCAAGGAGTGGTAGCCGACATCACAGTCGCTCCCAAAAAAATTCTGACAGGGAGACAGACAGCAATTCGAGCCCGTTCCCTACTAGAAAGCATCGAAAATATGGAAACGAGGAATTGAAGAGAGAGATGAACAAAATTAAACCTCCAACATTTGATGGAGAGCATAAGAAGGAGGAAAATGATGAAACTTGGTTGTTGGGCATGAAGAAATACTTCCAGTTGCAGAATTATTTTTCCCATGCAGAGGGAAGAATTGCAATGTACCAGTTGAAAGGAAAAGCGTCCATGTGGTGGGACCAGTTTGTGCAAGTACAACACATCAGAGAGAAAGAGGTCACTTGGAAGGAATTTAAGATATATTTTGAGAAGAAATACTTGACTAAAAGATACTATGACAGAAAGATGGAGTTCTTCGAACTCAAGTTGGGCAGTATGACCATTGATGAGTATGAACGAATTTTTCTGGAACTACTGAAGTATGTTCCATTCATCAAAGATGAGGCTGTTAAAATTTAGAGGTATCTGAGTGGACTGCCACCTTCCATCGGTGACAAGATTCAATACGATGATCCTAAGAACATGGAAGAAACCATAAGAAGGGAGAAATGCCTATATGAACAACAAAGAGAAAAGCCTACATTTCGGAAGGCTTGGGATGACCAAAAGAGGGTTAAGAAAGAACAGAGGCAGAAGGGAAATAGAACTCCCTTTTTCAGAAATAGTCTTCAGGGACAGCCATCGTTTAGAGAGTCGAGAATGACTGAAGAGAGACCACAAAGACAAACACAGGCGCCCATTCAGTGTTGGAGCTGTCAAGGAAACCACAAGTACAGAGATTGTCCCCATAAAGATGGTAAGGCAAGAACTATACATAATATTCGACAAGATGAAACAGTGGAGGATATGGGTAGTAGAATGACGAGGATCTACGCAGCCTTAGACAATAAGCAAGTGGAATTTCAATCGCACATGATTGAAGTGGAAGGTATGATCAACAACCGACCACTTGTTATTTTGATTGATTCAGGGGCTAGCCATAGTTATGTAGATCCTAGGGTGGTGGAAAGTTTGCATCTAACGAAGAACAAACATGAGAAGTCTTGGTTAGTGCAGTTAGCCATAGGGACCAAGAGGAAGGTCACTGAATTGGTTAATTACTGTTCAGTGGACATGAAAGGAGTGAGTACTAGGGCTGAATTGAACATTCTACCTTTAGGCTCATACGATTGTTTAATTGGGATGGACTGGTTGGACCAGCACCATGCCCTTCTGGACTGTTGTAACAAGATATTTACATGTTTGGATGAAGAGGGAAATCAGGTAACAGTCCAAGGAATTCCCAGAGCCGTGGTTGTGAGGGAAATATCAGCCATGTAGCTGAAGAAATGTTACCGGAAAGGCTGTCAAATATTTGCAGCTTGAGTGGAAGAAGCATCCCGAGATGTAGTCTCCAATATGGAAGACCACGAAGTACTCAAAGAATTCAAGGATATATTTCAGGAGATACCTGGACTACCTCCGAAAAGAGACATCGATTTTGATATAAATTTGATGCCTGGAGCAACTCCAGTTTCAAAGGCTCCTTATAGAATGAGCACACCAGAGCTGAAAGAGTTGCAATTGCAGCTCGAAGAACTACTAAAGAAAGGTTACATTCGCCCTAGTGTGTCACTGTGGGGAGCCCCAGTCCTATTTGTGAAGAAGAAAGATGGGACGATGAGGTTGTGCATTGACTTTTGGTAGTTGAATAAAGTCACTGTCAAGAACAAATATCCTCTGCCAAGGATTGATGATATTTTTGATCAGTTGAAGGATGCAAAAGTATTTTCAAAAATAGATCTCTGATCTGGATATCACCAAGTGAGAATAAGGGATGAGGACATCAGCAAGACCGCCTTCATAACAAGGTACAGTCATTATGAGTTTACAGTGGTGCCGTTTGGATTGTCCAACGCGCCTGCTGTCTTTATGTGCTTAATGAATGGAGTGTTCAGAAATTATCTGGACAAGTTTTTCATAGTCTTCTTGGACGATATCTTGGTGTATTCCAAGACAGAGGAAGAACACGAACAACATCTTAGAATGGTGTTGCAGGTGTTGAGAGAACACCATCTATACGCAAAACTGAGCAAGTGCTCTTTTTACCAAAAGCAGATCCACTATCTGGGACACATTATTTCTGAAGAGGGGATTGTTGTGGATTCTGAGAAGGTACAGGCCATTCAAGAATGGCCAACGCCAAGGAATGTAACAGAAGTTAGATCCTTTATCGATCTGGAAGGCTATTATAGGAGGTTCATAGCCGGATTTTAAAGGATAGCTCATGCTATCACTTCCTTGCAAAGGAAGGGGAAGAAGTTCCAGTGGACTGAAGAATGCGAGAGAAGCTTCCAGCGCTTGAAGAAGATGCTCACTAGTGCTCCAATTCTAAAGATTGCAGATCCAAATAAGGATTACATAGTGTGCACAAATGCGTGTAAGGAGGGGCTGGGAGGAGTTCTCAGCCAAGAGGGATTTGTAATTTGTTATGAATCCCGAAAGCTGAAAGAGCATGAAAAGAATTATGCCACTCACGATTTAGAGCTAGCAGCAGTTGTCCACGCATTGAGGAAATGGAGACATTACCTCATGGGAAAGAGATTTGAATTAAGAACAGACCACAACGGACTGAAATATTTATTTGATCAGTCGACCTTAAATACCAGACAAATTAGATGGCTGGAATTTCTGTGTGAATATGACTTTGATATCACGTATATCAAAGGGAAATAAAATTAGGTGGTTGATGCACTCAGTAGAAAAGTGCATGAATTACAGGCTACAACCATTAGCATGTACAAAATTGAGTTGAAAGACAGAATTATGGAGGCTGCAAGTGCTAATTTGCAGTACAGAAATCTTGTAGCAAAGCTACAGCACCATGAAAGACCACAGATCGAGAAAGGTTATGCCTTGAGAACTGATGGTCTACTTCTAGATAAGAACATATTATATGTACCCAATGACCAAGAATTGAAGCTGACAATTCTAAAGGAGATGCATAACGTGGCTTATGCTGGACATCCTAGATATCAGAAGACTGTGGCAGCAGTCAAAAGCCATTTTTTTTGGCCGGGTCTGAAGAAATAAATTGTTGAATACATCGCTAGATGTATGGAATGTCAGAAGGTCAAGGATGAGCACAGACACCGAGCATGGTTGCTGCAACCTTAACCTATTCCTGAATGGAAATGGGACGTGGTAACAATGGATTTTATCACAGGATTTCCTAGAACAAGCAAGCAGCATGATTCAATCATGGTGGTGGTGGACAAGCTTACTAAAGCTGCCCATTTTATTCCACTGAAAACCACCCACAGAGAAGCAGATGTTGTTGATATCTTTTTAAAATAAGTTGCACGCTTGCATGATATTCCTAAGACAATTGTGTCTGATAGGGACCTGAAATTCACTTCAAATTTCTGGAAAGGACTGTTCAAAGGATTCGGAACGAATCTGAACTTTAGTACAGCGTATCATCCTCAGTCTGATGGACAGACAAAGAGAGTAAATAGAGTAATAGAAGACATGCTGAGAATGTATGTGATGGATAAACCATCAAGGTGGGAAGACTACCTGCATTTGGTAGAATTCGCCTA